>CM054810.1:24663885-24698885 GCA_028984105.1 Lavandula angustifolia | reverse complement strand
ATCCTCGTTAACTCGGTGAAAGGCAATGTCAACCTTGTGTTCTTAGAAAGATGTCTAGATACTTTCAATGGAATGCACATACAAATATCAAATATGCCTACATTAAATAGAATGAAGACTTTGCATTAATTTTCTTCCCTCACCAACATCACTAGAGTTATCCCCTCCTATGGCGTTTTACTTCATATTTCTTCGTATTGAGGTAAGCAAGCCATGCTCGATACGCAAACACACTATATAAAATATTTTTTAAATGGGGAAAGAAACAAACCAACTTTATTGAATCATGAGGGAAGACTGCTTAAAATAAGAAATATTCCCTCCGTCCCAATTATAAGCATGCTCATTTCCTAATTGAGTTGTCAAACTAAAAGTGTCATGTTTCTAATATGTAGATATAAATGAATAATCAAAAGTCAAACAATATACACTACCATTTTTCTTGATCTCCAATGCCAAAAAGAAAAAAAACACTTATAATAAGACGAAGGGAGTAAGAAGCAATCTGCACCCATCTTATTATTGGATAGTTTAGATGAATATGCTTTAGGGAATATACGTTATGTATATTTCTTATATGTTTTCATGTGCATAAGAGAAAAAGTGTAAAAGTTACATGTGAATTAAAAAAAAAATTATGCATAATTTTTATACATATTTCCAATTTTCCATATTACGTGCCTTCCTACCGAATCCGTACATGTACATACACATTTGATATTTCACATTGAGTGAAATAAAATATACTACTACTAATTAAGAAAAATACAATCTAGCTACCAAAGGAAATCAATTTCTCCTCCAGCTGTCTCTGCAGTTGTTAACTCTTTCCTCCCTCGGATACGTCGATCACTCCTCCAAAGAATGTCAACTATGGCCACCCCTTAAATTTCCCCCTCTCTCTCTCTCTCTCCTTTTTTTTTAATATATATATACTCACACATATATATAGCAACAATCGGTTTCAAGTTTCACAAACACAATCATAGAAAAAGAAAAAACGCAACATAAAAAAAAGGAATTGTATCTCATGGATTATTCTATTAGGACTGCACAAATTCTTCATATTTTAATAGCCACCGCCTTCCTCCTCGCCGCCGCGTCGGCCGGAAACTTCAACCAAGGCGTCACCATAACGTGGGGCGGGCCCCGCGCTACAATACTCGGCGGCGGCCAAGTTCTCTCTCTATCACTCGACAAAATCTCCGGCTCCGGCTTCGAGTCCAACAACCAGTACTTGTACGCTAGGCTTGATGTGCAGCTCAAGCTTGTACCTCGCAACTCCGCCGGCACCGTCACCACCTTCTTTGTACGTCCCAAAACAAATTTAATTATCCTCCCTTTATTATTTAAAAGAATATAAATAATATTTTATTACAGCTATCATCACAAGGATCGGCCCATGATGAAATCGATTTCGAGTTCTTGGGAAATTCTTCCGGCCAACCCTACACTTTTCATACAAATATATACACCAACGGAGTAGGCAATAGAGAACAACAATTCCGGCCATGGTTCGATCCGACTACGTCGTTCCACACGTATACGATTTTGTGGAACCCGAAACGTATAATGTAAGAAATAATTTAAATAATGACTCTATATTGATGATGATGAAATTAAATTAATTCATCATTATGCATGCAGATACATAGTGGATAATATTCCGATTAGGGTTTTCACCAACCACGCCGGCGCCGGAGTTCCGTACCCCTCCGGCCAGCCGATGAGGATGTACGCCAGCCTATGGGACGCCGAAGACTGGGCGACGCAAGGCGGCCGGGTGAAGACAGACTGGGCGGAGGCTCCGTTTACCGCCACGTACCAGAATTACAACGCCGTCGGCTGTGCCGTGAGTGGCTCCGGCAATTCGTGTAACGGCGATTTGACCGGCCAACCATGGCTGACGGAGGGATTGGATGGGAATGGGCGGAAGCGGATTCGGTGGGTCCAACAGAATTACATGATTTACAACTACTGCGCCGATCTTAAAAGGTTTCCGCAAGGGCTGCCGAAGGAGTGCAAGCTGCCGAGGTTTTAGGGATGGTGGTGGTGGTTTGACTCGGAACTTGCCGGACCGCCGTTGATGATGATGATCAAAATTTCCAATTTTCTTTTTTCTCCTTGATTAATATGTTTATTAAAATTGGAATGTTCACAAAATATGTATAGATGTAAAAGAATTGGAAATTTGATTATTATTATTTTTTTAAAATTCTAAGTGACTGTGAAATAGCTAAAGTCCATTTGTCTTTGATTTATTTATTTTTAATTATGAAGTAGAAACTCGCAAGTATTTATTTTTAATTATGAAGTAGAAACTCGCAAGCGTTATTAAGATGTGTATTGGATAAATTTCACTTCTGTGTATAATAAACAAACTACATAAAAAATGTAACTCATTTTAAATTTATCATGATGGTAGACTCATACGTTGGTAGAATTCAAACTCGTGATAATTCGGCATAGCCTTGTTGCGCTTGTGTTATATTCTTCTCTAAGAAAAAGTGTTTGTTTGAATATACTTATGATTATTGATTAAAGTTGTTAGATGTCTATATCTACATAAATATTTGTGTAGGATTAGTTTTGCAATTTATATCCTATGATCCAATGACTCAGCTCAAAATATAAGAAAAACTAAAAAAGTGAAAAAGATATTAAAAGGAACTACCTCCAATTAAACATAAATGACACATGCAATTATTAATAAGAGCAAATTTAATGAAATTAATTATAGATTAGATTGAGGCTATTAGAGGCCGGCACATATATTTGTTGACTAATTAATGTTCTAGCCATTTGAATCTTACATGAATTAATTGAGAATTAATGAATAATTGCGAGCCCTAGTTCGTAGATCTCACCACTTAATATAACTTGTGTGGCGAAAATATAAAAGCAGTTCTAAGAGTATATTTATCTACAGGTGTTATCCTTTCTAAATTTCATAATGTGGCTATGCAACTTATAGTAATAAACATGAAACCACAATATATATCTTTTAGTTGAAAATTTTCATTTCTCTTCGAGTAGCAGATTTAGACTTCAATATCATCCCCATTAAAATATGTTTTGAAAAAAAAATAATATAATAAACATGATTTTGCAAAAATATGATACATTTTTATAATACATAATAAAAAAAAAAAAAAAAAAGAAAAAAAAAAAAAAAAAAAAAAAAAAAAAAAAAAACCCAAAAAAAAAAAAAAAAAAAAAAGAAAGAGGTCTTTTTGGCAGAAAAAATCACTCAAATAAACTTTTAAACTAAATAAGTTTAAAAGTGATGCGACTTTTAAACTTTTAAACTTATAATACATAATACATTTTTAAGCGACTTTTGTTTGTCACTTAAATAAGTTATTTCTACATAATTAGTACTCTCTCCATCACATTTAAAGTGATGCGTTTTTTTTGATGCGGTAATTAAGAAAGTGGATGATAAAGTATGAGAGAAGAATAAGTGATAAAGTGAATGAGAGAATATGAATGAAATAGTGAGAGAATAAGTGATAAAATAGGAAAAATAAATGATAAAATAGTTTAGAGAGATGATAAAACATAAGATAATTTGTAATTTTTTATAAAAGTTGTTTCTTTTTTAAGAAACGTGTCACTTCAAATGAGACACGTTAAAAAGGAAAACGTGTCGCTTCAAATAGGACATAGGGAGTAATTTTAAAAAAAATACTCCAATTTAGAATTTAATATACGCAAAATGATATTTTTTATTATTAAAAAAAAGGACGTTAATTTTCTAATAATTTAGTTAAACCCTGTAGATTGCAAAACCCTAGCTTGCAGCGCGCCTCCGTCGCGTCAAATTCAAAACCAGAAATCACTTACAACTGAAATTGCGAGTCTGGAATAATTTTTGCTCGGGTTTTAGGGTAAGAAGATGTTGAAGAGGAACGTGAGGTTGAGGAGGGAGTATCTCTACCGGAAGAGCTTGGAGGGAAAAGAGCGTTTGCTCTACGAGAAGAAGCGCAAGATTCGCGAAGCCTTAGAAGGTCACTACCCGATAAACTTCTTTCTTTTCAATTCAATTCGAATAAATAATTGATATACCTGTTTTTCCCCAATTTTGTAATTTTTGTTTTGTGGAAATTAGAGGGGAAGCCGATTCCTACTGAGCTCAGGAACGAGGAGGCCGCCCTCCGCCAAGAAATTGACCTCGAAGACGAACAAACTGCTGGTAAGTTTTATCCTTTAAAAAATAAAATAAAAATTGTTTGTGTTCTTTCTACAGCTTGATAATCTGGAGGGTGGAAATAGCATCTAATTTGTTATTCAGGCGTTGCTTGTTACCGAAATAGATATGTCAGCTTAATGATTACGAATTTAAGATAGAGGAGGCTTTTTCCTGTACTTAATTGAAGCTTTGATTTGAGGGTTTAGAATGGATTTGAATTCAAAACTAAGTTCACTCTGTTCTTGAATATAGTTCCCAGATCAACCATTGACGATGAATATGCAAATGCAACTGATAGAGATCCTAAGATTTTGCTTACAACTTCTCGCAATCCAAGTGCTCCCCTTACGCAGTTTGTAAAGGTTGGCGAGTTTCATTTGGACTTGTATTTTTAGTATGGGTTGGTGCCTTGTACTTAACGACGTTGTGCTACGACGTTGTGCTGTCTGTTTTCTGTAGGAATTGAAGTTCGTTTTTCCAAATGCACAGGGAATGAATCGTGGTGGTCAGGTTGGTCCATAGTTGATTTCTTCGTTCTTCGAGTTTCCTTCTTTGCTGTTTAAAGTTATAATTTTCTGTGTTGTTGGTTATTATTTACTGAGCTTTCGGAGATGGGCAATAGACTTAGTTGAGACGCTAGTTAGCCCTAGCCCCTAGACATAGAACTGTTTGCGGTTTAGCATTGTTGTTCTGTCACATATGGCAAATTCATTTTATACTTTATGTTGTTGTATATGAAAGATATGACCAGTTTATGCATTTGCTAATGCCGTGTGTATATTATATCTCAGGTTATCTCCGAAATTATTGAAACTTGCCGGACTCATGATTTTACCGATGTGATATTAGTACATGAAAATCGTGGTAAGCCAGATGGCATAATCATAAGCCATCTACCTTTTGGTCCCACTGCATACTTTGGATTGCACAATGTGGTGAGTACACACTTTTCGAAATCTAGGTATTTAGTTTTTTTGTTTTTAACATAATTCTGATGAAGAAGAATCTTATGTAGGTCACAAGACATGATATCAAGGACAAGAAAGCTATTGGAACAATGCCTGAGGCTTACCCTCATTTGATTCTTAACAACTTCTCCACTAAGGTCATACTTCCTGAAAACTGAGTCACTAATCTTAGTTCGAAGAACTTTTGATTTCTAAGTCAGTGTTTGCATGAGTGTCTTGTTTTTACTAATCTATTTTCATCAATCGGTTGCATGGTATTGGATAAGTTGAGATCTTATAACCAATTAAAAGAGTTATCTTGTACCAAAAACTAATTAGTTTGTTTGCTTGCTATGTTAGTACTGATTATCATGGATTTGTTGATCTTTGGCAGCTTGGCCAAAGGACTGCAAACATTTTAAAGCATCTTTTTCCAGTACCCAAACCGGATACGAAACGCATAATCACGTTTGCTCATCAATCAGATTATATTTCATTCAGGTTGGTATATTCTGTTGTTTTTGCCTAAACTTGTGATATATATTCTTGTTCTGCACTGTAATCAATGCTTATCTGTGCATCTTGAGTGGTTTTTCCTTATCCCTTGCGGTTCTAACCTGGTCTGTAATGCAGGCATCATGTATATGAGAAACGCGGAGGTCCTAAATCAGTCGAGCTGAAAGAAGTTGGCCCTCGCTTTGAACTGCTACTTTACAAGGTATACACACACACACTAGAATCAGTTCAGATCAAGTAAATTCTTGTAATAGATTATGCTGCTGGAGCCTATTAGATATTTTTTCAGTTCCTTTTGTGCACTTTCTTCATCAGTATAGTTTCATGGAGAATCTTTGTTGTTTCAGATCAAACTAGGAACAGTTGATCAAGATGAAGCTCAAACCGAATGGGTTTCGCGGCCTTACATGAACACTTCAAGAAAACGCAAGTTTCTGGGCGAATGATTGGAGTCATAGGAACAAGAATGTGATGATGATCAGGTGAAGCAGCAATCTTTTTGCGATTTACCATTTTCCCATATTGTTAAAGCAAGTTCCTTTATCCACCCCAATGAACAAACAGTAGCAAGCTTTTCTTCTTTAACTGAATTCTATGTCATTATTTTCCAAAAATGCTAATAGGGGTTTGAGATCATTCAATCAAATAGGGGTTTGAGATCATTCAAAACTTATACTACCTCCGTTCCGTAATATAAATTCTTAACGGACGTCCCCTATTAGGCAACGTTTTCCTTTGAGAAAATAACAACTAACAACACCCATTTCAATTATCCCCAAATTTTTTTTTTTTTTTTTTTTTTTCTTCTTTATTATTAAACTTCTATCACCTCCTTCTTTCCCCACTTTTCATTTACCCATATCTAAAACAAATATTAATTATCTATATCTTAATTTCGCGAAAAAAAAAAGGGTGGAAAAAAGGGACGGAGGTAGTATTAATCCAATAATTTCTCCCTTTTTGATGATGCCAAAACCCTATTCTAATTTGAAAACGTACTCAGCTAAGTTCATCCAACACAAGTTGGGATAAAAAAGTAAAGGGTTAATAAGTAAATAAATGATATCCCGGACAAAGAGTTATTTCCTTTTGTACATGTGCCTAGAATTCATGGCATATTTTTTACCCAATCGATCATTTTTCACGTATTCCACAACACTATCAGCCTTTGCTATTCCTTTCAGATACATCCCGATATTTCCACTTTCTCCTGCATCAATAAAAAATATTTTATTCAGTTATAAAAAAACTTAAGAGAAGTACCTTACCTAATGAATCATCATCTTTATCTTTGTATGAATATGGATGAGGAAATATTGTTGTCCCTTTCTACGAAGAGCATTTGGAGGACAGTAAGAATCATAAGCGTAATTTACAAAAATAATAGTTTATGCTTAAGAAAAGGAAATGAAGCTTACCGGATTTTGAGAACCCTTGTACGGAGTATCATCGATCAGTAAGGTGTTGGTTTCATTATAACTTTGATACCTGGACCAAACCTTGTTTAGGTTCTTAGAATACACAGGTTTCTCACCAAGCCAGCCCACTGTTTCACAGTAGGCGTTACCAAATCAACATAAGAAAATCATAAACCACAATGTCCAACTTCAAACTTATTTTGTTGTAGTAATTGACTAATTATAATATACAAGACTCACCCACATAAAAAGGAAGTCCTTATCATTAAGATGTTTCTGAATAAAACTCCTCATATTATGACTGCAAATCATCAAACATATAACTTGTTGAGTTTGTACAAGGGGGAATAAATTATGAATATCAACTTAATAAAACAATACTTTGCCCTTGACGTCCATATTGCAACTTCAAAATTCTCTTTGCAAAATGCAATAAATTCTTTCAAATGGGGCCTCAAAAATACTGGTAAGAGAAAATAAAGTGATATTAGATACTTATGCTTTGAACTATAATAAGATCAAAATAAACTGATATTTGTTGTCAAGAAATATTTACCAAACTTATTGCTGATTATGCTGTCACGAGTACGAATACCGGAAATAACCTCTTCTCGAGACACTATATCAGCCAATAAGCCATTCAGGTCAAGTATAAGAAGCTTCCCTGTGTACACAAAATTATCAGGTAGTAATAAAGTTCCATTCTTGGTGAGCAAGTCCAGTATATAAGTAATGATACTTATTACTCATCTTTCCAATTTATGTTGAGAGAGCGGAAATCGACTACAATTCTACAGTTGTCGAAAATGTTTGTACGAGAATTGTATTGTGACTGACAAATGTGTTGTGATTTCAATCATCAAAGTTCTGCGAGTTATGTGGATATCGTTTTGTTAGGTTGCATGATGCGATGTACTGCAGAAATTGTGGCACTCAAAGGACATAACAGATCGCCGACCTGTTATGTGACATCGAACTTTCATTTTATCTTATAGATAGGATATTATCTGGACAACATGTAGTCCAGATATGTTGATGGACGAAACCCATAGGGTTTTACGTTTGATATTTGTCAAGACAATACTGTAGTTTTTGTTCATATGGTATCTGTTAATACTGTAGTTTTTGCTCATACAGTATCTGTTTAGGATCAATTTGAGTTGGAGGTTCTAAAAAGCATATGTTGTCACCTCGATTATAAGATTCATGTATGTTTATAAGTTTATTTTCATTGCTACGCCTTAAAGCGTCTAAGTAGGTTTCTTCGATTGTAGGAAAAGCTTAGAGTTAAAGATAAAAACATGGCATCCGATTCCGCAACATGATGCGTTAAACCGTACGGTTTTACAACATTTTCTCACATATTCTCACTTAAGAATTGTGAGCAGCAAATGATTTTAATGTGGCAAAACTTAATATGTTTTTGAATTATTCGTTTATTTAATAATTGAATCAAATAGTTAATTACTCCCTCCGTCCCATTCCACTTGTCTGGTTTCTTTTGTGCACGGAGATTAAGAAAAGTGGGTGGTTGTGTGTAGATGAGTGGGTGATTGTATGTAAAGAGGTAGGCCCCACAAAAAAATAGTGGTAGGTGTGTAATGATTATTTTCCTTTTTTGGAAGCAAGACAAGTCGAGTGAGACAACCCAAAAAGGAAAACAAGACAAGTCAAGCGGGACGGAGAGAGTAGTTAATAATAATAGTATGGATTTTAAGTTTTAGGACTTATATTCTAGTAAAAAAACCACCATGCATGATTTTCACATAACCTTATAGACCTGACTTTAGGCTTTCAGACCTTCCTACAGGCTTAGAGTTATGATTACTTGATACAATTTTTAGGTTCAATTGCATCCTGCATCCTATCAATCTATTGATATTTGCATTTTACAATCTAGGATGCAATTGATATTTTTTAACATGGAACCTAAACAGCATAGATTGCATCCTATTTACTATATCCACACACCTAAATTTCTTAGGTTCTTTTAGCTAGAAAAATAAACTCAGAGAATGAGCGATTGTCATCAGGGGAAACGCCATACGTATAGATTTCACTGAATGATAGAGAGGGCTACAAGTACAGAGAATCTATCCAACTATTACAAAAGATAACAAAACATTTTTGGGGGAAGCTGAAGGCACACTCCTGAACTTCTTCTCATATTCCTCGTCGGTCATGAATTTATTATGTGACAAAATAATTAAAAGAACTTTCTGAGACTCCATCAGGCTTGACCAAATTTGAGTAGTACATCCGTTTTTTCAGTGATTCGATGTGTTCATTCCCATGTGTTTTGTTCTCTAACTCAAAGTATTTCATATCATATCAAGTTAAAGTTAATAGTTATATAACTTAGTTTTTTATTATTTTAAAGATGTTTATACGTTATCAAGTATTATTATAAAGAGACTTTACTTACTGTACTATATACTATGAAGATGAGGACTCGCAACCGCCTTTTTCGGCACCAGACTCGGCTCTTTTCGGGTCTTGATGCCTTTCTGAAGTGTAATCAACTACATGGGAAAGAAGTTACGAAATAATGATAAATTTGTAAGAGAAGCTGAACTGGATTGATACTCCCTCCATCCCACAAAGATTAAAAAAGTTGTTTGTTGTATGTAATAGTTTGTCATATTTAGAAAGTGGACAATATATTTGGGATACCCCAAAATGAAAAAGTGGACAAGATATTTGGGATGGAGGAGTATTATATAAGTTTAAAAAGAAAATGAGACCAATGGAGTGGGACGAAAGGAGTACATACTTTTTGATAGAAGAGGGTATAGACATGGACTATTCATAACTACTCATATAAAAGGCAGAAATCAAGTGTAATCAACTCCATGCATTCTAAATATGGGGTTTCGAGAAAGTACCTGCATCTGTTGCAGCTTGATGCTTTTCAGTTGGTGCAGTGGGCTGGATAGTATGTGACAGATTACCAGCAAAAGTGGATCTGTTTGTAGGAGATGAGATTACGGAATTCGTAGGTGGGCATCCTGCAAAATTCAAGAGTATGTTAAGGGCATGCAACTAACTTGTCTGTGCTTAAATTCATTAATACGAAACCCGAATCACATGGCTTATCATGCTCAAGTCTGTAATGTTGTTAACCTTCAATCCACTACGATGAATGACTTGCTAATACAACACCATCCATGACCCACCGAGAAGTAAAGTGCATCCCATATAGTGTAACTGTGTAAGCATATCTCAATTTAAAATCAAGTAAAATCAGAATTAGACTAGATTTACCAGTTTGACATTGCGATAATAATTTCAAATAGACTTTATTGGAGGAAAAAATAGGGACAACGGTAGCTTACTACCGGTCCTCAATAAAGATAATATTTAAAAACAATAATCTAATAATTTTGCAGTCAAGAAAGACAACTCCAAATTGATAAAAATCAACTTACGGTTGGCCTAGGTAGATCGGTATGTGACCTAAATAGAAGCACATTAAATTTTCCATATCAAAATTTATACATTCCAAAAAAGTAAAGCTTGATTACAAATAAGAAGCTAAATGTTGGCAAAAGAAATAGTATACCAATCATTCTTCCATTTTGATTTTCGAGTTGCTTTATTATATTTCTTGAAATGATTTTATATGGTGCAAACATGTCTAAAAAAAATTAGTAGATTGGATATTTAAAATCCAATGCACGAGTAGACGAGTAGGCATGTAAAGTGGTTCGTGAGTTTCTCTCAGCTGAGTAGGATAGCTGAACCACAATTCATAATAAATCAAGAATAACTGAAAATAGAACTCCGAAAAGTCACTACAATTAAGGTCTACGGGCCATAATTTTCTTACCTTGCATAAGAGCATTGTAAGCAACTTTAGTTGCATTCATCTCTGCCTGCCTTTTGCTTTTAGACTCGGCCCCTTTAAAACTGTTAGGGTACCTCCAATGGGACGTTTGAAAATGTTTAAAAGTTGGGTTTGAATTTTTTTACTATTGAAGTAGGTTTGAAGTGGGTTTGAAATGGTGAGGTGGAAGAGCCAACTCTTTAGTTAAAGAGTTGGCTTTCTCGTTTTTTGTGCCAATATTAGATTTTATATGAATTAAAAAAATATTTTAAATATTATTATTATTATTTATTAATAATATGATGAGGTTTGTATTAAAAAAATATACTCTTTAATTATTTATTAAATTATTTTTTCAATCTTTTTCTTTTAATTTGTTATTTTTTTAATAAAAAAATGACATGAATTTATTGGACAGATGATCTCATCTCATAATATATATATATATATATATATATATTGATAAATAGTTATATTTATATAGTAGTGGGACCTATTAAAAAGTTGAGTTAATAGATTTTTGATTGGAATGAAAAAATGTTAAAAAGCTATGAATTAAAAAGTTAAAAATGACGTGACGAGTAAAAAGTTGGGAATGTAGGTTTAGGGTTGAAGGCACCCTTAGTTCCTATCTCCACAGTTGACATAAATATTGGCTCGTGAGACGACCAGGACAAGGCTGTCTCATATGATGGACACATCATACCCCGTTTTTGGGCAAATTCTTGCAGAAGATTCTTGTATAAGCCTTTATCCTAAGGTCATATCCGATTTATTTACTTGTCAACTAGCGCAATAGATGATAAATCACATAAATAAAGGAGTTAGAATACTAGCCTCTTGATTTGCATCTACGGATAATGTCTGACAAGCAATTTTAGCAGCAGCTTGTTCGGCTTCCTTCAATGTGGAGAAAAATTCTAATGTACTGTATGATTTTCCATTAATAGAGACTTTTGATTTAAAACGCTGAACATGAGGAGGGCCTTCAGCTTCAGAAGTGTACACAGGGAAATCGAGTTTTTCTTTTTGAGCATATTGCTGCAAAAGATTCTTATACATATGTGAGGGTAATGGGGAGAGAGGTAGTGGAGGAGGATTTGCTCTGATAGCAATAGGAGGAATTTGAGGTGGTGCACCGGGCAACCGAGCATCAGCCAAGGCGACGAGGGGCGGAGATGGGGCAGCTGCGGGTGGAGGAGAAGTCAAGTGGTTGAAAGCAATTTGGGCGGCAGTGTTGTGGGCCTCCTTAGAGGACTTGCAGGGGGTGGAAGTCTCGAAGAGCTGGCCCTGTACAATGACAGTAGCGGTGAAGCTCGGCATGTGATCTGGGCCGTCTTTGACAGCTCTGTTGTACTTCGGCAACTCCCACCTCTGCTGCTGGCATAGCTCCTGCAATTTTCTCTTGTACGTTTTTTCGGCGTCCAGAAATGATTTATCAATCCCCAAACGTGATAACATTTACACAAATTAATTAACTAAATTCGGAAGCAAAATTGATTGATAAACCAAAATCTAGACAAGAAGGAAGGCCCAGCAATTTGTTAATTAGTGCACAAAGCAATAGAAAACAGACTTCCGCTAATACTTTAAAGTACTCCCTCCGTCCCGCTATTTGGGGTGTCCGTGCTCACTTTCCTAATTTGGTAAAAAATTACTCCTACTCTATCATTTTCTCTCTCCTACTTTATTACATTCTCTCTCATACTTTATCATATTTATCTTATATTCTCTCATTATCTTACTCATCTTCTCTCTCATACTTTATCATCTACTCTCTCTCTCATACTTTATCATCTACTCTCTTAATTCCCGTGTCGAAACCAATTGAGCCACAAATAACGGGACGGAGGGAGTATTATTTCCCATAGTAGCTGTAACATAAATGCAAAACACAAGAAAATTAAGCTTCCAGCAGAATTCAGTTCCATTATCCGGTCATGTCATTCTCTAAGCAAGCTTAAAGGTAAAAGAGCAAATGAGTTATACTCCTCAATGCCACAATATCCAAGTATGGTTAACCAAGAAAGAATGAAGCCTAAAACCTAATTAGCACATAAAAAATATGATACCATTGCAGAAACTGATCATTTTGTTCTGTAACAGAAATACAAAACACAAGCAATTTAAGCTTAAAACAACCGGAATTCGGGCTCCATTATCCAATCATGCCACAATCAATCTCTTGACACCTTAAAGTAAAAATGCAGAGCAAATCCCCATTCCACAAAACCCCATAAATGTATTAAAAGTTGACATCCGAGCTAAAGCATGAAACCCTAACATGATTAGTGATTCAATCTTGTACAGCATGTTCGCAACTAGAACATCACAAGCATTGAAAAGAGCAAGGTATATATGCTTATTTGTTGATTTTGTTTTTTCAACAAATCCATAAATTTCATATACTAAAACTAAACCCAAACTTCCGACATTAACAAATAATATAAACATATAAATCCATATAGTTGATTACAATTCAGAAAACCATTGGTTAGATACAACATAGTAGCATAGAATATTTATTATATAATTAGATTTACTTACACCTAGTATAGACACGCAACCCATGCTGCCTTTCTCTTATTTGTCCAGTCCAGTCATTAACATGTTATGTATGAGCTTGCTCCAGTTATACTTGCACATACTGTCTACATCCTGAATAAACTGGGTGTAATACCATGCAATGCTGTTTGCTTTGGTTGGCATAAATGTATGTGCAAGGACGTACAACACCGCCACACGAGCAAAATCCTAGCTCGTTAATTTTTCATCCATCAGCATTCTCTTAATGTAAGGTACTTTCAACTTGTTGTCTCATTCTCTGCTCTTTTTTTTCAAACCGAAGGACATGAATATGGTTTGGTGCGGCCGATGAACAATGCTGGCAAGAAACCTTCGATCTCGGGTCGAGTGAGTTAACTATCGAGCTCTCCCTACCGACTTTGTCGGTCGTTGAGACTCGGTCGAAAACCTTAGTGCGGAATAGTGTGGGGCCCGGAGATTCGTCTCAGTTTGAAAACGTGATTTTCACAAGTAGTTTTGGCTAGTGCGTTTTTAAGAATATGTTTTATGCAATGATATGATTTTGTAATCAGTTTGTATACGATGCAATAAAACAGTAAATAACACAAGCAATTTTTAACGTGGTTCGGATACGCAAGATCCTACGTCCACGGTCTGCGCCGAACAGGAGGTCTTGTTGATTTATCTCGAGCAAGCCTCGGCAAAGGAATCCGTGCGACCGGGACGCACTTCTCTAAGTTATAGTCCTTAGCGACTTTACAAATCAAATCGAGGTTTGAAGGGGAGGGGATAATCTCCAACTAGGAAGGAGTTCTTACAATAAGAACAATCACTAAATGTGAACTCCTTCAAATTTCTAAGCTATAGATTTGACAATGAGCTTAGCTAGAGAAGAGGGATCTAAAGAACTCTGTAGAGAAGAACTAATGATATTCTATTAAGCAAGTTCTTCATTGGGATTGATCTTGAATGCGCTAGAGTTGTTTGAAAGCTTGAGCGTTTTCCCTTGATATCCCGTTCGTGGAGCTCGGATTTTCTTCTCTATTTATAGTCGTGAAACGGCATATGTCCGTTGGAGACGACGATGCCACGTGTCACAACCTTCCAAAGAAAACGGCCATAAATTCGAATTGTTGCGAAACAGGTTGTTGATACCTGTACATGAGAGCAACTTTAGTTGGTTAGAGCAGATATCGCGTTGACGGCTTCTCATTGGTCGAGGTTTGTGGTAGGTGAGATTGTGGTCGACATCGGAGTTGACTCTCCCTAATCCTCGTATGGTCTTCTCCGACTTTCGAAAAGACTTTATGCAATTGGGTCGTTTCTGTCGGTCTGATACGAGACTTGAAACGATCTCTGTCTTCTTCGTCTGAGTCGGTCGACAAGAGATATTCTCTTGAGTGTAGTCGGTGATGACTGCGAAGGTGCTCGAGCTTGCATAGAGTTCTTATGCTGATGTCTGTCAGTTGATGAGATGTCTTCTACTGAGGCGAAGATCGGTGATGACTCAAGAACGCAGCTCTTACACGATGACGTGGGGTTCTGGAAAATAACTTCGACAGAAGATCAATCCAACATTTTACCCCGTACAGGACATAGACACAAGGATAAACAAAACAAAAACAGTCTAGCCTATACATCAGTTAATCCTATCAAGACACTACACTACTGATATCAACTGGGTTTTGGGATCTTCAATTCTATAGTACTACTACGATTTCCCCCAATATTATTTTAACCCACTAACTGCTGAGTATCATCTACTGACTCATAACCCAACAGTCCTTAACCTCAGGGAACAATCTGCATACAAACTCTGGTTCTGTTCTTTTCCTCTTGTTAGGAACACTGTGGCAAACTACGGTCATGATCAATTGAAACATATGTACTCCTTTCGTCCCACTCCATTGGTCTCATTTCCTTTTTTAACTTATATAATACTCCCTCCATCCCAAATATCTTGTCTACTTTTCCATTTTGGGGTGTCCCAAATATATTGTCCACTTTTTAAATATGACAAACTATTACATACAACAAACAACTTTTTTAATCTATGTGCGATGGAGGGAGTATCAATCCAGTTCAGCTTCTCTTACAAATTTATCATTATTTCGTAACTTCTTTCCCATGTAGTTAATTACACTTCAGAAAGGCATCAAGACTCGGAAAGAGCCAAGTCTGGTGCCGGAAAAGGCGGATGCGAGTCCTCATCCTCATAGTATATAGTACAGTAAGTAAAATTTCTTTATAATAATACTTATAACGTATAAACATCTTTATACTAATAAAAAACTAAGTTATATAACTATTAACTTTAATTTGATGTGATATGAAATACTTTGAGTAGAGAACAAAACACATGGGAATGAACACATCTCAAACACAAAAATAAAATCATCTTTCAAATATATTTTGAAGGTGTGGAACCCATCAAAATATAACCGATTTATAATCGAGGAATACGACAGTTATAGAAAGTGGACAATATATCCATGGTGGGTTAGTACATGTACTAACATGTACTAACCCACAGAGTATCTTAACTAGCCAGGTGGCCAGTTCATCTGACGTCTGCCAATGAGATGAATGTGCAGGTGATAGACCTATTGACCTGATAGACCGATTGACCCCAAAACCGTGTGGTTGTAACAAAGATTCGAATTTTGACCAACTCTGAACACCTCCAATCCTTTTATGAACGAAGCATTAAAAGGCAAAACGCCATGGAAGTTATTGCTATGTGGCAGAAGATATTTTGTTTGGGTTGAGTACTAATGTGCCATGTGGGTTAGTACATGTACTAGTACATGTACTAACCCACATATACATGTTAGTACATGGTGTGTTTCATGTACTAACCCACATGTCAATCGGTCTATTTACCAATTGCTTTCAATCGCAATAGTACATGTACATGAAAGCGAGATGGAACACGATTATAAATCGTGTTCCATCTCCATGTAGTAACATGTTAGAATCATTATATTAATTCACAATAATTTCCCCTTTTCTATGGAAAATTATTATATTAATTCCCAAGAATTTCCCAATAATTTTTCCTTTTTGATGGGTTCGACACCTTTAAAAATAATATATTATATTGGGAAATTATTATATTAATTCCCAATAATTCCCAATCAAATAGGGGTTTGGGATCTCTTCGTGTTGTCCCACTGATCTTGTCTTGTTTCTAAAAAAAGAAAGTCATTAGATGGGTTCCACACCTGTAGCAACTCAAACCAGATCTAAACAATTAATTAATTATGTGGATCACACACTTTTACATTATGTCGGTGCCAATGATGATAATTTTTTTTATCAGTCCCGGAAATAAATAGAAGTCATAGTATGCAACTTGC
This sequence comes from Lavandula angustifolia, assembly GCA_028984105.1. Classification (NCBI taxonomy): domain Eukaryota; kingdom Viridiplantae; phylum Streptophyta; class Magnoliopsida; order Lamiales; family Lamiaceae; genus Lavandula; species Lavandula angustifolia. Next base: position 24,682,101 of record CM054810.1, on the reverse strand, counting down.
CACGATCTTACCATTTTTGATTATGTCATGATTAAGTGAACACGAGCCTTGGAATTAGGGCTGGGCGCGGGACGGGTACCCGCTCTATGGGTACCCGCACGTGAATACCAGCGCCTGTGGGAAATCAATTTTACTACCCGTTACCTGACCCGCATAGAGCGGGTACGGGACGGGAGCGGGAATACCCGCACATCTTACTACATATTTCAATAAAACTAAATTTATTAATATAAATTAACAAAAAAATCAACAGCAAAAGTTACAGATAAATCTATCAACTTTTTTGAATCTATTATACACTTTAAAACCCAATTAACCAACAAAATTCATTAGAGTGATAAAAAAGCTAAGCTCTCCCGGTGCTTTTAAAGTTAATCTTGTTATTAATATAAATAAGCATCCACGCCAGCAGCTCTGAGCACTCAGTTTTACAAGTATTGCATCCATATTTGCTACATTGCGGCAAATAATCAACATGCATGTTCATAGATTTGACTTTTCGTTGCCTCCAAAACCTCAAAGTTGGATCCGTAATTATGATACAAATCGACCTCTATTCCAAACATAAATGAAGTTATAAGGATAACAAAAATAAAATCAGTCAACATGAATCAATTAAACCATTACATTGAAATTTGCCCAAATTTGTGAATTCGAGCAAAGACGAAGATTGAATGCTGACAAACCTCATGAATTTATTTAAAATGAACCATTAAAACAAACCTCCCACTCAAGGACGATTTTGGGCGGTGGAGGTGACCGGTGGGCGGTGGCGACTGGTGAGTAGGATTAGAGAGATGACCGTGGCGGTGGCAATTTGAAGTTGTGGTTCAGTGGTGGTGACTGATGGTGAGGAGTGAGGACGAGGGGTGGGGTGGCTGTAGGGTTTGGGCAGAGGGGTGGGGTGGCTGTAGGGTTTGGGTTAAAAAAATAATTATTTGCGGCAAGTACCCGTTCGGAAACGGATTTGGCCGGCTAGTACCCGTTCCCGTTCCCGACCCGCGTATTTTTTTGCGGGTACCCGCGAAACGGGTACCCGTACCCGTTTTTCCCAACCTGAACGGAAAATACCCGAACGGTACGGGTACGGGTGCGGGAACCATTTTTTTTGCACACTCCTACTTGGAATATAATGCATTCAATTATTTAGACACGTCTTATGTTTATTTGTCTTGCGTATACCAATTGTTTTTATTCCTTTTCAGACAATTATTTATGAAGTAATATGATTATATTCGATAAATACCAATTTTATCCTAGCTTCAATGCGGCGATTAGCGCGTAACATTATTTGATTCAAGATTTAAAGAATAGGATCCAACTGCAAGTCCACGCTCTACAGTTCATGCCAATGCATGTTCCCTTTTGTCAAACTCAACCCACCCAACACTACATATACAGAAGCTCTGATGATACAAAAGGCATCCCAATCTTCTCTTCAAAGCCAAACAAAATGGCATCTCATGCAAATCTTATTCTGCTTTCAATCGCAATGATGGTGGTGTTTCTCGTGCAGCCCTCCGCCGCAAACTTCAACAGAGACGCTGAAATCACTTGGGGCGACGGCCGTGGCAAAATCGTCGACGGTGGCCGTGGTTTAACTCTCTCGTTGGACCAATACTCCGGCTCCGGCTTCCAGTCGAAGAACTACTACTTGTTCGGAAGGTTCGACATCATGATGAAACTCGAACAACTCAGCTGGCACCGTTACAACATTCTTCGTAACTCATCCCAACACACTACTTTTATTATTAATTAAGATGCTTTTAGTGCTTAAAGAGCTATAATTTCCGGTTTATTAATAATACCAAAATACAAGACTTTTGCTTAGAACAATTTTGTTTTCGATTTTAAGTAAAAACAAATAAGAAGCGCTTATAATAAGCAGTTGCAAAGACTCATTTCGTTTTGTTGCTTGTATTAAACAGCTCGCCTCACCCAGTCCGGGTCACGATGAGATAGACTTCGAGTTCCTCGGAAACGCCACCGGCGAGCCCTACACAGTCCACACCAACGTCTACGCGCAAGGCAAGGGTGACAAAGAGCAGCAGTTCCGCCTCTGGTTCGACCCGACCGCCGCCTTCCACACTTACTCCATCGTCTGGAACCCTTCACGCATCATGTAATAATAATAAAACAAAGCAAATCCCATCTACGCCTTTCTACTTCTCTTGTTATTATCATCATATGACGGATCGAATGATGCAGATTCTTGGTGGACAACATTCCGGTGAGGGTTTACAACAACCACGCAGCATCCGGGGTGGCGTTCCCGACGAGGCAGCCGATGAGGGTTTTTACTGCAGCTTGTGGAACGCCGACGACTGGGCCACGCAGGGCGGACGGGTGAAGACGGACTGGACGAAAGCTCCCTTCACCGCTCATTACCGGAACTTCAAGATCAGCGGGAGGGCATGTGCAAACGGGTCGTGTGGGAACGACACGTTCAGCAACGAGGCGTGGCAGACTTAAGAGCTCGACGGGAACGGTAGGAACAGGATTAGATGGGTGCAGCAGAAGCATATGATCTACAATTACTGTTCTGGTCATCCTAGGTTTCCTAATGGAGTCTCAGTTGAATGCAAGGGCTCAAAATTCTGATCTAAAGTAACAGATTCTTTCATTCTTTTATTCAGTTTTTTACCTGAGTGAGGGAGGAGTGTAATTCTAGCACTACTTCTATTTCTAAGTTTTATTTTTCATGTTGCATTTGGGTTTCAACTTTCAATTAATATCATATAAACATCTACTACTACTACATTGTCATGACATTGCTCCTTAGAACTCTAATTAACACAACATCGAGGTGAATCTTGCAGCAAGTAACATGAGATATAAAATTACAAATAGAATCACACTAACCATATACTCCCTCCGTCCCGTTATTTGTGGCTCAATTGGTTTCGGCACGGGAATTAAGAAAGTAAATGATAAAGTATGAGAGAGAGTGTAGATGATAAAGTATGAGAGAGAAGATGAGTAAGATAATGAGAGAGTATGAGAGAAAGATGATAAAGTAGGAGAGATAATATAATAAAGTAGGAAAGAGAAGATGATAGAGTATGAGTAATTTTTTACCAAATTAGAAAAGTGGGCACAAATAATGGGACACCCATTTCGGGAAAATGAGCCACAAATAGGGGACGGAGGGAGTATCAAATTTCAAAACTTCATTTGATATAGTCCAAGTGTGAAGACACTAATAGATGCAGTTCCACAAAAGAAAATAGCATGGAGCATTTCTCAAGCATTATTCCGCGAAAATGCAACCAAACACACAAAAACTAATATAGCCAAGCAGTAAAAACAAACCAAAAGATGCAGCTATCAAAATTGAAACTCACAAGTCACAACCATCATTTGGTTAGAAAGAAATCCTCATTACCTCTAATTTCTCCAAGCATGTCTGTAAGTGTTCGAATCAGCGCTTTCTTGCAGCGCGTGCATAGCATATGGCTCCCATAACTGCAACAGCAGTTACGGTTGAACCCCCAAGCAGTACCCAGATCTTTTCCTTCAAGCCTTCAATTACTCCTTTTGTTTCACCATTGCCGTTTTCCTCAATTTCTATCTCCCTTGTTTCAAACTCACTGATCACCTTCAGTTTCTCATCCAAACTACCCTCTAGGACACTGATTTTGCCTTTCAGTTTCTCAACCGTCTTCTCCAACTCACTCCTCAACGTCTCCAAGACCTTATTGCTCTCCACAACCACTTCCAGTTCCTCAAGATTCTTCTTCAAATAACGAATCTCCTTCTCCTTACCCTCCAATTCACCCCTCAAACTGCTTTCCACCACCTCCAGTTTCCCAACCTTAGCCAGCAACAAGTCTCTCTCCTTCCCCATGGCATCCAAATGAACATCCTTCTCCTTCTCCTTCCCTTTCACTCCCTCCAAATCCCTCTTCAAGTCGGATATTTCAACAGCCGATTCCTGCAAATCACTCATCGCAGACACCAAATCATGCTGCAGCGTCGACACCTCGCCTTCCAGCTCTGCTGCTCGAGCTGCCACCGCCACCAAGGTCTTATTCTCTGATTTCAGTTCTTCCATCTCCCTCTTCCTCTCCGCATCCTCACTACTTAACTTTTCAATCGATGCATTCAGTTCCTCAATTTGTAGCCTGAAATCCTCGTTTTGCCGGATAATTTTCCCATTTTCACGCTCCAGACCACTAATCTTTTCAGTGAGAACCGATGTTTTCGGCGAATCATCATCAGCCGCAATTTCGACCGAGTTAGCATCAGAAAATTCTCCGTTGTTCATAGTTTCATCAGCCATTTCAGATTCCTAAAGCGCCGAAAACAGAACACACAAAAAGGCATAAATCATAGACATCATTATCAACGACAATCAAATCCGAACATAAGGCGCAGATCCAATCAAAACTATCAACAAAAATAAGCAGAGCAAAATAAATTCATCATTTAACTTGAATAACAACAGAACTTCACGTTCCTACCCACCCAAACAGAGTCAAAAGAATCAAAAGAATTGAAGTAACAAACACCAGCGGACAATATCCAGCAAATTTCGCTGAAAATTGGAAGAATAAGAAGCAAAAACACGCTTACCTATTCTGCAGGAGGACCACGATGAATTTCAGTTGAATTAGGGTTTTGAGATATTTTTAGTGGAAAAAAAATGCTTTTATTCGATTGGGAGCACTTTATACCGAATCGTCCGTAGCATACTAGCACGTGCTAAAAGGACACCGCTTCTTTACATAACTAGCTCACTGTTTAAACCGTGCTATGCACTGTGGTGAGATTATTTTCTGTGTAATTGTTTAGATTAGATCATAAAAGTAATAGAGAGGCACTTAAAATTGAAATCAGGTTCAGAATAATTCCCTCAGTTTCGGAATGGATTGACTCATTACAATATATATGTTTGGATTAGTTGTTCGAATTCAGAATCATTAATATACATGTGTTTCGTATAAATTTTTAGTTTTACTCTTTACTTGTATAAAATATAAAAATATTAAAAGTAAAATTAAAGTTAATAAATTAAAAAAAATGAGAATATAAAAAATTAATAATGAAGAATGAAAAAATGAAAAATGAAAAAAATGGAATAATGAAAAAAAAAGGAAAGAATGAAAAAATAAAAATAAAAAGAATAAAATGTATCGTATAATGAGAAAATTCAAAAAAGTAATTTTTTAAAAAATGTATGGAAATCAATTTGGGATTTGAAGTAAAACCCACTAAAAGTAGGGGATTGAAGATTCCTAAATTTTTTGACATTTTCCAAAATTTTGAATCTGATACGCTTAATCCAAACACCATATATCGATTTCATACCGATTCCTGATTCTAAACCCCTTTTATCAAACGCCCCATAGATAATATTATTACATTATTTTAGCATTGTAAAACATATGTAAGGTACATAAACATGACGATATCGTAGTGCTTGTTTAAAACGTTGTTCTCATCTTGTATTGCCACTTGTAAGTGTTTTCATATCCGAGTTGATCAAATATGAGTACGTTGAATTCCGTGTCCGTGTCCGGTATAAAGACAATCATATCGTTGTTCTGCAGGTTGTGGTCTTTGACGAATAGCTTCCAGTTGAAGCGTAGGGTCTCGTTCCATATTCTGATGCACTATTCTTTCATTCCACTTTTGATGAGGATTTCATTTATATCGCCTTCCAATAAAAGTATATCGGCTGAGCGTGGGATGGGCTGAGGAATTTATGAGTACGTAAGCTAAATTAGAGATGTAGAGGATAATTTAAAATATTGATCTTACCATGTGTTTTAAGTATATGTTGTAGTGTTGGAAGAAACATTTGCTCAAAGTATTGTGTCGTCGGTGAGGTACAGGTGGAATGGACGAAGAGATGCTACCTGGTAGTAATGCATTGTAGGAGCATTTATTATTTGTTTGACTGTGTTTTGGTATACGTTAAAGAGTAATGAATTACCATTTGGGTCTTGTTGGTAGTGCAAATAAAGTTGACAACGGTGGGTTGTTGTGAGACGATCTGTTTTCACATTGTGTGTGTGCATTCATTGGGATGATATCATAGTGCTATGTTGTTTCGCAACATCAACATTTCTCCTATAGTTAGACTATTGTCGATGAAAAACATTTTCCACCCATCTTCAAATGAATCAGCTCTAACTATTATTATCCATGCTTTTGTTTGGTAGTTTAGGGTGATTTGTTCTTTTCTTTTGATCCCAAGAACCACGTAGATTGCTAGAGGTATTCTCTGGTGATTGTTCGATTTGGTTAGTGTATATATAATTGTATAATGATTGTTGGATAGGTAATACCTTTCGGTGGTTGATGTTGAACGTAAAGAGGTAACACATTGGTGCATAAGGTGAAGGTGTGGGCCGTTCTGAGGAGGGCAACAAGCTGGAATTAGATTCCATTTATAGTAGGACGGAGGGAGTATTTGTTTGGGACTTTAATATACCTTGAGGTAGAAAAGCTTTTGGTCCAACATGTAGGACGGCTGTTAACCAGGTGTCGATATTTTCGATGCTTTGTTGATGAAGGTATCCGACATGGTTGATCAAGCGTGGGTATTTTGACCGGAGTTTGTCGCAGATGGTTGCTTGAGTTGTTCCACTGTCGTTTGCCCTGAGGGTTATTGCGTGGACATAGTTGTTGTGTAACGCCCCGAAATCTTTGAAATAAAATGCATTGCATATTTATTCATGCATGTTATCAAGTGTTTTAGTTCTGTAAGTCGCACCTTAGAAATTTAAATGAAAATTTAAGCATCTATCTTATTTGCCATTAAATCATTTTTATTATGTAAATTTATTTTGAACTTTGAATGTGTTTGTTTATATAATATTGTGATTATATTGTTTATTTATTTATCTAGAAATCATGTTAGAATTATTAGGCAAGAATAATATTTATTTATTTTGGATTTCCTAAACCTACTAGGATTCATAAAAGAATATAATATTTATTATTGTATTAAGTTATTAGGAGAAAATTTTATATTATGTTTTAAGATTAAAAAAATATATTTTATGTGTGATATAAATGTTTTAGGATAAAATCTAATTGTACCTATCCATATCCTAATTTATCTAGGATTGAATGTCTTATATGATAAGTGATAGATTAAATATTATATAAAATATATAAGGACGAAAATAAATATGGATAAAATATATTTGATACCTTTTAGGATTAGGGATCTTTAGATAATGATTTCTAGGCCTATAAATACCCCTTAGTCGCTCATAATATAACATCACATAAACTTTTCGAAAATCTGCCAGCATACCTGTGAACTGTTTCAAGAATTATTTAAGTACCTTCCCGGAATCATATCATTGTGAAATTTTAGGCGAAGCTTCCTAGGTATGTCTAGTATACTCATTTATTTTTGTATAATTTTTTTTTTAAAAATTGTTATTCCTAACCTGTCAGTTTCTGACAGCATGTTCATGATCTTGAAAGTAAATTGTTTTTCATGTGTAATTTACATTGTTTTCGATCATGATTAATTTTAATGGGATATAATACATGTTAGGTCATTCATATTAAAAATATAGAATTTTTAGGATACATGTACTATTTATTTGTTAGTTTGTTTCTTGATGTGTCCGATTCTATTATGTCAATTCTTTGGTTGTTAAAATGTTTAAGTTTCATGAGAACATAAATATGTCCTGTAATTCTACCTTTTCTGCCGAGAGTACCAATGCCAAATAGACGATCTTACGCTACTTGACAAATTCCATAAAAATTATAGAGACAAACTTTAGGATGTATTTAATATTTCTGTAAATTTTGGGAATTTTTAAACAAGTCTTTATATTTTTAATGAATTTTTACTTTTACACTACCGAGAAACCATGCTCTCTGGATAGAGCTTAGTAAAATGTTTATATCTCACTTAACAAAAATGGTTTTCACTTGATTCTTTTTCCTAAATACTCTAAACACGTAGGGATTTGTAAAAATATTTATTTAGTATTTTTTACATATGTGTATGAAAGCAGTTTAATACAAATGTTCGGGTAGTTAGTCGGAGCATGCATTTTCGTATTCAGTTTTTGGTGGAAACTATTCTGTATTTTCTGAAGTCGTTACTTATCTATAGAGATTGAAATTTTGACATGATATTTCTACGTATGTCCCCTAGATGTGTGTTAAATCTTAGAATTTTTAAAATATATTTAGTTCCCGAAGCTTATAGTTAAAGGTCAGTAGGTCAGAAACCGCCTTTGTTGACGCAGTAGGTACTGTTTTGGTTATAACTCTTAGAGGACTTAAATTTTTGATATGAAACAAAATCTGGTGTGAGTTAGACTCATTAAGGAATCTATATGTAGAAAATTAAAATTTATGGAATGAATTCATGTTCTGTGGCATATTTTTAAAATAGGTATTCTGCACAAGTTAATATAGGACGTTGAAACCTAAATACACTAATGAGTATATATATATGATATTGTCTGTAACCTAATGACTATGAGGTATTGTTGTATATGTGAAATACATACACGACTTTCATGAATCATTAAGAATTATCAATTTTCATGTTAGGATGGGCGCGCATGACTTAAACATCTGATATCCATTGTTTTCATCAAGTCAAAGTTAAGGTGGGGAAGTATTCTTACACTACATTTATCCTTATTATATTTTATGATTGATATTTATGAGTTAATGTCAGGCATGGAAATAAAGGATCGAAGTTGATCCGCGATCGAAGTTGACCGGTCAATATATTATATAGTTTGGATAAATGCATTCCCCCACTGAGTAGTCGTACTCATCCCCATTATTTTAACATATTTCAGGAAATGGCTCGGCCGATGCGTAGAGGTGTTGGTAGTGATGGTCACACGAGGAAGAATTTATGAACTTATTATTGCATTAAAACTAGTTTTGATCATGAACTATGCGTCTTCTTTGTGCATTTTATTTTCGAGAACGAATTGTTGCACTTTCTTTTAAATTTTATTTAAGTCTTCCGCTGAGTATGAAAATAATCTAAGTTTTTCAACAATTCTATTGAATGAAAATATTTTCAAAGAATTAAAATATGCATGTTAAGTATGACGTAGCGTCCCTTGTTGATTTATGAAAATTGGGGCGTTACATGTTGTTAGAGTAATAAGGTAGAAATGAAGTTCGGAATTTATGTATTGTCTAGCCCATGTGTAGAAGGGGCGTGTTGTTTGAGACATTTTTATGTTTGAGTTGATGTATTTGTTGCAAGATTATTGAGTGATAGTGTTTATTTACAGTGGGAGTGTAGAATAGGATAAGATGTGCAAATGTTGTGGTGTATTATCGTTTAGTTGTTAATAGCTGGATCGTTTCAGTTTATTACTGTAGCAAGGAGTAATTTGGCCCATTCGATTTATTTTTTTTCCCAAATTTGTTTTTTGTATTGGGAATGGTGCATTTGTTGGGATATTAGTACAATTGAGATGAACAACAAATGAACAACAATTGGCTATCAATTTGTATTTATTGTGTTTATGATAAACAAACTTGAAAATTTATTCGAATGTAATCTCAAAATTATTCTCATATTATTAAAATGTATATAATTCACAACTATCAAGCCAACTGCTTGTATTAGTGAAAGACAAAACTTCTCGTTGCCTTATTACATAAAATTAATTTAAAATATACTTGCTCCAGAAAATAAAAAAGAAAGATTGATGTGAAGTGAAAACTTGATTTCTATAACTAATTTCACATGAAACAACAAGCCGTAGACAAATATATCATTGACATATCACTGATCAATCTGTGAACATGTAACTGGTCATCAAGACAAAAGCTATTTAAGGGTTAAAAAAGTAAAAAATGGATAGGAAACATTTCATACATAGACTGGATCTCTAATCCATTACAGACTCTGCTGAAGCAAGTCTTTCACGAGCTACCTTTGCTTCTTCTCCTGCAAGCATAGATTCATCACAAACCTGTATTAAAGAGCATGATAACTAGAAGACGTGTTTCTAACAAGTAATAATAAGAGTTTGGAAAAATAAGAAATTAACTTAAGCAAGGCCTTGTAGTTGATATATTCATATAAGAATGTATAATAATTGCTTCTTTGACTAACCTATCTTCTCTTGTCGACTTAACTTTAAGAGTGTTCTCTTAAACCACATACGATGCCTACGACACCATAAAAGAATGATAATGAGTATTTTTACGGACATCTAAATTCCATATAAGAATGGTCAGGGAAAGAAATAATGCTTATGAAGCCAAGGCAATCAGTTGCAAAACAAGAAAAAAATAAGCAATATTGAAGACAGAATCCGTAATAAGAGGCAACACTTTCTCTATTATACTTTGTCATTTTCACCATTTGCAAATATTTCAAAATGATAAGCTAAAACTTTATCGATAGAGTAGCCCCCTGCCTTTATGTACCTACAACCATCTGAAACACAATAAGCATACTTATTTATATAAATTGTTTATCCTAGAAGTAAACACTTCCAAATGCAGCAAATACAAAATCAACATGCTCCCAGTGGCCAGTAGTTGCACTGTACAGGTTCATAAACAGTATGTCTTGTTTGTAGCCCAATTAAGAAGCAGTATCTCCATTTTTATCAATGTGCAGGTAATCATACAATGTGAAAGTATGCCTTCCATAATACCAGAACCATAAAACTATTACCTCCTTCAATTTATTCGTTCTAAGTTTTCCCGCGCACCAGGTATCGCGCCTTTTTTTCTGCTAAAGATAAAATAGAAGCAGAGGTATGAAAAACAGAAAGATAAGTCAAATTACAAGAAAGTTAAAGTACAAAATTAAGGATGAATGCTGATAATTCAAATGAGAAAGTAAACTTGCAAAATTTATCATATATTTTATCCCTTTATAGGTAGGAAATGAACAAATCTTTAAAGAAACTTAAATTGCTAGAATAACTTGAAGCAGGATTGGGCTAAATTACTAAAACCAATAAGACGTAAAACTTGCATATGTCATATGCAATAATGAGTGGAGTCTATTCCACTAGTCCATCCATATTCAATATCACTTCTCTATGTTTCAGCATATGCAGTAAGATTGGCCAAATCATTTGCTAATATTAATTGTTGCACCATTGGGTAAGGCATAAGGAAACCGGTGCAACAAATTACCATTGTGCAACCTACTAATTGTGAACCCGTTTGCTCACAACACATAACTACTTTTTCCTCCTGGTCACTTCGGGAAAAGATTCACAGAGAGGGGATGATACCACTCGACACGGGCTATGGCACATGCGCTGAAATTGAACCCAACAAACAAGAAAGGAGAACACATATGCGTATTTACAAGATTCAGGATAATGATTTTTAATAACACAAAAGAAACCTTAATAGGGAAAATTATACCTGAGAATTATTGACAATGGTTTCGAGGCCAGAGAGGAAATTTACGGAGAGTGCTCAAGGGAGAGAGAGAGAAAATGAAGCGGCAAGAAACGACATCATGCCAATCCACAACAGTCGCAGATATACAAGAGAAATCTGGTGTGGCGGTGGAGACGATAGGGTGGAGCTCGATCGAGTCAGGAGGAGGAGGTCGGTTAGAGTGATTGTCAACAACGTGGAAGCTTCGGTCGGCATAAATGGAGAATACGTGGTAGTAAGGATCTTCTGCCCACTGCATGTCCCACCAATAAGATGAGAACATGTGTCGTTTGGTTATAAAAACATGGCCCACCAATGCACGCATGGCGCCGCGTGATTGGTGGGCCACCAAATGAGACACCAAAGAGGAAGTATTTTTCATTTTCTTCACCATGTTTAATACTGAAATTACAAAAATACCACAGTAGATACTGAAATCCAAATAAAACTACTCAAATATCCAAATAAAGTTGTTGATGGTAAAACAGTAGATACACGAAAATACAAGGGCATTTTGGGAAAATCGTGCTCTTGTCTGTGAGTCGCAGGAGCATGCACGGTTTTTCCACCCCAATTCGAGGTGTTTATGGATATCAGATTGCAGCTGGATTCAGGGGAGTCGGTGCATGTGAACGTGTGGCAGAAGGGTGAGGGCGTGGCGGAGTTGGTCGGCTTGAAGCAAGACTTGGATTTGGGCGGCCCTTGAATCTTCCAAATCTCATTCCGTAAAATACGAAGGGTTTGATGTTTATTAATCGGGTAATTGGGTTGGTGAAATTTCAAAAATACCATTGATGGTTTAAGTTAATACTTGCACAAGTAAGGATAATTTTGGTAGTTCGTGTCACTTTGAGTAGGTGGTGTAGGAATTTTTAAGTTATAAGTAGATAAATGCAAATTTATCATAATAATAATAAACAAATTGCTCCATACTATTAGTGTCATCTTTTTTTCATAGCAAACATTAAGAAATTTTATTTTATGAGTTTAATTATATTAATAAATGAATTGTAAAACGTAATTGAGATAATGAATTTCTATTTTTTTCCCATATTGTACTTGAAGAAATAGTATTGAGTTATAAAATATTTAAAAATTTATGAAGAAATAGTATTGCGTTATAAAATATTTAAAAATTATAAATTTCTAAATTCGAACCATAACAGAAGAGAGATTTATTGAGAAAGTTAGTATAAGAGCTAATTTTGCCATTTACTAAGAATGAGAATAATAATAACAATCAATTAAAAAAAAGACAATAATAGCACGAGGGAGGGAGAACATTAATAACAGTTCCGAATTTCTCTCGAACAAATAAAGGAAGCTTTTATTATCAAATTTATTATTATTTCTCACAACAAATAATGAAAGCTTTTACAAGTCACAAAACCACCTTTGCTAATACATTCTCGCCACACCGTACTGCACCATACCTACTTTACGGTGAGCCGCCACTTTCGCCGCAACACCACCATACTGAGCTTTGGCCTGCACCTCAGGCTTTACGCCTCCGGCAGCCCGGCTGGTATAATACGGATTGCTATCGATGTCGATAGCTATATCAGGTGCTAGCTTCGCAGCCATGCCGCAGTTCGCTACTTGTTTCGGAAAGTCTCTCCTTACCTCACCCACCGCCCTCTCCGTCCTCCCCACACCATTCTTATGAGACGGCAGATGGGAGAGTGCGGTGCTTCCAACCAGAGTCCGAGGATCGTACGACGTACCTTGTATGATCCTTTGTAGTGACTGCGAGTTTCTCAATGAGTTATTTTGAAGCTCATCTGGGTTTTTCGAGTTTCTGCTGCATGGTTCTTCAGGGTTTTGAGGGTCCCTTGCGTTTGCAAAGGCGGTCTGCTCTTTCGGGGGAATACGATTCGAAGGTACGATGGTAGACCTAAGTTGCCAGTACAAATTCATATAATCAAATCAAATTCTATTCACAGATAAAGTGACAAAGAATCAATGTTATCTGTGACAAAGAATCAATGGATGCTAGTAATCTTGCACATTCAAATTCATACAATCAACTTCAAATTAAATTCACAAATAAAGTAACAAAGAGTTAATCTTGGATATGAATCAAAGAATGCTAGTAATCATGCATATCCCTTAGAAAGAGTAGTGTTCTATATATGTGAGTAGATACTAGATATGTCGTATGCATATAATAAAATAACGAGGATAATTCGAAAAAAGGGGCAGTTTTGAAATACCTAGGAAGAGAAGCATGCTTTCGGTCGAGCGGAATCACAGGTCCACTTTTACCAAGATGTTCTTCCAAATGAGCAAATTGGCTTTTGAAGTGGTCAATTGCACTGCACAAGGAATATCTTCGACATTAAAGGTATCTGATTTGATAGGAAGAATGTAAAGAAACAAGAGGTAATTGGATAGAGTAGGTCACCTAGGATAAAGAAAATTGGTCCTTTCGACACCGTTGATGTAATCCTTCCGTAGCTGAGGATGGTACTCGAGTATCTCCCGATATATCAGCTCTCTAACGTCTTCTTTAGTGACCCTTCGCCTCTCGAATTCAAATTCCATCTTGGAAATTGGTTGGCATGATGGTTCTCTCTCAACCTTAGACAATCCCTTGAAGTAAGGATCAGCTAGTGCCTGCAAATAGACAAGTTTTCTTTCTTTTTTTAAATGCTGAAAATGGAAATAAAATGAAAAACATAGTTAAGGTGATATAGCAAACCTGTTCAGCGGTTGGACGATCCTTTGGGTCGAAAGCAAGCAGCCTCTCCAAGAGGCGGATAGCCAAAGGATCAGCATTTGGAAATTTCTGAGCAAATGACATTTTCTGCTTCTTTCGCATGCTTGTAAGATATCTTCTAGCCTTTTCATTGCGGACCTAAACAACGAACAGAAGAAACAAAGTATCAGGAACTGATCTGGTTTGAGCAAATGAAAAGAATTCGAAAAACAGAGTTGATGCGAAAAAGGTCAAGTTATGCATACGCGAGCAATGGTATCCATCGAAGGTGTTCCAAGAAGGTCGGTTATCAAGTCCAGCTGGTGAACGACGTTCTTTCCGGGGAAAAGTGGCTTCCCCGTTAAAACCTCAGCGAAAATGCATCCAATGCTCCAGATGTCAATAGCTGTAGTATACTGAATATATATGCAGTAAAATATCAGTGCTCAAACTATAATCTTTTTCAATGTCGTGAAGCTACAGTGCTAGAAATCCAGATCAAGAGACTAATCATGAGCAAACAGCACTTAAGAATATTGAAAATATGAGGTAAATACATTGATGTCAAATAAGAAATAATAAAAACGAAACAGCTCTTCGATAAGGACTGCTATTTGTTATTGTATATCACAAAACTAAATAAACAATTATGAATTTTGCATCAAATAACTGCAAAGAAGTTACGGAATCACCTTTGAAAAAAATGAGCCACACAATTCTGGAGCTCTGTACCATCTTGTAGCAACATAGTCCTGTGTTCAACACAAAGCAAAAATCCTTAGAAAAAGGTAAACAGTGAGACCTCAGTTATATGCTTCGAGAGCTAGTATTTTATACCGTCCAAAATATTGTTGTAGGTGTGTCATTGAATGCTACTCTAGCCAATCCAAAATCACATATTTTTAATTTGCAGTTTGCATTTGCCAGAATATTCTTTGGTTTCAGATCTCGGTGATATACGTTAGCTGCAGGAAGAAAATAAATAAATCAATGTACGTAAACACAAAATTATCATAAAACACTAACCATCTATGAAGTGGAAAGCTTAGACACATAACTGCTGACATAACAGAAAACATCTTTTTGAAGCAAACAAGCTAAGAAACATCAAAGCTGGCATAGCAACCATAATCAACAACAATCTAGTCTTAGGCTCTTAGCCAACAAATTAATTCTTAATTAAAATACCCCAGAAAGAAATTTTAATTGGCAATCAAATTCACCAAATCTTTCCATTTGGACTAAAGAACGATAACTTAGGTGGAATAAGAAAGAAAGAGGGCAGGAGGATATACCTGTGTGGATATATTTGAGAGAACGGAGTAATTGATAAAGGAAAAACTGATAATGTTCTCGTGTCAAGTCATCATTAGCCTTGATGACTTGATGCAAATCTGACTCCATAAGTTCGAAAACAACATAGATATCTTTGAATTCTCGCCTTGAAGGAGGAAGCATAATGTGCTTTATTTCAACAATATCTGGGTGCCTCAAAAGCCTCAAAAGCTTTATCTCCCGAAGAATTCGAGCAGCATCAGAAATATGTTCAAAAATGTCGTGTATCTTCTTAATTGCCACTTTCTCACCCGTGTGAGTATCAATCGCTGAACACACAACACCATAGCTGCCTTTACCTATGACCTCCTGTATTTTATACCTGCTCGCGTCACCATATTCAGAAAAGAAGTCCAATTCTGCTGAACTCTGTTGCATAGAATATGACATATTGTTAGTCCACTGCAAAAGATAGACAACCATCAACCAACATATTATACCGCCAACAGAT
The DNA here is from genome assembly GCA_028984105.1 of Lavandula angustifolia. Lineage (NCBI taxonomy): Eukaryota > Viridiplantae > Streptophyta > Magnoliopsida > Lamiales > Lamiaceae > Lavandula > Lavandula angustifolia. The sequence goes on along the minus strand of CM054810.1, from coordinate 24,666,244 downwards.
AAATCTTGACGAATTACAATAATTATCTATAAGCCTTTATACGGCTTATGAAAAATGTGAAATGGTAATATAAGTTAAACAGAAACACAAACATCTACGGAAAAGATCTATTTAACTGTATACCACTAAACCAAGTCCAATTACCAAACACATTGGAAAAATAGAAGCTAAAACAATAACAAAGATCAACATTGCATTTCTAGTGGATTGAAATGTTTACCATGTGAATTCAAATATTCGAAACCTCAAAACAGCAAACAAGATGAAGTAATGAGGGAAAACAAAGATCCATATACAGTGCCCATAAAGAGACAAAATTAAATTCTTAGCACTGTTATGGAAAAAAGTCAACTTAGAAAAGACGAGCAAGAAATCAGAAACATAAAAATTTGAAGGATCAGAATAGCAATAAAGAATTTCTCTTCTTTACGTAACTGAAAATTGCCAGACATCAGACTGGTCTTATTCATCGCCATCAGCAATAAATTCCCCTTAAATTTTCAAACAGAGGACTCATTTATCCACCGACTGATACAGAACAAGATTCATAATTCCAGAAGTGACATAACAACACAGTAATTCATATTACTATTCCACATCACTATAAAACCACGTCTGCTTGAATTGGTATTACGAATGAGGATCGAATAGGAAATTTAATAACCAAGAACACTCATATCTAAATACCAATAGAATCTCATACCAACCAAAACAAAAATAAATTCAACAAGCATCAAGTCGAGCAATCTCCATATTCTCAAAATTCATCTACATAAACAAGAATCCAAATCCTCCTAAAAACAGCTCAAAACAAAGGAACTTACTTTCTTGCGGTGATCAGACTGCATTGCTCAAGAAAACCCTAACCTCTACTCCAACAAGAATTTACAACAGCAGCAACAAACGTAACGTAATTGAATAAATACTTTTCAATTTACGTTCACCCAGATCTCAATAAGAAACATTCAGCCGCATTTCCCCCATCTGCCGCGGCTACGGATGGCAAAGGAGCCGTCCCACCTAGTATGCTTCGAATTGCTGTTGAAGACAGAGAGAAAGCGATCCTTCATAAAACGCACCACTTCTTCTTTTTCTTCTTCTTCCAACCCCTCGCCGACAATCATAGAACAGCAAAACCTACCATAAACATCTCCTCTCCAACAAAAAAAACCCCCCAAAATTTTACCCAAAAAATGAAGCCTCCCACTCTAAACCCTCAGTGTATTTATATACAGTATTGAGGTTTACACGATTAAAGTGTGCCGATGTGTGGATCTGAAGAACCCCGCAGCAGCTGGTGAAGGGAAAGGAATATCTGACACCGACACAAACTAGAGAGGGAGAGAGGCGAATTTGGGGGTTTCAGAGAGAGAGACGTATAAAAGAAATAGTATGTCAGAATCAGATTAGCGAAAAGGTCGACGAGTATCCTATTTATTTTTATTTACTAATAATAATAATAACAATAATAGAAATATGTGTGAAATCAGATTAGCGAAAAGGTCGACGACTATCCTATTTATTTTTATTTGGTAAAACAGTAATTAATCATAATATAACCGGAATCATAATACTTTTATAGTCGGAATATAAAATTAATCGACTTGTATAAATGTAAATATTTAATACCTTTACAAAATTAATAATATATTTTTAGCAATTATGGATGTTGAATGGGCACATAATGGAATACTATTATTCTGCAAATAAGATATGGTTAGAATTTAAATTGTCAATTAATAATGAAAGCAAATTAATCTCTGTATCCACTTTTTAATGAGGTAAACTTGCAATACCCAAATCCACACATAACATTATTGATGAGATTTAAATGTGTGAATTATGTTATATAAAGATAAATATAAAAATCTATTTCTAAAATCTAATATTTACTTGAAATTCAAATTTCTCGTAATCTTAAATTCATTTGTATGTTATATCAAGTTGAATATTATGATATCTTTATGGCGTGGCTTTCTTGATAAAGTAATCCCAACTCCTTCATGTATACATTATGATTTATTATTATTTTTTATAATTCTATAAAACATATGATTAATTAATAAAAATTTATAATAACTCTTCCCCCATTTCTATTCCTAAGCCTGTCTCTATCCATTAATCACGCACACGCACCTACCACTGCCACTTTTATTTAATCCAATATTTTTGTTTTTTCTTGAAGCAATTTGGTAAGTAATCTCCTCAAAGATTCGTCGAATTTAAAAAGATTTGATAAGCAAAAAAATCTATTCAATTCGCTTCAATAATTTGTCAGATACCCTCTTCTCTCCAATCATTTCCCACTGTGTTCGCTTTGGACCATTTTGCCTTTGTGGGCCTCTCTCCCTCCCCTCAT
>CM054810.1:24243290-24663385 GCA_028984105.1 Lavandula angustifolia | reverse complement strand
TTGCTATTATGCCTTAATCTGGAAGCTTAATTTTTCTGATCAAGTATATGGAAGTTTTGATGAACTAAACCACAATAATTCCAGTATTTATTTTTTTTGGGTTTTTTAGTTATTCCTTTTGGTTGTTTGGTAAAATAAAGCTTATGTTTCTGTTTGAGCAATAATTTGTCTGTTCTTCTTTGTAATTTTTCATAATTATTCCTCTTTTTTTATTTATAAACTTTATATGATGTTGTTGATTGTGTGTGAAGAAGTAGGCATTTGAATCTCTATTGTCTGCACTTTCTCTTTATGCTCTTTATGCTCTTGATACTGCTGAACTTAATTGTCAAAAATCAACTCTTTTTTAATTCCAAACAAAAAGTTTACTCATCTGCTTTTGTTTATCTTTACCATATCCCTTGGCTACTTTAGCACTTTCAACTCAATTAAGATGTGTATATGCTATTTTTTTTTTCTTTTTAATTAGTTACACTTAACCGGATTGCTGTTTTTTACTTCTTTCGGTGTATACATTATTCGAATTACTTCTAGCTCTGGACATGCTAATCAGATTGTTTATGAAATTCAATCAATGATGCTCTATTTCTTGCATAAATTGATATTAGTGAAGCAAGCTTTGGAACTCTTCTAGTAGGCTACTTTCTTTTTTCATTGAGGAGTTCTCATCTATTTGATATATCTTAAAACATTTGTTTTTGAGAGACCGCATTCTCCTATAGCTTGAGTGACCATATTGTACTGCCCTTCTGTTTAGGTTATCGGAAATTCCATTCATGACTACCGGAGGCAAAGAAAAAACTGCATGGAGACTTCCTAGCAGAACTGATGCATTCAGTGATGCTAACTTGTTTTCCTCTTCATTGACTCTGCTTTCACATGATAAGCGTAAGTACAAGCAACTAAGATATGTTATCTTACAATGAACTCTAGTAATCGCTTCTTTTTGTTTGTAGTTAACTTTAACGAATCCAATCAAAGTGGTTTCTCACTTGATGATGACTTTCCTAGCCTTACCAAGCTACACCTACAAGATGTAGTTAAGGGTCCACTCGAAGATATGGATCATAGTATTGTAGAAGATTTCCTCCCCGATGATGATGAACTGTTGGCTGGTCTTATGGATGATTTTGATCTCTCCGGGTTGCCTACTCAGCTTGAGGATTTGGATGATGACTTCTTTGGAAGTGGAGGGGGAATGGAAATCGAACAAGATAATCTAGTCAATGGAATATCAAGGATTAGTACGTCTGACTCCGTTGGTCTTAGCGGCCTTCCACCTTTTAGCATTGCAACGGTTAGTGGTGAACACCCGTATGGAGAGCATCCTTCGAGGACATTGTTTGTTCGCAATATCAATAGTAATGTGGAGGATTCTGAACTTAAGTCTATGTTTGAGGTATGTTTTAACAAGATTCAAAATCTTTAATTAGTTGTTAGCCTTTGTTTGTTGAATGTGATTAGAAATTTAAACATCTTACTAATTTATGCTCTACTTTTCCTTGTTGCTCCTTTCTAATAGCAATTTGGAGATATCAGAACTCTTTATACTGCATGTAAGCACAGGGGATTCGTGATGATATCTTACTATGACATCAGAGCTGCACGAAGTGCAATGCGTGGATTACAGAATAAGCCTCTCAGAAGAAGAAAACTCGACATTCATTTTTCAATTCCAAAGGTCTGAACCCGGTATCGTTTAGTTTAGACCATGTGTGTTGCTTGATTAGTTACCTCTGACGACTATTATTTCTTGCTACGTACAGGATAATCCATCCGAAAAAGATGTCAATCAAGGAACTTTAGTGGTTTTCAATTTGGATGCTTCGGTATCCAATGATGACCTTCGCCAAATTTTTGGTGCTTATGGGGAAATAAAGGAGGTGTTTTCTCTTACCATGTCTAGCAAAACATATTTAATGTTTCTGCTTCTATCAACTTAACCAAGTTTACTACATTTTGCATTGAATATAGATAAGGGAAACACCACATAAGCGGCATCATAAGTTCATCGAGTTCTATGATGTTAGAGGTGCAGATGCAGCTCTGAAGGCTTTAAATAGATGCGACATAGCTGGCAAACGCATAAAGCTCGAACCTAGCCGGCCAGGTGGTGCTCGTCGCAGGTAACCTTTAAAAACCAAAGCTGCAGATTTTAACTAATTACGCCTCTTGAAACCTATACATTATTGGCCTTGTGGATTATACTCTGTGTTTCAATGAGAATTACATGTATAGAAGCATTGATGTGCTTTCTTCGGACAGCCTAATGCTGCAACTCAGCCAAGATCAGGAGCTAGATGAAGCTCGAGGTCTACGACATATAGTTGGTTCACCTATAGGCAACTCTCCCCCAAGTATGTTAATGGGGTGGTCTATATAATATATAATCTTGCAATGGTTTTATAAATTATAAACTAACAAACTCGACGTCACTGCAGGTATTTGGACTAATCTTGGCAGTCCAATCGAGCAAAACTCCTTTAACGGTTATAGCCATTCGCCCAATTTAGGAGGGCTCAGCCCCGTAGGAAGCAACCCCTTGCCCGGTTTGGCTTCAATTCTTCCTTACCAAGTATCTAGCCCCGTGAAAATCGCACCCATCGGTAAAGATCCTATACGAATAAGCCATTCAAACCATGTATTCAATAATGGCACACATGGATCAGCAGCCTATCAGCAACAGCAACAGTTCTCTGTTCCAGACCCAATGATAAGTTCAAGCCCCGGAGCTGCTTCATCCTTTAGTGATTCCAAACCTTCCAGCATCGGAACACTTTCCGGGCCTCAGTTTTTGTGGGGAAGTCCCACCATCCACTCACTGAGAGGGCGTCCGTTCCCTTCTAGAGCACAAGGAATCGGCTTCCCGTTCGCCAATCAGCACGGCCTTTTCCCCGGTTCACATCAACTTCATGTTGGATCTGCTCCATCTGGTATGGAAAGACGATTTGGTTTTTTCCCCGAGTCACCCGAATCATCCTATATGAATCAGTTGGGAGTTCCAAATTTTGGTAATGGTAATGGGAATCGTTCCCCCGGAGCTATGAACTTAGGAGTTTCGTATGGTGGAAACTACACCGAAAGTGGCTCTCCTAGTTCCCGAATGATGTCTATATCCGGAAATGGTCCTTTATACTTTGGAGGCATGGGATCAGGAAGCAATGATGGAGTAATGGATCGTAGTCGAAGAAGGGTTGATAGTGGAAGCCAATTGGATAACAAAAGGCAATACCAACTTGATTTGGAGAAAATCAGAAATGGTGAAGATAATAGGACTACTTTGATGATTAAAAACATACCTAACAAGTAAGAAACCATAATCCTCTGTTCTAGTTATGTTTTCTTTTTCTGAATGCTTATATCCATCTTTGCAGATACACTTCAAAAATGCTGCTCATAGATATCGATGAAACACACAAGGGTGCGTATGATTTCCTCTATTTGCCAATAGACTTCAAGGTAATCACATGTTTAGTTGGAGAAAATTGCTCCCTCTTTCATGAATGCAATAATGAAACTTATAATGATTTCTCTTTTTCAGAACAAGTGCAATGTTGGGTATGCATTCATTAACATGGTCTCTCCCTTTCCCATCATCTCCTTCTCTGAGGTACTGCTTGATATTAGTAGAGCCTTTGTTTCTATAAATTCTGAATCTTTTGTTAATTCGACTTTAAAAGTATAACTCTGAAGGTATTCAATGGAAAGAAATGGGACAAGTTTAACAGTGAGAAAGTTGCCTCCTTGGCATATGCTAGAATCCAAGGCAAGATTGCTCTTGTTTCACATTTTCAAAACTCAAGTTTAATGAATGAAGATAGGCGATGCCGACCAATTCTTTTTCAATCCGAGGGCCAAGAATCGGACGATATGGTACGTTCTGCTTGCTATTTAGGCTGCTTGTGCGATGCTTTTTGTGGGTCTCCGAGTTTACTAATCTGGTGTCATCTTTGACAACTTAGGCATCTTTCTCTGGCTACCTGAATATCTTTATCTGTCAGGCGGACGGGTCTTATGTAGGAGATTCTCTGGACAGCCCAAAGGGTGAAACAGAGTATAGCTGATTCCCAGTAAGATTTGGTGTTGGTTGGTGAAACAGAGTATAGCTCATTCTCCGACTATTGTACAGTTTTCAAGTTTCTTGTATATTAATCTTCGACTTCTTATGATGGAGTAAGTAATGCTCAGAGAGATGAATGACTCGACTCGATTGTTGGCATGTGCAGATCATTCCTTAACCTCTGTTTTCTGAACTGTTTTTTCCTTTCACTCTTTCGTGTTGGTTTCAATGTATAGAAAGTAGTCTGTAATCTAGCTGAGAGTTGGAAAAGAAGAAATCATGTCTAGCTCAGTTGATTGTCTGAACATGTACAGTAGGTTTGACAAACATGCCATGAATCTTGTAACAAAGGGATCATGGATTTATGACATGAATGTTATTACTCTGTTTAATGTCTATGATCATAGAAAGCTTTAAAAGAAAAGCTCAAACAAACCACGTTGTACATTCATAAATGAGTCTTGTAGTTTAGCAATGGATTAGTAGATCTGGAGGGCGTCGGATAATTGACAGAATTAGTTCTCCTAATTGCTTCAAATCATCATTCATTAGGCATGAGAAAATCAAGAATCATCACTATCATAAAAGTATTCACCTTGTCAGATTTGGGAAGTTGCTGAAGGCAGAATACTATCACTGAAATAGAACCTCTCCTACAAAAATTGGAGCAGATGTAAAATATGTCAGTTCCATCTTCGACGACATGCTTGCAGTAGAAGCCCGAAATAAACTCTTTTGAGTTGATTTAGCATTCTAGAATGAGAAGAGAACAAAGGAGCAACAAGACCGTATCGTACCAAGTAAATGTGAAATCATAAAATCTAAAGGAGGCTAAGAAAGCCATTCTCTGTGCTATAAGACAGAAGGCTAAAAAAGTTTTTTCTTTGCATGTTAAAATATCTAAACATAGAAAAGGAAGTATAACTAGAACTTAGAAATGGAGAGATTATACAATTGCAATAGCTATTAACTTATTAGCATGAGACAATTATTAAGAAGCACGTGTTCGAATTAAAAAACGAATCTTGTTCGATTTGGGTTTACCTCCAATTAATGGATTGAAGTTGGATGTGCTTTGATTCAGCAACAACTTTGCGTGCCAAATCCTCAGCTTCAACGCAGTAGAAAAGCAGCACTTCCTTCTTCGGCCTCTCACTCGGTGTGTGCGTGTATAAATTCTTTCGTGTTCAGATACAAGTTCCAGCTCAGCTCTCAAGTCCTTGTCATCACAAGAAAATGCAAAAGAAGAAACACACAAACAACCATGCATATCCAACGGCTAAAGATCAAGTGGATAAAGCTTGTTGTTATAAGTTAGTTGAAGATTACTGTTAGGATTTGTTACAGTTAGGTGAAACTGTTCCATTGGTAGTTATGTGGTTATAGATATTGAGTAGCCTCCAAGAAACAAAATCTGTATATATATAGCTTGTAGAAGCCTCATAATGTACATATACGATACAAAAATCTCATCAGAAATATACATCAGAATTCTTCAATCATCTCTATCCATTTTTCTAACTTTGCTTCTGTTACTCTGCTTCACTTCCGCTTGCATGCATGATGGCCGATTTACCTCTGCTTGCGTGCATGAATGATGAATCTTGATCCAATCTTCAACATGGTATCAGAGCGCTTAATCCGCTGACAAGTTAGTTCTTCAATTGATCAATCTTTTCTTTCTCTGCTTTAGAACTTCTCTCCTTCTTGTTTTCCTTCTATGGCTGCCGAAAATAAACATGGCCTTTACTATGTTCATCAAGGGGAAGCACCTGGTGCTGTGCTTGTTAATCCTCCCTTAAATGGAGACAATTTTCAATCATGGAGCCATTTAATGAGAATTGCACTTGGTGCAAAGAACAAACTGCATATGGTTTTGCCAACTCCAACTCAAGTTACTCAGATTCCTGCTGCTACACATGAAGATTATTCGGCTTGGCAGAGATGTGATCTCATGATACAATCATGGATCCTTAACTCCTGCACAAAAGACATAGCTCCCTGCATACTATATGCAGATTCAACCGCTGATATGTGGAAAATCTTGACAGAACGTTATTCACAAGGCAACTATGCCAGGATTTTTGAACTTCAAAAGGAAATCTACACCACGGTGCAAGGTAATCTTTCTATTACTCAATATTTCAACAAGCTTGATGGCTTGTGGAAGGAGTTTCACCAATTTAGCCCTATACCTAAATGCTCTTGTGGAGTAATGAAGGCTTGTACATGCAACTGCCTGTCTTTAGTTGCTGAACAGATTGAACAAAATGTTGCTCTCAAGTTTCTAATGAGTCTGAATGAGGTATACTCATCCATCCGTGGTCAAATACTAATGATGAAGCCATTTCCTAGCTTGAATCAGATCTACAATCTGATAGTGCAAGATGAAAAACAAAGAATGATAGGCCATGGGTCTAATAATGCTCAAGCTGAGCCTATGGCCATGTTAAGTCAGCAGATGTCTTCTGATAAACAATCCTTATCTGAAAGTATAATGGCTTGCTATGGATCTGGAGGATCTAAACAAGTATGCACCTATTGTGGAAATTCTGGCCACATAAGAGACAAGTGTTTCAAGCTCCATGGCTTCCCTGGTGCTGCACCTAAAAGAGAGAAACCTACTTGTTCTCATTGTGGATTTACTGGTCATTTAAAAGAAAAATGTTACAAGCTACATGTCTATCCTCCGGGTTACAAGTCCAAGCCTAAAACTGGATCAAGTTATCCAAATGCTGCTCATATGGCTTCTGTCCAACAAGGAGTAACTGATGGGCCAAGTCCTAACCTCTCTAGTGATCAATATTCCCACCTGCTAAGCCTCATCCAAAACTTATCCCAGACCTCTAACAATATCCCCTCTGAACCACATACAGGTATGAGGTTCTGTAGTTTTTCAGCTCATATAAAGTGTTTTTCAACCTCTTTTCACCCACTCACATGGATTCTTGATATTGGAGCAACTGATCACATGGTTTCAGATTTATCCATTCTTATTAATCCTTTACCAGTTTCTAATATGTTTGTTACATTACCCAATGAAACACAACTCCCAGTCACACATATTGGGGAGGCTCATATCAATAGTCTGATTCTGTCCAACGTTCTTTATATTCCCTCTTTTAAAGTCAACCTTCTTTCAGTTGGAAAACTCATTAAAGAATCAAGACTAACACTTATTCTTCATGATGACTATTGCTTGATGCAGGATCTTGCCAAGGACAAGAGGATTGGCACTGCTAAACTATCACAAGGGTTATTCCTCATAAACCCCACTTCTGCTTCTGCCTCAGTTCCTATCTCAACCACTACTTCCTCTACATCTGCTCTGCTAGATGACATTTCCACCCTATGGCATCAACGTTTAGGACACACTGGAGACTCCACACTTAGCCTACTCAAGACAAGTATAAATAACCTTTCTGCTATAAACAATAAAGACTGTAATGTCTGCCCATTAGCAAAGTTTCATAGACTTCTCTTTCCCATTAGCTGTATCAAAACAAAAGCTCCTTTTAAATGATCCATTGTGACATTTGGGGGCCCTTTTCTATTCCTACTCATTCAAATAAACAATACTTTCTTACAATTGTTGATGATTATACTAGAACTACTTGGTGTAGCCTACTTCATACAAAATCTGAAGCTTCTACACAACTTCAGTCCTTTTACTCATTTGTCAAGACTCAATACTCTGCCTCTATAAAAATAATAAGATCAGATAATGGTCCAGAATTCTTGCTTTCTGATTTTTACTCAACAAATGGAATTATCCACCAAACAACTTGTGTCTACACCCCCCCAACAAAATGGTATAGTTGAAAGAAAACATCAATCCCTCCTTAACATAGCTCGAGCTCTCCTTTTCCAAGCACATCTGCCCTTAGTTTTTTGGGGAGAAGCTTTGCTCACTGCAGTCTATATTCTAAACCGCTTGCCTACCTCAGCTTTAGGCAATAAAACACCCTTTGAAACCCTTCATTCTGTTTCACCAGATTACTCTATTCTCAGAGTATTTGGTTATCTATGCTATGCAGCAAATCTAATAGGACACAAGCATAAATTTGCCCCTAGAGCTAGAAAATGCATTATGATTGGTTATTCAGGCTCCTCTAAGGGGTACAAATTGTTTGACCTTGATTCCCAATCTTTCTTAATCTCTAGAGATGTAATCTTTCAGGAGAATGTGTTTCCTTATCATTCTGCTACTGAATCTGTCTCACTCCCTCACACACTGCCAGCTCCTATTTTTCCAACACCTCAAGCTATTCATCCCCAGTCACTACCAGCTCAGACTGAATCTCAAACTTCTGAGCATGATCCCCCAACTTCTTCAACTATACTAGCTGCAACTCGTCAAAGCAAAAGACCCAAACAAATCCCTGCTTACCTCAAGGACTACTCTTGTGATATGCCAGCAAGAGCTTCAGCTCAACTTGCCAATTCCTCCGGTTCTGCAAGGCCAGGTAAGAGTCTTCACCCACTTCATAAATATATTTCCTATTCTCTCCTGTCCAGTTCCCATAAAGCTTTTTCCCTTTCCATTTTTGATACATTCATTGGCAAACTGCTATGGCCACTGAACTTTCTGCTTTAGAGGTTAATAATACCTGGCTCATCACCAATCTCCCCACTGGTAAGAAGCCTATTGGCTGCAAATGGGTGTACAAAGTCAAGTTTAATGCAGATGGAAGTATTGAAAGATATAAGGCAAGGCTTGTAGCAAAGGGTTACACTCAGCAAGAAGGAATTGACTATGAAGAAACCTTTTCCCCTGTAGCTAAGCTGACCACAGTACGCAGTCTTATTGCTTTATCTGCATGAAAAGGCTGGTTTCTTGAGCAATTAGATGTCAACAATGCTTTCTTGCATGGAGTTCTCAATGAGGAAGTATATATGACACCTCCATCTGGATACAAAGCTGCTAGTCCCAACAAGGTCTGCAGACTGCTTAAAAGCTTATATGGACTTAAGCAAGCCAGTAGGCAATGGTTTTCCAAACTCTCTGAGTCCTTGCTATCTTATGGATTCAATCAGTCTAAATCTGATTCATCACTTTTCACTATTCATACTTCTTCAACTACTCTAATTCTCTTAGTTTATGTGGATGACATCATTGTAGCAAGCAACAATCTGGAACAAGTTCAAAGGATCAAGCAGTTTTTGGACAAATCTTTCAAAATCAAAGATCTTGGCCCTCTCAAATTTTTCTTAGGTGTTGAGATAGCAAGAAATTCAACTGGAATCTCTCTATGTCAGAGGAAGTATGTGCTGGACTTATTACAGGAAGAAGGGTACACTGATTGCAAGCCTTCCAAATTTCCCATGGATACAAAGCTTAAGCTCAGTGCAGAGGATGAACACTACCTAAGTGATCCTACTCCATACAGCGCCTCATTGGCGCATTAATGTATCTTATCAGTAACTAGACCGAGCTCGCTTTTTCAAGACATTCCCTTGCACGCTTTATGCACAAACCGGCCTCTCACACCTCAATGCGGCGCATAGGGTGTTAAGATACTTGAAAGGTTCTATTGGACAAGGCCTCTTTTATTCTGCTTCATCTTCTGTCACACTTAAAGGCTTTGCTGATTCTGATTGGGCCTCCTGTGTGGATACCAGAAGATCCATCACTGGTTACTGTATGTTTTTGGGACAGTCTCTCATCTCTTGGAAATCTAAGAAACAAATCACTATATCTCGCAGCTCAGCCGAAGCTGAATACGTGGCCGTTGCTTCGCAACCCTCGAAGTAATATGGCTATTACGGTATATTCAAAGACTTTGGATGTCCTCTACCAGCCTCCTACTCGTTTACGAGACAAAGAAGTCTGCTCTGGCTTTGGCCTCAAATCCAGTTCATCATGAGAGAACAAAACATATAGAAATAAACTGCCATTATATCAGAGACTGCTTGTCTGTTGGGAGAATACATTTACTCTATGTCCCTACACAACATCAACCAGCAGACCTATTGACAAAGGCACTTGGCCGCACTCAGTTTGAATATCTACTTTCCAAGTTGAGAATCCACAACTTGTATTCTCAACTTGAGGGGGGCTGTTCAGATACAAGTTCCAGCTCAGCTCTCAAGTCTTTGTCATCATCCAACTCAGATTCATCACAAGAAAATGCAAAAGAAGAAACACACAAACAACCATGCATATCCAACGGCTAAAGATCAAGTGGATAAAGCTTGTTGTTATAAGTTAGTTGAAGATTACTGTTAGGATTTGTTACAGTTAGGTAAAAATGTTCCATTGGTAGTTATGTGGTTATAGATATTGAGTAGCCTCCAAGAAACAAAATCTGTATATATATAGCTTGTAGAAGCCTCATAATGTACATATACGATACAAAAATCTCATCAGAAATATACATCAGAATTCTTCTATCATCTCTATCCATTTTTCTAACTTTGCTTCTGTTACCTCTGCTTGCATGCATGAATGATGAATCTTGATCCAATCTTCAACATTTCGCAGGCAAGAATTATGAGTTGGGTTTTTGTGTAGGCATCGAACGACGGCTACGTAGTTCCTGCAGGTACCGTTGACCTAAGAAGCACGGAAACGGATACGTTAGGAGACGGATATGAGGATACACCATTTTTCAAAAAACGTAGAATACGGATACATTTGGAATACGTAAACGTTTTTCATTTTTTCATTTTAATATATATACTAGCGGTATCTTTATCCGTGCATGTGCAGAGTCGTAATTCTACCCAGTATACTTATATATTTTGTAAACATTATGTTATATTCATCCAGCCAACTCAATCCATGTTTGCGTTAAATCATAATTTACCCAATATATTTTGTGAACACAAACTTATTATCATATTTGTATTTTTTTTTTGTATTGTATTGGTGTATCCACCTATATTGAGATCAATGTCTATTCCCTATAAAATAAGTACATAAAATTAAGATGTTTTTGGTGTTTAAAGCTCCATAATTTTCGAAACTATCAAATATATTTGTTTTTTTATTATTGACACACAAAAAATCCATACTTTTGCTTATAAGCAATTATTCTCAACTTTAAACAAAATCAAATAAGAAGTGTTTGTAATAAGCATTTGTAAATAATAAAAAAATTAAAAAATCAATTGGCCATTCCTGTCCGTTTGCCCAAAAGCTTAGGGTTGGATTGGGCTTCATATTTCATGGCCCGATAAGCTATTGAGTGAGCTCGAAAAAACTAACTTGGCCCGATTGACCCGGGGCTTGGTCGGCCCGCTCATTTCCCACATCTATTCTTAACTAGATTATTGTTTCTCATTTTCTCTCCTTTTAGATGATGCATAAATTTTGATTTATATTTTTTTTATTTTTGTTTAATGATAATAATACTGCAAGTGTCACATTATTCCTCTAAGGTGAGTGACATCGTAAAATTACACAATTTTGAATTAAATATAAAGAAACACCTAGAATAACACCCATGCTACGCACAAAAAGATATTATAATTTTACAATGAAGTAAAATTACCGTAATTAATATATAAATAAATGAGTATATTATATCATAGGCATTAAACCTAACTACTAAATCTAACATGTAATAACAATTCAATTTCATGGCATGTATCAATCTATCTTCTTGAAGTTTTTACTCAAATGATATTACATTCTCATATATCCATTTTCTAGAACTTGTTCATAGCTAGAACTACCTTATGCTCAGTTCAAAGTTGCACTGAATACTTGAAGTGATTTTCTTCTTCACCACAACGTCGTAGTTTGATTTATCGTTCAAAGGTATTTCTTTTATCTATTCTCCTATTGTAACTTATCCATATCCATATGAATGTAAGCATTTTGTAACACCCACTATCAACCCATTTGAGATATTGAATTTAAAACATAGGAAATCCATGAAAGCAAACAAAATGCACTTGCAAAATGAGGACATTTTAAATCCACCTCAAGATCATTATCTAGATGTTGTAGGTGGCAGTGGCAATTTAGTGAAAATTTCAAATTTAGTAAAAATTTCAATTGAATTCAATTGAATTGAAATTGATTTGAAATTAAAACATTTGGTTTTTATATATATAAGATAAGATAAGATTTGGAAAGGACACTAATATATCTTTGAAGTATGTTTTGCATTCAAGAAAATCCAAATCATAATTGAAAGACATTAAAAACTGTTAAGGGTAATCTCTACATTTAGCATAACTTTTGAAAACACAAACCTAGGAACCCAATTATCCCAACAATATCTCCTTTTTTGATTGAAGAACGAAATCTGCTAAACTCTTCCTCTTCCAGCTCTGATTTCCTACATTGACGGCCAGAAAGAGGGTAACCGGTGCACATAATTGATTACTTCATACTAATTTTTCGTATTAATCACTGGAAATTTACTCACATTTTGATGGACAGTACTAGGGTAATATTGTATGTTATTATTTTAATTGAAACCAAATGAACAGCAACAAGATATGATAAAAAAAAATACGTACATAAGGAATTTCGGATATTTCAAGTGTTTTAAAACATGTAGACTTAATTGAACAGATTATGCAGGAAGTCTTTGAAATGAGCTATTGAAAGAATAAAGTAGACCAGTCTAAACTGAAGTTCGACGGACATTTTCAAAGACCTCCGATACCAAAATCAGAACTCAAGAAGTAGACAGGCTAGAAAACTGAAATACTTGAAGAACTTTTCAATTAGAAATGGTCAAAGCATAATTTGAAGTACCTTGCATCAGTCATAACTTGAATGTTAGCAAATCGTAAAAGAAAAGTTTACAAAAAAGAGGAGAAAGAGAGAGAGAGAGAGAGAGAGAGAGAGAGAGAGAGAGAGAGAGAGAGAGAGAGAGAGACTGTACTTGAAGCAATGGAAAATATAGGAAAACTAAAAAACTCAAATGAGAGCGACCCTACTGTATATATGATCATCCATGAAGATTAGGTCATGTAGCGTATTTTCCCCATATCCAATATTTAATAAAAAATAAATTGAAAACGCAATACGTTACAAAAACGTTTTAGCCCTTATCCGGGACGTATTCGTATCAGAAACGCCTCGAATACGGATACCCCTCCTTCCCAGACGTATAGGTGCTTCTTAGCCCTTGACAAATAGAGGAATCAGATTCAGGGTCAGGGCATGTCGCGGGCCGGGTCGGACGGCCCGCAACCCGCTAAAACCCACTACACTTGTCGGGCCGAACCTGTTGGAAAATCGATAAATATATATATATATATATATTATGGAAATTTAGTTAGCATTAAATGCTAATTTGACTTGGGAAAAAGTTAGCCCGTTTAATCGTCTTTTCGAGCCTCGATATATATCCGATTTATGAATTGAGATATACGACGTCGATCTACGTTTCAAGTAGATAATTATAGTGCGCTTAATTTTTCGATTCCAATTTTCGGTGAGTGAGAAATAGTGATTCGAAGTTTGGGAGACAAAACTAATATGTTACATAAAGTGGAGAAATTTACCTAATTCGAGTTTTGGAGAGTTATTACATTAATCAATATCCAACATTGATTAATGTGTAATATTTCTTGTGGTATTTAAGTCTTTACCATTTAGTAGGAGATAACAAAGTGACATGTGGTGGGCTTGGGCCACACATGCTCATGCACGCGAGCCTTTTCGCCGACCGCCTCACACGCGGCGCGGCGCCGCGCCGCGTAACACCGCGCCCATGCCCGGCCCCGGCTCCGGCTCTGGTCCGTGTCCTTGTCCTTGTCCTTGGATCTTGGTCTATTGGGCTTGACAGTTGGGTTTTGGCATTGGATTTGACATTGTCCTTGTCCTTGGATCTTGGTCCTTTGGGTGGTCCGTGGGCTTGTCCGTTGGGCTTGGCAATTAGGTCTTTGTCCTTGGATCTTGGTCCTTTGGGTGGTCTGTGGGCTTGTCCGTTGGGCTTGGCAGTTGGGCTTGGGCATTGGATTTGTGTGGACTGGCACAGCTCAACATTGGTGGTCTGATCCAGCTCGTGGTGCAGTGCTCCTGCCAGATTATCTTCTTTTGGAAGTATCTGGAATGAGGCTATTGAGAACCCTCCACCTCTCCACTTTCCTTCCCTACGTCCACCTGCCTTAATTGGCAGGAGTTATTCCAACACCCTTTCACCTAGGGGAAGCAACCTATAAATAGGTTATGCATTTCATTCCAAACACTTAACATAGACTTTGCATCATCTTAGCTCTAGCTGTCCAGCTCCAGTCCTCGCCGGAAAGTCCAGTTCGCCGGAGCTCGAAGATCTTGCGGTGCTGCAATACTCGAGACGTTCGTCATTTCATCTTTGGGGGCGATACGCCAGAACCGAGAGCACTACCGGGGCATTTTTCGTCTTGCAGATAGAGGCCTTCATCGACTCGACGAAGTTTTCTTTTCGACATTCTGTTTGTTTCATTTTCCGACTTACTGGTTTACATTGTAATAACAGCTTGTATTCTACAATCGCAAGACGAAAAACTTACCTAAGCTGATTCGAGTAAACTGAAATATGTCTTCCTCATCTACTGCCCTATCCGATGCTGCCGCCGCCACCAACAATGCCACCGCTGCCGCCATCTCCTCCACTTCGGACGTTGTCGCCTTCTTCGGCAATGTGGTCCCGCCGGTGTCTGTCCCGGTTTCGACCCCGACTTTTGCAAATCCAACTCTTGCTGCCATGTCCGCCGCCATCGATGCAAGATCGCACTTAACCGTGCTAATGCCACTAACTCGGCATTCAACTTTAATGCGATGTCTTCTGCTTTGCAGAACAATGTCCCTTTTGGGAGTATGAACCACCATGGTGTGGTGGTGGGTTCGAACCCGACCCTGACGGCACCTCTGCACTCGTCTAGAGTGTTGCCCGCTGCCGAGAAGCCGGCAAAGTTTTATGGAGCCGACTTCAAAAGATGGCAACATAAGATGTTGTTCTACTTGACAACATTGTGGTTCACGACCGTGCTGTTGAGAACGCACCCGCCCCTCCAAGTGAAAACGAGGAGAATGTTGAAGTCCGCATAGCCTACGAAAATTGGCCTACTTCAGATTATTTCTGTAAAAACTTCTTGCTTAGTGGACTAGATGATAGTCTATACAATGTGTATGAAAATGTAAAGACTTCCAAGGCAATTTGGGAGGCACTTGAAAGAAAATACTGTACTGACGATACAGGAACCAAGAAGTTTGTAGTCGCCAAGTTTTTGGACTACAAAATGGTGGACTCTCGACCGGTCATGGAGCAACTGCAAGAGTTTCAACTCATTGTCCATGACGTCCACACCGAAGGAATGCTTTTGCTAGATGCTTTTATTGTGGCAACCGTGATTGGGAAGCTTCTCACGAGCTGGAAGGACTTCAAGAGCTATTTGAAGCACAAGCGAAAAGAAATGATGCTTAAAGAACTTGTTGTCAAGCTCCGCATCGAGACCGATATGAGGACTCGAGATGAGAAGGGCAAAGCACCCGTGGAACCTAGAGTCAACCTCGCAGAGAAAGATGGCAACTCCAACACTGTCAAGAGAGGGCATCCAAACAGCAACCCCAAAGGGAAGGGCAAGGTTCAACCCCGCAAGTTTGAAGGGGATTGCTACAACTGTGGCAAGTCCGGTCACATGTCGAAGGACTGCCGTAAGCCGAAGAAGAAGTGGGCTCGACAAGCCAACATGTTGGAGATAACTGAAGCCGATCTTGCGGCCGTTGTCACCGAAGAAGCTAATGTCGTGGAGAATGAAGGGAAGTGGTATATTGATACCGCTGCCACGGCACATGTTTGTGGTGACCGAAGCCGCTTCACCAAGTACAAGAGTTGCCAAGGGAGGAAGCTCAATATGGGAAATCAAGCATCATCTGAGGTAGTTGGCTATGGTACTATGGTGCTAAGGTTGAGCTCCGGCAAGAACCTTACTCTTGAAGAGGTGTTGCATGTCCCCGACATCAGGAAGAATCTAGTGTCCGGCTCTGTACTAGTCAAGAGAGGTTTTAGCTATGTTATCAAAACCGGACCGGACCGGCCGGTTGAACCGGTTCAACCGGGACCCGGTGACAAATCCGATCCGATCCAATCGAAAACCGTTTTTCACCTTTGACTCGGTGTCACCCGGCAAAACCGGCCGGTCGGACCGGTAACCGGTGACCGGTCGAACCGGTTGACTTGGTTAAAAAAAAATTAATTTAATTTTTTAATTCAAATATATGATTAATTTAATTTTTAATTTTTTAATTCACTATAAACGAAGAGTATACAAATTTGGATCTCCGGAATAAGTTCCTAGACCCAAAATACTCTTCTATGAGGTGCAAATAACAACTAGAGGGTAACAACCTATTTATAGGGAAAAATAATGAGAGACTTCATTATTTTTCCAATGTGGGATAGGAGACTCTTCACTATTTGAGCCAAAAACTCTAACAAACCAAGAGAAAGATGTTGATGTGGAGATGATTAATCATTAATGAACAAATTGATTTGAATCAATTGGATGATACCCAATTTCAACATGAAACATATCCAAATACTTATGGATTTGATGAATGAAGAGTGAATTTCAACCTTTTTTTCAATTTGTTTCTAGTTTTATAGGTTAATATTTTTATTGTTATTTTTATTATGAAATTTGAAGTTTGGACATGAAAAATGATAGGTTAATTTTTTACTTTAAATTATTTTAATATTTATTATGTTATACCGGTTCGACCGACCGGTTCAACCGGTTCGACCGGTTGAACCACTAAAATCTACTTGACCGGTTCAATGACCGGTCCGGTTTTGATAACATAGGGTTTTAGACTAGTTTTTGAGTCGGACAAATTTATTTTATCAAAATTTGGAACGTTTCTAGGAAAAGGTTACCTCTCTGAGGACCTTTTCAAGTTGTCTGTAATGGCCTTGAGCCAAGAGCCCCGTGTGGGAAAAAATAATAAAAATGAAGCTACTTCCTCCTACTTGATTGAGTGTTCCGATTTATGGCATTGTAGATTAGGACATGTTAATCTAAATGCTATAAAAAGATTAGTTAATCTCGATCTACTTAAAGTAAATGAGTTTAACAAAACCAAGTGTGAAGTTTATGTCGAAGCAAAATTGGCTAAGCTGCCATTTCATTCTGTATAAAGGAACACAAAGCCTCTAGAACTCATTCACACTGACATGTGTGATTTAAAGTTTGTGCAAACTAGAGGTGGAAAAATATATTTTATTACTTTTATTGATGACTGCACTTGGTATTGTACTATTTATCTATTAAGGAGTAAAGATGAGGCGATTGAAGCTTTTACTAACTTCAAAGCAGAAGCCGAAAACCAACTTGATTGTAAAATCAAAATGGTACGAAGTGATAGAGGTGGAGAGTATGTAGCTCCTTTTGAAGAGTTGTGTAAGACAAGTGGTATTATTCATCAAACCACTGCCCCCTATTCGCCTCAATCAAATGGTGTTGCTGAAAGGAAGAACCGAACTTTAAAGGAGATGATGAACGCTTTGTTAATAAGTTCTGGACTGCCCCAGAACATGTGGGGGGAAGCCGTTTTGACGGCTAACTACTTATTGAGCAAAATACCTCTAAAAGGTAGGGATATTACTCCTTACGAGTTGTGGAAAGGAAGGAAACCTTCCTATAAATACCTCAAAGTGTGGGGGTGTTCGGCTAAGGTAGAAGTGTCTTTGCCTAAGCAAGTTACAATTAGAACTAAGACCGTCGATTGTATCTTTATAGGATATGCATTGAATAGTAGTGCATATCGATTTGTCATTTATAAGTCGGCCGTGCCCGGCCGTGCCCGATATAAATGTTGGAACTACTATTGAGTCAAGGAATGTTATATTCTTTGAACATATATATCCATGTAAAAAGGATGATAAAGTTAAGTCGAACTCTAGTGGTGAAGCAAGAGAAGTTGCTAGTAGTTCTAGAAATGTGGGGGCAGAACCCGCTACGTGTAAAAGGAAAGCTGCCGATGTTGAAACTTTAGAACCAAGACGTAGCACTAGAGCAAGGGTTGCTAAGGACTTTGGTCTTGATTATATAGTTTTTCTTTTGGATGAAGAACCGCGGTCTATAACGGAAGCTCTTTCTAGACCCGACGGCCCACTTTGGCAAGAAGCTGTCCAAAGTGAAATTGATTCCAACATGCAAAGTCACACTTGGGTCTTAGCTGACTTACCCGAAGGTTGCAAGCCCTTAGGATGTAAGTGGATCCTAAAAAAAAAGTATATGGCAGATGGGTCAATTGATAAATATAAAGCTCGTTTAGTGGTTAAAGATTTTAAGCAAATTGAAGGATATGATTTATTCGATACTTATTCACTTGTAACGAGGATTACGTCTATCCGTGTGCTTCTTGCGATTGTTGTTTTGCACAATCTTGAGATTCACCAAATGGACGTGAAAACTGTCTTTCTAAATGGAGATTTAGAAGAGAAAATTTATATGGAACAACCTGAAGGGTTTGTAGTACCTGGCCAAGAGCGAAAGGTATGTAAGTTGGTGAAATCCCTATATGGGTTGAAACAAGCACCATTACAATGACACTTGAAATTCGACGAGGCTATGTTGTCGAATGGTTTTAAAATTAATGAATGTGACAAGTGTGTTTACATAAAGAATACAAAGAATGGTTTTGTAATTGTTTGTCTTTATGTAGACGACATGTTAATTATGGGACAAAACCTTCAAGTCATAAACGATATCAAGCGTATGCTTAAGAGAACTTTCGATATGAAAGATATGGGAGTTGCTGATGTTATTCTTGGAGTGAAGATTCAAAGAACTCCCAAAGGGATTGTTTTGTCTCAATCTCATTATATTGAGAAAGTACTTAAGAGGTTTAATGCCTTTGATAGTGCGCTGGCAAAGACTCCTATAGAAGTTAATGTTCACTTGAGCAAGAATAGGGGTGATCCTGTTGCTCAAGAGGATTATGCTAGAGCCATTGGTTGTCTTATGTACATCACGAATTGTACGAGGTCCGATCTAACTTGTCCGGTGAACAAACTAAGTCGTTATACTAGTAATCCTAGTAGAGAGCATCGGAAATCTCTTGTAAGAGTTCTGAGGTATTTGAAATACACTCTTAACTTTGGGCTGCACTACTCGAGACATCCCTCAGTACTTGAAGGGTACTATGATGCGAATTGGATATCCGACACTAAAGACTCGTTGTCTACTATGTGTTCACTATAGGGGGAGGAGTTGTGTCGTGGAGATCCACGAAACAGACGTGCATAGCCCGATCCACCATGGAATCTGAATTTATTGCTTTAGATAAGGCCGATGAGGAGGCCGAATGACTACGTAATTTTCTTGAAGATATTCCATGTTGGACGAAACCTGTGCCACCTGTGATGATTCACTGTGATAGCCAAGCGGCTATTGGTAGGGCCAAGAGTCGGTTGTATAATGGTAAGTCGAGACATATTCGTCGTCGACATAATACCGTAAGATATTTGATCACGAGTGGGGTTATCTCTGTAGACTATGTCAAGTCTATAGATAACCTAGCGGATCCGCTTACTAAGAGTTTGAATCGAGATCAAATGTTTAAGTTCGTAGAGGGAATGAGAGTTAAATCCACAAGTTAAAGATGATTATAGTGGATACCCAACCTTGTAGATTGGAGATCCCATGAACTTGGTTCAATGGGAAAACTAAGCTATATGAGTCTGTTGATACCACACTCAAATAATATATTCCCTAAAAGAGCTCGAGAGTGTTGGTGACCTGTCAAGTGGTGAGCTTAAGTCTTTGACTTTTAATGATTCTTGGATGTCTTGAGAAGGTGGAGTATGTCAGGATACTCGAGTAAGAATCACCTATGTAAGTGAAAAGTGAGAGCCGCTTCTATGTAACACTTATGAATCCAAAGAGGTTGTCAATCGCCAGTAAAGGACACAAACGTGAGAACGGACGAGGTTGAGACTTTATAGTGTTGATGCTATTGTCTTAGTATATACACCATGGAGGAATAGTTCAAGGCCACGTGTCCACTAGTCCGCCGGTATGCTTGATAGCACTGACTAAGGAAGGTTCAAGGTCACAAGCCACCTACCCTGATACTTTATTATCTCTTGAGGACAGAGATGTGTGTCTGCATGCATGCATTTGACTATTTCTACTCATGTGGGGGATTGTTGGAAAATCGGTAAATATATTATATATATATATATATATATTTATATAATATATATATGTATTATGGAAATTTAGTTAGCATTAAATGTTAATTTTACTTGGGAAAAAGTTAGCCCGTTTAATCGTCTTTTCGAGCCTCAATATACATTCGATTTATGAATTGAGATATATAACGTCGATCTACGTTTCGAGTAGATAATTATAATGTGCTTAATTTCTCGATTCTGATTTTCGGTGAGTGAGAAACTTACCTAATTCGGGTTTTGGAGAGTGTAATATTTTTTGTGGTATTTAAGTCTCTACCATTTAGTAGGAGATAACAAAGTGACATGTGGTGGGCTTGGGCCACACATGCTCATGTGCGCGAGCCTTTTCGCCGACCGCCTCACACGCGGCGCGGCGCGCCGCTCCCGCGCTCGTGCCCGGCCCCGGTTCTGGTTTCGGTCCGTGTCCGTGTCCGTGGATCTTGGCAATTGTTCGTTTGGGTGGTCCGTGAGCTTGTCCGTTGGGCTTTGGCATTGGGTTCGGCATTGGATTTGGCATTGGATTTGTGTGGACTGGCCCAACTCAACATTGGTGGTCTGATCCAGCTCGTGGTGCAGTGCTCCTGCTGCACCAGATCATCTCCTTTTGGAAGTATCTGGAATGAGGCTGTTGAGAACCCTCCACCTCTCCACTTTCCTTCGCCACATCCACCTGCCTTAATTGACAGGAGTTATTCCAACACCCTTTCACCTGGGGGAAGCAGCCTATAAATAGGTTGTTGCATTTCATTCCAAACACACAACATACACTCTGCATCATCTTAGCTCTAGCTGTCCAGCTCCAGTCCTCGCCAGAAAGTCCAGTTCGCCGGAGTTCAAAGATCTTGTGGTACTGCAATTCTCGAGACATTCGTCGTTTCATCTTTGGGGGCAATACGCCAGAACCGAGAGCAGTACCAGGGCGTTTTTCGTCTTGTGGATAGAGGCCTTTCTTGACTCGACGAAGTTTTCTTTTCGACATTCTATTTGTTTCATTTTCCGACTTGCTGGTTTACATTGTAATACCAACTTGTATTCTACAGAACCTACATTGAGATGATCCTTGCCTTTCGGTCGGTGGGTCCTACTTTTCCGCCCTTTTGCTTTTCTTTCTCCCTTGAATTATTAATTAATGTTTTTCCTGTAGTAGCAATTTAAGATATTTTCGGATTTTCAATGGGCTGGCACTATTCACCTCCAATCGTGTACTTATTTATTCCGCTATTCTTATCTTATTATTAGTTAACGCATAAATTTAAAAGTAGATAGTGATGTGTTGAAATGATAATACTTATTTAAATTGTGATTGTTAAAATGATAGTACTTATTTAAATTGTGATTGTTAAAATGATAATAGTTATTTAAAATGATAATAATAATGGATGATCCAAAATGAAAATCAAGACAAAAATAGGGGAATTGGACGGAGAATATTAATTTTGATAATGTGAGTATAACAATAGAAGTTTGATACACCTCTCATTGTAGATGGGCTGAGGGCATGAAGTGAATTGAATGACTTTTGTGACGGCCCATTAAGAAATAATGCTGCCCATCAAAGTCGCATGAAAGTTAATATAAGGATCAAATTTAATTAATATTCAAGAAAATAACAAATTATATACCATTATTTGGGAGTTCTAAAGTAAGAAATGAATCATATGAAAAGGAAGCTTAAAATAAAAAAAAATAGGAAGGAACCTAGCCCTTCATTTTAAAGAATTTATGATTGTTAATATTTTGAAGTTATGTATCTATTCAATACTTTATTATTGAATGAATTATTAAGGGTATTTGTCTCCATTTAAATTCTTTTATTTTTGTAACTGCTATCAACGTGTAATCCTAATCTTCATAAATTTTTTTTCTTTTTCTAAATGCACATACGTAATTTCCATTTGAAAGCAAATTTAGATTTCTAGGTTGAGTTTCTTTGTTTATATTTAGAGATTTGTACGATTTTCATTTTCTGAATCATCATTCCATCTCCTTTTTCCAGAAGCCATCAATTTTTACCATGTATTTTATTTTTCGGTTTGAATTTGCTTATATAAATTTATTCGTAGAGACCTAATACGCAACTATGGTGTTTGGAATCATAATTTTATATGCGTGGAAATTAATGTATGTTGATGGTGGTTAGGGAAGATGAGCAATCAACAATAAGAGGTGGCACATATGCAGAAAATTGAACACACGTATGAAAATTATCAACACATAGAGAAAATTGAATACACATATGCAGAAATTATAAACATATATGTAGAATACATATATGCAAAAAATAATAAACATTCATGCAGAAAATTATAAACACACATAAAATTGAACATACATATTCAGAAAATTATAAACACACATGCAAAAAATAGAGCACACATGCAGAAAACTTTAAACACACATGCATAAAATTGTAAACACGCATACAAAAAACACATACAGAAAATCATTGGCGTAGCCAGAGAATTAGGTTCGTGGGGGCCAATAAAAAAACGCACTTGAGGTGTATCTTAAAAATGGTTATTAAAATTGATAGAATTTTTTTTTACATTTCTTACATTATATTGCATGTTAGCATTTTCTTTCTCTTAATTCTTAAGAAATTCATCAAATAAAACTCTTATCTAAGTATAAAAAGATAAGATTTAAATTATTTTTGACCCTTTTGATCGAAAAAGGAGATAAAAGCAATAGTCCGAAAAAAAGCTAGGAAAATTAGAGAAAAGAAAAGAAGAGAAAAAGTAAAAAATAAAGAAATTAAGTTCAGGGAGAGAAGAGGAAAGGTAAAAAATTAAGAAATTAAGTTTCGGGGGATTTGAACCCTTCACCTTATGGAGAAATTCCAAATATCATAACCACTAAGCCAACTAATCAAATAATCAAAGATGCTATATATATAATATATCTTCAAAGCTTCATGGGGGCACTGTCCCCCA
Organism: Lavandula angustifolia; assembly: GCA_028984105.1. Classification (NCBI taxonomy): domain Eukaryota; kingdom Viridiplantae; phylum Streptophyta; class Magnoliopsida; order Lamiales; family Lamiaceae; genus Lavandula; species Lavandula angustifolia. The sequence continues at coordinate 24,640,262 of CM054810.1, read as the reverse complement.
TCAGCACCCTTATGGCTACGCCACTGCAGAAAATTGAAAACACATGCATAAAACATATACATTAAATTGAACACACTCATGCAGAAAACATATGTCAAAAAATGAACAAACATATGCAGAAGGAAGAATCAATAATTCTTTAGTATCTCAAAAACTTCCGCCTGTAAATTTTAATTCTCCAATGGTTTCCTTTTCTTTTTGGAGAGAATTTTCATCTAAATAATAGAACGATTTTAACAACAACAAAATTATAATAAACCGCCAATATGCATATTTATTTTGCCCAATCTACCATTTTCTTATTATATAAAGTTTTAGAATATAACAATTACTGAAAATAATATACATTGATTAGATTATAATCTAAGGATATAAATCCTTCTTATTTCTTATTTTAAGAACCCTTCTTATGGGTTCCACACCCTTTAAAGTATTTTAAACTATGTATACTAAACAAGTACTCCTTATGTTCCGTTATTACTGTCATGTTTTCATAATCGGGATGTCACATTATTTCTCTCATGTTTCCAAAAATGAAAAAAAAAAATCAAACTACTAATCCTAAAATAAAGGCCCCACTACTCACTACTCACCCCCATATTTTTATTCTCTCCACGAATCTTTCTCACATGATTCCGGTCCACTCCATACTCAGAAGTTTATGATTCTTAATTTTTTTGGAAACTTTAAATGATTTCTTCAATTACAACATAAAAAAAAAATTCAATTGTCTCAATTATACTTAATAGAATTTGCATGAATTTTCATTCGTTCCCGTTAACTTTTACTCGAAAACCATATCAATTTCTTAAGTAAAACTCACAAAGTAAGCACATAAACATTTTTTTCTCCGTGCCAAAAAGAAACAGGACCGAGAGAGTATATCAACTTTAAGAGCGCACACTACAAAATTTCTAGCTTTTACCGACGGAAAAAAACACGGGTCGTCTTACCGACGGAAAATGATCCAAGCAATTTACCGATGGAATAGCGACGGATTTACGTAGTTGGTAATATGCAGACGAAATATTTCGTCGGCAATAACGGAAATATTTTTTTTTTCAAAATTATTGCCGACGGAATATTGCGTCGGCAGTATTTTCCAACTTTTTTTAAATAAAATAGCTTTTTACCGACGGAAACATCCGTCGACATTTTATTAATATATTATCGACGGAAAAATCCGTTGGCAATCCATCGGCAAGCCATAAATATATGAAATCAGGCAGAAGCTATTTCGTTCCAAAAATTGCACAGCCCGCCATTCGCTCCTCCGCCACCTTCCCCCCTATGCCGACGCCGCCGATTAAGCACCCTCTCGAGATCCCTCCGGTACGCGCCGCGCCCGCACCGCCGCCGAGCTCGCACTCGCGCACCCGCCGCCGCCGCCTGCACCACCGCCGCCTGTAGCCCGTCGGCCCTCCCCCTCTTCATTCGTGGCGCGAAAATTGAAGCCCCTCGGCCCTCCCCCTTGCTGCCATAAACAAGGTTATTTGCTCTCTCTCTCTCTCTTTTTTCTTTGGTTATCATTGAGAAATTATGTATTGATTATCATTGTGTTTTTGCCATGATTTGAATCAAGTTCTTTGGATGTTTTGTTTCTGTCTGAAGCATTATAGAATATGAATATCTATCTCCGCATTTGGTGGAAGAATTACTTTCTAATTTTGTTTAATCTTCCTTCTCTTGTGGACGTGGTTATGCAATCTAGATCATGCCTGTGGAATGATGGTCAAAGAATTACCATTTGTTTGAATTACTGGTTATTGCCTAATACTAGGTGTATTTTGGTATTTAATGACTCAAACATTCCTTTCTTGCATGAATTACTTCAAGTGAATCAAATACAAATTAGTAGCATAATGAAATATACATGCATATTGTATTGTGGATGTACATAAGAATTGGGGATTCTTTCAATTTTTTAAAACAGAGTCATTATGATCTTATATTGTGGATGTATATAAGAATTGTGGATAGTGGTATTGAGGACAAGAAAGCATGGTGACGTACATCCACAATACAATCCAAGTTTATGACATAAGTGGTGAAGATTACATTGCGTATTTGTGTGGCTTAAACTATATGGAAACGGAGATTGCGGTGACCTGAAGCGCAACTCAACTTGCCCTCTTTCTCGGTGCATTTGGGAGTGTATTCTGTTGGTTATAATATTATAGTCGATAACCTTGGAAATGCGTACAAAATAATAAGTAATTGAAATACAGTAGAAATTGAGATACTAGATTACAACCGATTTTGTATCCAACAGGGCAAACCACTATCTGGTCTTCTGGGCAGAACATCCAGGTTGATGATTCTCCTGGGTATGAAATGACAAACTGAACAGACAAAGTCGAGTCGAGTTTCCTCTTTCCGCAAGACAGTATTGCCCCGGCTAGTGCTCATGGATTGGCAATCTGTCCCCAAAGATAAAACGACTTTCCTCCTTCCCGGTAGCAGCACCGCAAACTGGAAAGGCTCCGGCGAACTGAACCAAGGCACGAACTGGGCAGACACCGAACTATACTATAGATGCTCGTATGTATGTTATGTTGTGTATGTGTGTTGTTGTGATCTATAATGTAAAATGCTTGTAAGATGCGTCTATATTTATATAGCAAAATCCACCATGTCAAGGGATTAAAGGCATTAAAGATCCACTCCACTACTTGCTCATTAAGAGTCATCACTTGAGACCTTTCAAGTTCTCCATTGGATGCTTCTAGGTCATCAAGACCTTTGAACTGCCAACAACTTGCAGGCAGCTCAACAGTCACATGAGTCTACTTGCCCAGACACGATCCAAGTACTGGGTCAGGTAGTCTGGCAGTAATTGAATCCAGTTACGAAAATGCCCCCAAACGTTACCAACTTAAAACGCACATTTCTCACTCACCGAAATTCAATTTTGAGAATACGAACGTGGTCACAATAATTTAATCATGGTTAGACTAAAATATTAATTAGTCAAAACCAAATTTCCAACAATCCCCCACATGAGTGGAAATTGTGCATGCATGTATGCAAACTAAATGCCCAGATCGAAAGAAATAGCATTGCAGCAGGATAGGTAGCTTTTGGCTTTGAACATTCCCTTGTCAAAACTATCGGGTACACCGACGGACTAGTGGACATGATGCCTTGAACTATTCCTCCTTAGTGTGCACCAAGACAATAGTATCAACACAATACTATCTCAACCTTGTTCGTTCTCACGTTTGTATCCATTTCGGCCTTGGACACATCTTTGGATTCATAAGTGCCCTCTGTGAAGCGGCCACACTTCTCACTTATATAGGTGATTCCTTTCCAAGTATCCTGCCATACTTATCTGCCCAGGAATCATTAAAAGTCATAAGACTTAACCTCACCACATTGACATGTTTCAACACTTAACTTGTCTTCCAAAGGAATGGGTGAAGATATAATCTTCCAAGTGTTGCTCTGCGAACTCTTATAGCTTAGTTGTCCCATTGAACCAAGTTTCTGGGATCTCCAGTCATCATGGTTGGGTTACCACTATAATTGTTCTAGTTGTGGATTTTTAATCTCATTCCCTCTAACAACTTATTCATTCGATCTCTATTTAACCCTTTGGTTAGCGGATCCGCTAGATTATCCTCCGACTTGACATAACAAACAGAGATAATCCCACTTGAGATCAAATGTCTTATGGTATTATGTCGACGACGTATGTGTCTCGACTTACCATTGTACATGTCACTCAGTGCCCTGCCAATAGCAGCTTGATTGTCGCAGTTAATCATGACAGTAGACACTGGCTTCTGCCAACATGGAATATCCTCAAGAAAGTGACGAAGCCACTCTGCTTCTTCACCAGCTTTGTCCAGAGCTATAAGCTCAGATTCCATGGTGGACCGGGCTATACACATTTGCTTCGTGGACTTCCACGACACTGCTCCACCCCTAATAGTGAAAACATAACCACTAGTTGAGAATGAGTCTTTCGTATCCGATATCCAGTTTGCATCACTGTACCCTTCCAGCATAGGTGGATATCTAGTGTATCTCAGCCCCAAGTTGAGAGTATACTTTAAATATCTCAACACTCGTACTAGAGCAGTCTAATGTTCTCTGCTTGGGTTGCTCGTGTACCTGCTCAACTTGTTAACTGGGCAGGCAAGATCAGGACGTGTAAAGTTACTGATGTACATCAAGCATCCAATGATCTTTGCATACTCCTCTTGTGCAACAGGTTCACCTCTGTGCCTGCACAGATGCACACTGAGCTCTAATAGCGTTTTAGTTGGCATCTTATCATAGACATTGAACTTCTTGAGCACCTTCTCAATGTAATGAGATTGTGTCAAGACAATTCCATCAGCCTTCTGCACAACTTTGATTCCAAGAATCACATCAGCTAAACCCATATCTTTCATGTCGAAGTTTCTCTTCAACATATGTTTCGTATCAACAATGAGTTGACGACTACTGCCCATCAGCATATCGTCTACATAAAGGCAGACTATGACAAATGCATCAGCAGTGCCTTTAACGTACACACACTTGTCACACTCATTGATTTTGAAACCATTTGATAACATCGTGTTATCAAACTTCACATGCCATTGCTTTGGCGCTTGTTTTAGACCATACAACGACCGAACCAGTCTGCACACCTTGCTCTCCTACCCAGGTGCCACAAACCCTTCGGGTTGGTCCATATAAATCTCTTCCTCTAGCTCACTATTTAGGAAGGCAGTCTTCACATCCATTTGATGGATCTCAAGATTGTGCAACGCAGCAATCGAGAGAAGCACTCGAATAGACGTGATCCTAGTCACAGGTGAGTAGGTATCGAAGAAGTCATCTTCCATGTATGATTCTGCATGATGGAGTCAATCTCACTATTGATAGCTTCCTTCCAGAACGCAGTGTCTAGGCTGGATAGAGCTTCTGCTATAGACTTTGGTTCATCATCTAACATATAGGTGATGAAATCTGGCCCAAACGTCTTAGCCATTCTAGCTCTCTTGCTACGTCTTAGTTCAACATCATCTGCCCGATGAGAACTAGTAGCATCATCATGAGTTCTCTTCCCAGAACTTCCTTCTGTCCTATCCGGGCTCTTGCATGGATAAACATTTTCAAAGAATATTGCATTCCTTGACTCTATCGTCATTCCTACATTCACATCGGGTATCTCAGACTTATGAATTAGGAAGCGATAAGCACTACTATTAAGTGCATATCCTATAAAGATACAGTCAATCGTTTTGGGACCGATCTTAACTTGTCTTGGACAAGGCACTTCAACCTTGGCCAGACACCCCCATACTTTGAGGTATTTATATGACGGTTTACGTCCTTTCCACAATTCATAAGGAGTCACATCCTTACCCTTAAGTGGAATTTTGTTCAGAATATAGTTAGTCTGTCAAGACGCCTTCCCCCACATGTTCAGGGCGGACTGAACTTATCAACATAGCGTTCATCATCTCTTTTGAGTACGGTTCTTGCGTTCAAGAATACCGTTTGATTGAGGCGAGTATGGAGCCGTCGTTTGATGTATTATGCCTGCCTGGGCACATAGCTCCTCAAACGGCGCTACATATTCACCACCTTGATCACTTCGAATTGCTTTAATTCGGGTACTTAGCTGATTTTCAGCCTCAGCTTTGAAGTTCTTAAACGCTTCAATAGCTTCGTCTTTACTCCTTAAGAGGTAAAGATAACAATACTTTGTGCAGTCATCAATAAAAGTAATGAAATACTTTTTCCCACTTCTAGTTTGCACATATTTCAAATCACACACATCTGTGTGGATCAACTATAGAGGTTCTGTGCTTCTTTCAACAGAGTGAAATGGCAACTTGGCCAGTTTGGCCTCAACACATATTTCACACTTCTTACGTTTGTCTACCTCTTTCAACTTTAGTAAATCCAAGTTTACTAATCGTTTTATAGCATTTAGATTAACGTGTCCCAATCTAACATGCCATAGATCAGAGCACTCAACCAAATAAGAAGAAGTAGAAACATTCTTATTCATATGTGCTCGGCGCACAGCCATTACATTCATTTTGAAAAGTCCATCAGCAACATAACCTCTGCCTAGGAACTTTCCAGACTTGGTAAGTATAAACTTATCAGACTCAAAGACAAGCTTAAAACCATTCTTTACAAGAAGATAGCCCGAGACTAAGTTCTTGCGGATGTCTGGGACATGCAAAGACATCCTTCGGCGTTAGCTCCTTCCCAGAGGATAACTTCAGAACCACAGTTCCGATTCCAGCTACTTCAGATGAAGCCTTATTGCCCATATGCAACTTTCTGCCTTCAACAACATTGTAGACAGAGAACGCACCCTTGTCCAGGCAGACGTGTCAGGTAGCACCTATGTCTACGAACCACTCTTTAGGGGTTTCAACATGATTTATTTCTGACACAACACAGGCCAGATCATCATTATTCAACTCATCATGTTCAGCAACATGAGCATGTTGGGGAGCTTTCTTCTTCTTGGGCTTTCTGCATTGGCTTGCCATGTGGCCATGCTTGCCACATTTGTAGCATTCCCCATTAAACTTCCCTTTCAGAGCCTTCTTGCCTTTGGCAGACTGGCCAGGGCGCTTTCTCTTGCTTAGACCACTACGTTCCAGCAAGTTAACCTTTTCATCGATCGAGACCCTCGGTCTTGGATCGGCTTTTCTGTTGTCTTCCTCAATCATGAGTTTGACAATCAGACCCTCAAGAGTCATTTCCTTCTGCTTATGCTTCAGGTAACTCTTGAAGTCCTTCCACGAAGGAGGCAACTTCTCAATCACTGACGCAACAGTGAAGGCATCGGGAATATTCATCCCTTCTGCATGAACAGAGTGCACAACGAGTTGAAACTCTTGCACTTGTTCCATGACAGAACGACCATCTTGCATCTGGTAAGCCAGATACCTGGCCACAACAAATTTCTTTGTTCCAGCGTCTTCAGTTTTGTACTTCTTTTCAAGAAGTTCCCATAGATCCTTGGAGTTGTTTGTATCTGCGTAGACAGAATACAGGGCATCTTCAAGACTGTTCAAGATATAGTTCTTGCACAGGAAGTCTTCATGACGCCATTGTTCATATGCATTCTTCTTGTTCTCATCCTTCTCATCAGCAACAATGACTGGAGCCTGCTCTTTGACATATTTCGCCAGACCAAGAGTAGTCAGGTAGAACATCATCTTCAATTGCCAAGTCCTGAAGTCAAGACCAACGAACATTAATGGTTTTTCAGCTTGGGAAGAACCCGGTAAAACCCTTTCCCCACCAGATTGGTTGTTGGAGGTTGAACCAGTGTTGGACGACATTTTCAAAGCTTTAGTAGATCAAATTACTATCTTGCGACTGTTGGTTATAATATTATAGCCGATAACCTTGGAAATGCGTACAAAATAATAACAAGTAATTGAAATACAGTAAAAATTGAGATACTAGATTACAACCGATTTTGTATCCAGCAGGGCAACTATCTGGTCTTCTGGGCAGAACGTCCGGGTTGATGATTCTCCTGGGTATGAAATGACAAACCGAATGACCAAAGTCGAGTCGAGTTTCCTCTTTTCGCAAGACAAGATGTGCCCCGGCCACTTGCTCACGGATTGACAATCTGTCCCCAAAGATAAAACGACTTTCCTCCTTTCCGGTAGCAGCACCGCAAACTGGAAAGGCTCCGGCGAACTGAACCAAGGCACGAACTGGGCAGACACCGAACTATACTATAGATGCTTGTATGTATGTTATGCTGTGTATGTGTGTTGTTGTGATCTATAATGTGAAATGCTTGTAAGATGCATCTATATTTATATAGCAAAATCCACCATGTCAAGGGATTAAAGGCATTAAAGATCCACTCCACTACTTGCTCATTAAGAGCCATCACTTGAGACCTTTCAAGTTCTCCATTGGATGCTTCTAGGTCATCAAGACCTTTGAACTGCCAACAACTTGCAGGCAGCTCAACAATCACACGAGTCTACTTGCCCAGACACGATCTAAGTACTGGGTCAGGTAGTCTGGCAGTAATTGCATCCAGTTACGAAAATGCCCCCAAACGTGACCAACTTAAAACGCACATTTCTCACTCACCGAAATTCGGTTTTGAGAATACGAACGTGGTCACAATAATTTAATCATGGTTAGACTAAAATCTTAATTAGTCAAAACCTAATTTCCAACATATTCAAGGATAACAACAAATGTTAGCGCGCTACAGAATTAAGTTATTATTTGAAAAAGGAATCAGGGGCAGTCCAAACTTTTCGGAGGCCTAAAGCAAGATATAAAAAATATTTTAATTATATGTAAAGTTTATTAAATAGTATTAGCCTTGTTTGACAATTAATGAATATTCATTGTTTATGACAGATACATGGCGCCTCCAAGAGGTCGTGGCGGTAGGACTATATTAGCTCCTGTTGGGCGTGGAGCCACCCAATCATTATCTGGGCATGGGGGCAGTCCCCCACCTACGGGGTCCACGGCTGCTAGTCCTTCTACCGACTCTTGATCAGTGGATAGCCACCGTTGTTTCGAGATTTCAGCTGAGGGGTATGTAGTTATTGGTTTTATTTTTTAAATATATCAACAATAACTTGGCTAAACCATTTTTCAATAATAGACGATTGCTTGAGCCATCTGGATTGGCTCACACAATCGTTGAGTATTTCAAGAAGATTCATAACCCAACTGGGTTCACTTGGAAGCTGACGCCTCCTAAAATTAAGGAACAGTATTTTGAGGAATTTAAGGTTAGTTTTTTTTTTTAAGTTCACAATCTTATTCACATGCTGCTAACATGTATCTCGATGTAAATTGCAGAAGCACTTCTGCTGGCCTGCTGAGTTTGACCAGGCCGTCTAGCACATGTGGCACAAGAAGGCATCCAAGAAGTTGGCACTTCGAAATGAAGAAGGGACGCCCTAGAAAGCCGGACTACATCAACACATAGAGGAGGGAAGCCCTCAATGAATACTAGATGCGGCCAGAGGTTGTCAGCAAGTCAGAGACTGCTTCCCAGTACCAGAACTCAGAGCCAGAGTCGGGCGTCGGGATGAGCAAGCATAAAGGAGGGTCCCGGTCAGCCCTACAGTACTCTCAGTCTACGGTAAGTCTCATTTTTAATAAGTTTTTAGTCATAACGTCTTTGTTTTCACATAATTTTATTTATGCATGTGATGAATAGGCTTTCAAGGGGGATGCTCCTTAGAGTCCACCGTATTTGACACTTTCCAGAGTCTCCATTACAAAGGTGGAGACTTCTCAAACATGAAGGCGGCGAGACTTCATTTAAGCACCCAATTACAATATATAGTATATTTCTAGAGTTGTTAGTTTGACCTTGTTCTGCTCTTATGTTGTATTAGGCGGAGGTTGAGCGGATTGCTGCTGAAGAAGGCCCCGACGCGGATAAAAACGCGATTTATCTGCGGTTGGAAGGGGTTCGGGACAAGAAGCAGCGGTTGTACGGTCTCGGAAAGGAAGCGAGTAGCTTCATGAATGTCGCCACCCGCTCTTCTACTTCTTCACTTGGGTCATCTCAGAACAACCTCGAGATTTTGCGCCGGTTGGAGGAGGAGTCGGCAGCTAGGAGGGACCTCCAGCAACAGATGGCTCAGATGCATGAGAAGATGGAGCAGATGATGACGATGATGGGCTCCTCTAGCGGACGAGACACTTCTGACGACAACCAATCCCCCCCTTATGCCTCTTTCTGATTTACATTTTGCTACTGAATACTTTAATTTGTAGATTTATATATATACATTTATTCGGTTTTAAATGAATAATCATTCTCTATTTTGGGTTTGGATTTGATAATATATGTGCTTGGTTGGCTGGTAAAAATATTGATATTGATACAGGTTGTCGTGAACTGGGTACGAAAAAATAAAAATAAAAAATTAAAAATAAAAAAAATATTACAAATACCGACGGATTACCGACGAAAATCAGTCGGTAAGCCAAGCTTTCCGTCGGTAAACCGTCGGTGAGAACGTCGCCGACAAAACGCCCGACGAAATATTCCGTCGATAATCCTTACCGACAGAATATGTCCGTCAGCAAAGTTTACTGACTAAGCCTGACCCGACACCACCTTTCCGTCGGTATTCCATCGATAAGTCTTTTACCGACGGAAAATAACGACTTACTGATGGAATTTTCCGTCAGTTTCCGTTGGTAATATGCGAAATTTTTGTCGTGGCATAAGTGGTTTTTTAATGTTTGCAAAACTTATTTTCTGTGTTTGCTTCTTTAAAATTAAGCAACTAATCTTTTAAGCACATGTTGAGATGCTTTTAGTGTTTAAAGTACCATAATTTTCGAATTTACTAAAAATATTTGTTTTTTTAAATCAATTCCAAAAACTATGTAATTTTGCTTTAAAAAAATTATTTTCAACTTTAAGCAAAAGTAAATAAGAAGTGCTCACACTAAGGAGTTGCGAACACACCCTTAATCATTGTAATTTGTGATTATCTTTAGGATATCAAATTCTTTTCGGATAATTGACACTAATATAATTTATTTAACTACCGAGTTGACCTCTTTCTCATAAATGCACTCAACCTCTCCTTGATGGAATACCGAGTCGATCAACACGGCCGACTCGTTGTGGGCTCAGGGCCGGTCCCCACCGCAGACTTCGTCCTTACTTCGACCGCTTTCCATAAATAAACCTTAGCCAATATGAACATATTAATTATGAACTTCACATTAGATTTTATGAACCTATTAATTCAACCGAGTATTTTTACGTGTGGGTCATTACCACATTAAAATTTTAAGATCATAACCCATACCTTAGTTCGAAACTACATGAATGTTGCAAAGTCTTGAGACCATGTAAAGTAATACTTCATAAATTTTAGTACATCGTATGTATCCACAAGCTCATTGTTCTAACGAGAGACGAATAATCTAGTTCGCGTAGTCCTTGCAACATTTATGATAATCATCACTACTACATGACGGCTTCATCAATAAAATATATGTTGAGATTGATTCAAGGTTTGCAAAAATCTTATTTTAGCCATCACTTCAATCGATTGAGCATGTAGAATCTAATGTTTATTTTTATTTTTTTTGAAGTCCGATCGAAGTCACAAGTGATAAGTAACATTTTGTTTTGGACTTTCTTAGTTTTAACATTTTTCAAGCTAAGTTACACGCTCGACAGATAAATCCAATGTAAACGTGAACCCGAACTATCAAGTGGGGACATATCATTTCTATCGAACCACATAATTACTCAAACCTTCTTTTCTCTTCTTGTTAATCTTGTTTTTCTTGTGATTGCCCGTGTTTGTAGCTCGGTGCTTAATAAACTCAAATACGGACTGTGTCTAGTTTCGGTGTGGTTGATCCCCTCGAACAGAGGCGGAGGGAGGTGGTGGCCGGTGTGGACGGCCGCCACCACCGAATTTCAGCAAGGAAGTAGTTTTTTTTTTTAAATTAAGTTATTCTATAAATTAAAATTGTGTGTCAACTCTAATTTAATATTTCATATTGATAAAATAAGTGAGCAAGAATAAAAAAGGAAGCACAGTATTGTCAACTCTAATTTAATAATAATGATAAAATAAATGAATTATTATTTCTTTATTTTGAACAAAGACGTAAGCCAGTCACAATACTTTACTAATTGGGATTTTTCGCAGCTCTATTTTTATTCCTCTTCTCATCTTTTTTATGTCTTTTTCTTCAATCTGGCAATCTCTTAAAATGTCTGAAAAAGACGTCGGTCACAATTTTAAAATATCTAAGAAGTAAGAACATATTATTCTTTGATGATTTTTGTATTTTATTCATTATGGTTGATGTTCTTATGTATACTTTTGTTCTCCTTATACTCGTTATACTATAAACCCAAAAAAAATTGTCGAGGCCTCCGCTCTCCCTAAACCATAATACAAATTTTCCAGTGTATTTTCTTAAAAAAATTATTTCACCCTATCTATCACAAAATCACAATTTCGTTCCTCTAATTCATATTCTTGTATCCGTTCCTGCTTGGACCGATCATCGTCTTGGTAAGCTAAGGCCTCAAAACTCACTACTCATGCATAACATATACACATTCTTAATTTATATGATCAACGAGTCACGTAAATAAAGAAACAAAAAGTTAGTTAACGTCATAACGTGTGGTTGGACTATTCAAACATATAAGAATGCATGCAAATCGTATGCAGACATTATGAGAATCGGACATTCACATAGAATGATAGAACACCCACCAAACTCATTGACAACTATCGCATGATTGTCCCTTTGGGCGCCAGGGATCATCTGTCCATTTTTGGGCGGATCACTCAGTGGCCCACCAATCACGCGGTGCCACGCGTGTATTGGTGAGCCATGTTTTTACCAGTAAAATGTTTGTTTATTAGTAAAAACACACGTGACACTGTGTGATTGGTGGGCCACTGAGTGGTCTTCACAAAATGGGCCAGAAGATCCGGATTGTCCTTTGGGATAACATAGTGATTAAAGTGGGTAGCTTGTGGCCGAAAGGTCATAGGTTCAAAACCCACCAAAACCGCTATGTGTGAGTCTATCACTTATAGTTAATCTAGGGTAGTTGAACCCTCTGGTGTTGTTTGCAGGCTAGAGTACAAGAGCGAGGTTTACCCAGTGCGCGCTTATGATTAGCCTATGATGGTTAAACCCTCCTGTGTTGTTTGCAGTTACCCAGTGCGCATAGTGCGCACTTATGGTTAGCTTAGAGTGATTAAACCCTACTGTGTTGTTTATATGCTAGAGTACAGGAGCGGGGTTTACCCAGTGCGCATAGTGCGCACTTATGGTTAGCCTAGGATGGTTAAACCCTCCTGTGTTGTTTGCAGGCTAGAGTACATGAGCGAAATTTACCCAATACGCACTTCGGTAGCGGTTGCGGATTATCCTCATCATAAAAAAAACTATCGCATGATCCAATTTCTTATCTCAACCGTTGCAAGAATTTTTCAAACAAGAATCCAAATTTTGGTCTCGAGCCTCGAGCGTAGACTGTTCCACATGTCTTAAGCAATTTATACTTTCCCCAATTAGTAATTAAAAATCTTCGAAGTCTTGGTGGAATGCAGTTAGGATCCCAACCACTCCCTTTTGAACGTATTTTCGAACTTTCCTCAAATCCGCATGCAGTCAAAAACAGTTCCACCATAAAGAAAAGTGTTACTCGCGGAATGGGTTTTATCGAGTGCGCATGAATTACGAGAAGATATATATTAGCTTATGTCAAAATGTCAACGATGTGTACCAGAGAAGTTAATGCATGTAAGAGATTTAATTTGAGAGGAGGAGAGAAGTCAACGGTTTATTGGTGGGCGGTGACCATCTAACTGTAATTTGAATTTAATTACTGCAGTAACTATGTTGTCTGAACTAATTAAATCAAACTTATTGGATTAGTTAGTAGGTCAAAATTGGAACTGAAATTAATTTCGGTCTCCATTGGGACACATTGATTGCGTGTTCTGGGCTTATTTAAAGATATATGAAGGATCTGATGAAGAAGATGAAGATGATGATGAAGGTCCCCTAGGGCTAGGGCGAATTTAACATAAACATATGCACACAGATCGAAACCCTTAAAAGATCTGGATTGTTCAAAGATTATATAAAACAAAATAAATAAATAAAAAATGAGTAGATGGCGGTGAACAACATATGACCTACCCAATATTGCTCACCTAGGAAAAGAAAAAAAATGTAAGATGGAAGAACCCCAAAAAAGGAATAAAAATAGTAGCAAAATGGAATCTAAAGAAAGAAGTTTAATTCGGAAAGTACATTTTATTTGTCACAATTATAATAACTTTATAATTACGTGTGTCGATTATTCAAGGTGTGTGACACATTAGTGGATGTAGGGTGTGTCGGATCCCCTCCCTAAAAAAATTTAGGCGGAAATTCGGTTTTCGTGTGTATTTTTCAAAAGAAAATTTACTCCCCTTTATCCCAAAATCAAATTATTTCGTCTTTCCTCTCTCTCGTAATCCTGAATCTGTACTTAATGTCACACATGAGGGTGTACAATTTGGACTGAAATTAAGTATTTCACTTTTCAGAATTTATAAATGGATGAAAAAATTTAAAAACAATTGCAATGTATGATCTGTAATTAATACCACCGGTATGGCTAACAAAATATGCATGGTCAACCCCCCATTCCACCTTTATTACCACTATATAAATTCTTCCATCCGCCCTCATTCTCTTCACTTCCATTCTCACAAACCTCCAAAGTACAACCCTTCAAAGCACAACACAAAATGACAGCTTCCATAAGAACCATGGAGTTCCCGATGGTACTACTCCGACTAGCCGAATACTTCTTGTACCACTTCCTAGCCAACTCATGCTACCGAGCTGCAATGAAGCTCAAAAACCACGGCTTCTTCTTCTTCCTCAGATCCCCTTCTCTCCGGTCATCATTAAACCACTCCTCTCTCCACCCCAGCCTCAACAAATTCACCCACCATGGGAGAGAGAATCAGACAATCGTCTGCGATATTCATCGCTGTTTAATAAGATCCAAGTCATTCTTCCCTTACTTCATGCTCATCGCCTTTGAAGGCGGCAGCATAATTAGGGCTTTTCTCCTCCTCCTCTCTTCTCCATTCTTGCTTCTACTCGACTACGAGATGAAGATTAGGGTTATGATTTTTATCACCTTCTGTGGTTTGAGAGTGCAGGATATGGAGAACGTTGAGAGATCTGTTCTTCCTAAATTTTATTATGAAAATTTGGATCTTCATGTGTTTGACGCTTTGGATTCGGCCGGAGAAAAAGTTGTGATTACGACGGTGCCGAGAGTTATGGTGGAAGGGTTTTTGAAGGAGTATTTGAGCGTTGACTCCGTCGTCGGTACGGAGCTCCAGACCGCCGGAAAATACTTCACCGGTCTGGTTTCTTCTTCCGGTATGGTGTTTAAGCATAGAGCCGTTAAAGAGTTAGAGAAGATTCCCGATGTCGGGATCGGAATCTCGAATCTTCACGATCATCTGTTCATCTCTCAATGCAAGGTATTTGTAGTCGGAAATTGGGTTCGATTTTATGAAAAAAAAAATTAAAAAAAAGGGATTTAATGGTTGATTAATTTGATTTTTATTACAGGAAGCGTATGTTGTTACTACAAGAGACGAGTCGGCCGTGATGCCGAGGAGCCGTTATCCGAAGCCATTAGTTTTCCATGACGGTCGTTTAGCTTTCCTTCCGACGCCGTTGGCGATGCTGACGATGTTCGTGTGGCTTCCGATCGGAATCGTTTTGGGAATATTCCGTTTGTTTATCGGAATATGCCTCCCGTATAATTTAGCGATCCTACTCGGCGTCGGGAGTGGTATCGACCTCCAGATCTCCGGCAGCGCGCCGCCGCGGTCGGTGACCGGGAAAGGCGTTCTCTACGTCTGCACTCACCGCACCTTACTAGATCCAGTTTTTCTCAGCACTTCTCTCAAGAAGCCGCTCACCGCCGTCACCTACAGCCTGAGCAAGATGTCGGAAATAATGGCGCCAATCAAGACCGTTCGGTTAACTCGCGACCGGAAGCGCGACAGCGAGACTATGCAGAAGCTTCTCAGCGAGGGCGATTTGGTCGTCTGCCCGGAGGGGACGACTTGCAGAGAGCCGTACCTTCTCCGGTTTAGCTCGTTATTTGCGGAGCTCGCCGACGAGATTGTGCCGGTGGCGATGAACACGGAGGTGACTATGTTCTACGGCACGACGGCGAGCGGGCTGAAATGCTTGGATCCGATCTTCTTCCTGATGAATCCGCGGCCGTGTTATAAGGTTAAGATACTCGAGAAGGTGGCGAAGGAGATGAGCTGCGGCGGCGGGAAGACGAGCCACGAGGTGGCGAACTATATACAGAAGGAATTGGCGGCGGCGTTAGGGTTTGAGTGCACGAATTTGACGAGGAGGGATAAGTATTTGATGCTGGCTGGGAATGATGGGGTGGTGAAGGAGAAGAGCAAGAATTGATTAATCAAACCCAAGATTTTGTAATTTTTAATTATTCTCCTTTTGGTTAATGATTTTTTATGTGAAAATATATGATATATAGTTGCTAGACAATTAATTAATATTTTGATTGTTACCCACTTTTTAATTGGGAAGTGTTGTTATCACACCTTACTTCAAATGTTTTTTGTTGCAACCTCAAAAGTGTTGATTATGGTGATGGTGTAGACTTAAGAATTAAGAATGGCCAAGTGGAAAGATATGAAAGTTTAGTTCGCAGCTTAGAATTGAGTTATAAATTCTGATTCAGAATTATTCATTTAAGATATGGAATGAAATCAGATGTGAGTTTTGAATAAAATCATGAATGTATATGTAATTATAAAATTTAGATTTTGATTAATCTGCAGATTAATTAAACATCTTATAACATTTCATATCAATTCTTGATTGCAAAACGTTTTTGAACTAATATTATAATACAAGCACAGAAAATTAAATGGGCATAGTTTAATTTAACAATTAATGTGAATTTGAATAATGGCATAATTACAAAGATTAAGAAATGGAAGAAATCTAGATAGATACTAGTCAAAGCAGAACAAAATTGATGAGGCTGAAATCGAGAACCAATGAGGGGACTGCATGTTTATTTAGTGGGTCGTCTCATGATGATCGAGTTAGGTGGAAGAAGACTGATCCATACCATGTTCCTCTCATTTATTACAACCTATAAATCAATTACTCCATTTGTCTCATTGATATAACTCACTTTGTTTCCGGCATGTTTTTAAAGATGCTGGTTAATTGTATGTAAAGTTGTGTAAAGTTGTGGAGTCTTCAAATAAAATGTACTCTCTTCGTCCCGTCCGACATTGCTTAATAGGTTTGGAGCACGGTTATTAAGAATAGTGGGTAGTTGTGTGTAAAGTGGTATAAAGTGGTGGGACTCATTAGAATTTATTAAAGTATTATTTTAATTAGTGGCCAAGTCAAGTGGGACAATGAAAAAGAGGAAAGAAGCCATGTCGGGCGGGACGGAGGGAGTATATAATTATTTACTAAAAAAAGAAATTGAACTATTATAGTGAAACAATCCAAAAAGAAATATTAAATTATATCAATGAAACGGATGGAGTATTAGTTAAATATTTTTAGGGGTGAAAACGGATCGGATATTATCCGCCCAATCCGGAGTCGGATCCGATCGGCGGGAAGCAAATCTAGTATCTGGTCGGATACGGGTTCAAATCCGGATAGCCTAAATCGGATATGGATTTGAATTCGGATTTCACATTATTCACCCGTATCCGATATTTCCCGTATTTAATCGGATATTTCCCGGATTATGAATTCGAATATTTTCAGATTATGAATTCGGATATTTTTCGGATTATTTAATAATTAATTTTTAATATAATAATAAATTAAGAATAAGAAAAGATATTACAAAAATATATTAAGTGCATCTATGGTTACTGTTAGGTATTTTATGTTGAATTTTAGAATTTTTTCGTACTTTCTTGATCTTAAAAATTATGTTATTCATAATGTATAGTATTTTAACTATAATTTGCATTAAAACTTCTATTAAATATTGTATCCTTGATTTTTTCATATGTTGCAATCACAAATAGATGGCTATTTATGAATCATATTATCCGATTATTGTTATTCGAATTCGACCCGAATTCGTCATATATCCGCCCTGTATTCGTATCCCGAATATTCTGAATCTGTATTCGTATCCGACCTTCCCGTATTCGACTCCGAATTCGAGAAAAAAATATGGGACAAAATATGGGAAGAGCAATATCCGTCCGTATTCGCCTCGTTTTCACCCCTAAATATTTTTGTATAGCCACAAACTTTAATTTTGGCTTGATTAGAGGGTTATGGCGCATGGGCTTTGAATTAAGCTAGATTTCTACGGGCTTCAATTATTCTGATAGAGTGGACTATAATCAATGATACCTTTTCAAATTGCATTTAAAACTATAAATGTTCTTGATTTGGGATCTCCCCTTATATTAATATTTAATTAATCGTATAGAATTAGAATTAGTTATTTAATTGGAGAAAAATAAAATATTGTATAGTGCTGGAAAACAAAAGCAAAATTTTTTGTATGTGTGCTTACTGCGAGCTGCAGCTGCAGCTGCAATCATTAACTAGCATATCTGTCCTTGCAATCAATATTTAACAGTCAATTTGTTTCATTATTCAAATGCATGCAGCATTTAATTCCACTTTCTGAAACTGTTTTTAATTTTCATCATAATTTAGTGTGATGATATATGATATATATGAACTTCATTCAAGACTAGGCTAATCTAAAATTTATAATTAGAGGTGGATTTTGTAATTTTGAAGTAGGAATCAATATTTTTAGAAAGGGCGCAACTTGCATGTGAGCAATTGTGACAAATGCGTTCTTATATATTCTTTCCATTCCGTTATTATTATCTTCTATCTTTTTGACAAGAAAAAATTAAAAAAAATTATTTAATTTAATTACATATTTTATGAGTTTTAATTATACTAAAAAATAATCAAAATTTTTTAGTTTTAGTCCAAATTTTATTTATTAAACTATATATGAGTTTTAGTCCAAATTCTATTTATTAAGGTATAGATAGGCAATTAATTTATTTATTTTTAATTTTATAATTAAAAAATAATCAAAATTTTCTAACAAATTAAAAATCATAAATTTTTGAGTTCAGAACAGCTACGAGAGACAAAACTTTGACAAGAAAGTATAAAAATGTGCAATGCACTTCATTTTAAAAAATTTAATCTTTTTTTCATTTTTGAAACAGCAGAATAGTAACAGCACAGATTGATAAAGAAAACAGGAATATAAACATTAGCACCGAGAGAGTATTTTATAAAAAATAAAATAAAAAAATAAAAAGCCAACTTGTGGCAAAATAATTATTAGGCATAAACTTCTCTGCTTAGGAAAGACGCAATATGCTAGTACTTGTCATCATAACTTGAGAACAAATCTCAACTCAGATCTCGTCTCCATGGCCCACTTCACCCAATTTGCTGTACCTTTTGTTTTTCGGTCCAATAGACCAAACTAACGACGTGTGTAAAAAGGCCAAAAAATTGACGTACTACACGCTTGAAGAAAATTGTACCTTAACGGCTCAGAAGCTGCGCACAGGCCCAACGCGCCGCCCAGTTTCTCATCGTCCCACCGCCCATTCTTCATCGCCTCGTTCAATCTCTTGATGAATCCCGGCCGGCGGGCTCAAGAATCCCGCCACCGCTCTAGTACTGTTCGGGTCCCAACATACGGCGGCCGGCTTCAATTTCTCCGCCCCATCTAAACGATTGACCAAGTACTCCATAATGCCGTCGATTAGACTCGGCGGCGCTACCTCCGCCCCCCCCACAACCAAATCCGCGCCACAACTCGCCGTATCGCCATAACCGCATCGCGATTAAAACCTCCGCCGCTCAAAATCGAAGAGCTTATGTCGATCACAAATTGATCGTGGCTAGATCCAGATTCAACAACGACATCATCGGTGAGATTCCGATCGACTAGTTTAACGACGACGCTCTTAATTGGCTTTCTGACGGAGGTATTAGGGTAAAGAAGATTCTCGATGAAATTACTTCTTGATGACGAGACGCGTCGCTTCGTCATTGGACACGTAGAAAAGCTGGAATCTTGCGTTGTTGGACGCGTTGAGTATGGTTATGGCGTAGCCTTTGGAGGCTTCGTGGTTAGCCCATAAAGGCCACCAAAGATTGCCGGAGTAATATGCCGGAGGTTGGCTTGAGGTTGTTATTGTTGGCGGCGGATTGGTTAAGAAGCGGTTGGAGGAGATGGTGGCGCTCCTCCATGGGTAGGTGGGACTAGACTAGGAAAGGGAATGAATTGGTGTGTTTGTGTGGATGAACAAATGTTGGGTCCTCCATGTGACAACCTTTACATGAATAAAATTTTGGTGGCAGGTCGGATTATCTATCGCTTCAGCTCGTCGTTTTTTTTTTTAAATTATATATTTGAATTTCGCCTATAGATGTTTTGTATTTTTATATGGTTTATAGTTCATATGATAATCTTTGAGGGTAAGGAGATGCACCAACATTGCTATGTTTAAGTATGTTATTTATGAATTTTGCGGATTATGACAAATAACGGGGTTTAAGCACTGATTACTTTTGATAGCAAGTGGAATAATTTAGTTATGGATAAGTCTGTTTACATACTATGATAAAAGAACGAGATTTAAGCACTGCCTATTTTTAATAGCAAGTGAAAATAATAACGAATATGAATTTTGATGTCCTGAAGAAAAAGTATTGGGGTGTGACATGTCACACGTTACTGTCGTATCTACAAGTACTTGCTGTGATTGGTTGTCTTCTTTAGTTAGCTTAAGATGTAATAATTCATATATATAGCTTAAGATGTACTTATATAACTTATAACCGTAATACTATAATAAAAAGAAGTTAAATAATTTTTATTCGATTTAGTATATGCTATGTATTCTTTTGCCGTAACGTAAGTAACTACTGATTTGTAGTTTTCAACATCTCGAATCTTTGGTATGACCAATTTTTGGCAGTAAAGTCTGGTTAGCGTTAATATATAATTAAAAACGAAAAAAGCATGGTACTTTTCATTTCAATGGATATGATTAAAAACAGTTTAGTAACTGTAAATGGAGCCACGCAATTCTTGACTCTTTCTCCTCATCCTTATCAAATTAAATACTTCCCAATAATCATCACACATTCTAATCACTATATTTATCAAACCAAGTTTGAGTTCTCTAGAGC
This sequence comes from Lavandula angustifolia, assembly GCA_028984105.1. Taxonomy (NCBI): domain Eukaryota; kingdom Viridiplantae; phylum Streptophyta; class Magnoliopsida; order Lamiales; family Lamiaceae; genus Lavandula; species Lavandula angustifolia. The sequence continues at coordinate 24,619,481 of CM054810.1, read as the reverse complement.
AAATATAATAGTACTTCTCTTCCATCTCATTAGCCACTTTCTTTACAAGACAGTAATTTAGATGAATTAATTTTATATAATAAAAGTATTGAACTTATATAATTAATTATGTTTTAGAATTGGTTTTGTATAGTAAAAGTGTTTGGCCCATATATTTATTTAATAATTATTTAGAGTTAGATTTGATTTGGAAAAGAGGTATCACACATTTTTTTATTTAAAAATTAAGCAACCAAAAGAACAACCTAAAAAGAAATATTGGACAAGGGGTAATAGACGAATAGAGTCGGGGTGTTACGGTATATCAAAAAATTGGTATACCGTACATACCGTATCGAAAAAATACCGAAAATTTGATATATCGTGATTTTCGGTACGGTATGATACCGAAGTTTTTCAGTACGGCAACAGTATGAGATTTCTCATATTGCGGTATACCTTTGCATACCGATATTTCGGTATGCAACGGTATACCGAACATACCGATTCATTCCGAACATCGGTACATACCGTGTACCGATATACCGCGGTACATATGGTAAATCGAAGTAAACCGATTCATACCGAATCTCGGCATATACCGTATACCGATATACCGCGGTACATACCGTATACCGAAACATACTGATTCATACCAAACATCAGTATATACCGTATACCGATATATCGAACTATACCGATTCATACCGAACTATATCAATCCGTATCGAACTACACCGATGTATACCGAACTATCCATTATATCAATCTTAATGTTATATTATATATTTATAGATTCATGATTGTCTAATAAATTAACCGTAGTTCATACGTACCACTTAAATGACATAACTTTATTTAGCAAAATTCACATTATTTATTTATTAAACCATGAAATGAATTCAAAAAAAATTAAATTACCTAAGTAATACATACCAATTATTCGAATTGCATAAATAATACTCCCTCCGTCCCAGCACAAGTGACACAAACTTTTTCGGCGCGGGAATTTATGCGGTTGTAGTTAGCGAGTAATTGCTTTCACAGACACAGTCAGTTATGCTGTCAAAGTTCATCTACCGCACTGCTTTTTTACACAGTTTCCAACCAAGATTCTCATTTTATTTCACAGAGAGAGAGAGAGAGAGAGAGAGGAAGTCCCATGAAGAAGCAAACACAAAAGAACTAATAAAGTGCCACTAATTACCGTTAAGATCACTAATGAAACATCTTTTCATCTATAGACTCAACTTTAGTTGATTTTTCATTACAAAGATGCCATCTTGGCAAATGATTCAAAAAATTAGCACAACCTCACATCTAAGGCCTAACTCAAATCAAGAAATCAAATTCTTCTCTACATCCATGTAAAAGAAGGCTCCCACATAGCAAATATCTCATCAATTCTATCACTCAACACCTAATAGGCTAACACAACCATCAAACATACTAATATGTAGTCAAAATAAGGCATGCAGTTCTTCCTACGAGCTTCTGAAGTAGAAGGAGTAATCGGTCTACCGCCTCCAAAAACCCGCGATCCACTCGAGTTGGTTATGTTCAACATAGATGAACTTGTGCTGCAAATATTGGAAAAACTCAATTCATCATTGATTCATCTTATTGAAAGAACAAAATCCATCTAGTAAAAATTAGTGATGCTCACCTAGTAGTTGGATATTGGCATGCATCATAACCTGCACAAAAACAACATTACATCAATAAAACAAACTAAATCAAGAAGTGGGGTTAGCCCAACTTACTTGGATCAGTGCTAGTGGTAACAGCAGTGCCACCAAAGTTGCAGCTAGTAGGGATTGGATTCCTCTGGTAATAGCTATTAAAGGCGTACGAGGAGTGACCAAGGAGCGTGGTGGGGCTGTGGCAGCTCCCACCCTGCTGAATAGCTGAGCAGTCAGCACCATGGCCACAAGCATAGTCCAATGCAAGCTGCAATGCAGCTTGCGAAACGGAGGGGCTGGCCACGCACCAGCTCCCGGTGGGCGAGTTTGTGGTCAAAGGGGTTGTGACTGGATTGGCAGGGTTCATGATGGTGGGAAGATCAGAGTTGGAGTCAGTTGGATTCAAGATTGGAGTGGAAGGGTTGTTAGTGGTTGGGATTGTGGTAATTGGGGTTGTTATGTCCATTTGTGTAGTGGAGATTGTGAGAGATTCTTGCAATTTGTGGCCTAATTCCTCTGTTAATCTGCCACTTGAAACTGAAAAACATAACAATATTCAAGAAAGATTCACAATCTATCCTTCAAAGAGGAAGTAGTGATGCATGTATCAAACTTTGGAAACAAGAATCTCCACTTGAAATGATGGCATACCCACAAAAAGGAAATGCAGGACAGATATTCATCACTTCAAAATTATCAAGAACTAATATGTAATGATGAGCAAAGTTAGCATGATAGATATAAAATAAATGCAAGAAATTATGAAATGAGAGATAGGTTTTACATAAATAGCCCAGAAATCCCATCAAAATCCAAACTTTTAACTGAAATTGTTAGAGAAGTGCCTAATTCTGTAGAAGTAAGATGTAATGATGAGCGAAGAAAGCATGATAAATATTAAATTTATGCAAGACATTATGAAATGAGAGATGGGTTATACACAAATAGCCCAGAAATCCCATCAAAATCCAATCTTTAAACTGAACTGAGTTTGTGACAGAAATGCCTAATTCAAACTCCCAAACACACACACACATACAAACACTTTACATGCATGATTTCTAAGAAGCCTTGATGTAAAAAATTAAAATGGATTATTGACAAAATAGTAGGAAGAAATCAGCAATATGAAAGATGATTTTTTTTTTTTTTAAAAGATGGTGAAAAGTTAAGGGAGTTGAATTTGCACCTGAAGAACAGAGTAGAAGAGCAGCCACGTGGATGAATGTGAAGAAGTTGATAATTTCTCTGGCCATTCTCCAGAATTGTTTGTAATGTTTGTTGCTTCTCTCTCTTATCTCCTTGTACTTTGGTCTGAAACAGAGAAAGACAGCAAGTAAACCACGTCCATCCAAAAAAACATGATTACTCTTCAAGAAAGGACGCTGTTATCCATTGCATACATAGATGGAAACCTATCCAGAGAGAAGCAGAGGAAGGTAGTGGTGAAGAGGTGGAAGGAGGAGAAGTGGAGAGAGTGGAGAGAGAGAGAGAGAGGGGAATAGTTTGGAGTTTTGAGTGGGGTTTGCGGCAGTAGTACTGATGGTGGTAATGAATAATGATGAAAGATGATATTTCTGCTTTTGGTGTTGGTTTCTTTTTCTGTTTTATAACTACAACAAACTTTTACTACCTCTTACATATGACTATTCTAGTACCCAGGACTAGGGAAACACTTACACTTCCATCACTGAATTTATTGTAAAGTAAAAATACCAACTAAGCCAACACCTTCGAATAATATGTTCGGTTTTTTTTCTTAATTTTTATCCTCATATTAACTCCCCCCAAAACATATCGTTCCACGCTAAGGCTGGTTAGTGGAAGATTTATTTCAAATAATAGTTATTGTTATTTCTTTTTAGAAAAGTAGAAACTAATCGTTGATTCTCAGCTCCATTGACGACTCTAGCCCATTATAACTCCCATGTCCCAGATTTTATTTTCGTGAATTATTCTATTTTTATTATTATTATTTATATGCACAATGATATCATAATTAAATGTTTCCAAATCAAAACATGAAGAAATCTAAGAGTTTGTGTTTCCCTAATAATTGAATGGGCGTATCGAAGTCTATTGTTATCTTGTATGATTCAATAATGATCACGTCTGTTCCTTGATATAAAATTAGATAACTCTCTTTCCCTATAAACATTTGATAAGGGGTATTCAAGAATCGGCCTTCAAATTAGTAAATCAATTTATAGGATTTCTCTCACTTTATCTCCATCTCTCTAGAAAAAAAGATTTGGGCGACTATCTGCTTACCTTAAGATTTGGAGAAGAAAGTGATTGATTGCACCAACGAACATGTTGTTTGTTAAGGTAGCTAATAATTTAAAATTGAGAAGGACTAGTGTGCATCCAATTTTTAATTTTGACCCGATTTTCTATTTTATTGAATAAAAAAAAACCCTTACCTCTTTCTTCCGTCTCCTCCCCCTCCCCACTACCTCCTTTCTCTCTCTCTCCTCTTTCTCTTTCTCTCTACATCTCTGCATCTCATCATTCTCTCTCTCTACATCTGTGCATCTCATCCTTCTCTCTCCATCTCCCCTCTCCCCTCTCTCTCTCTCTCTCTCTTTCTCCACTCCCCTCTCTCTCTCTCTCCACACTCTTCCCTGTCTCCGCCTCCGATCTCTTCGCTCCGCTCAGATCTGGCTCTCTCTCTCTCCCTCTCTGCCTCTACGAACAAGATTACCTCGCTGTTGCAGTTGATCTCGATGCGGTTGTTACCGTTCTCCCTCAGCCTCCTCACGTATGGGTAGAAGTCTACCAGCGCGTAGCCGAGAGCCGCCTTGAGCACCACCGCGTCGAAGAAATCTGCGGCGCTGCGTCGGCATTCCTACGTGATCCTCCTTGCCCTTCTAATGGTCGGATCGGTGGTCGTCGTTTCGGTTCTGCACTTTCTTCGCGTTTGTCCTGCTCCTATCCCTCTCCCTCCCTCTAATTTAAACACAGGTACATTTAATTACGATTTTATTTGTTCTAAATTGTGAATAACTTGATTCTGATGCTTGGGAAAAAGTTTAGGAGGATGAAGGTGAGGAGACAAATGGTGCAATGAAGGATTTGGGTCAGCAGAGTAAAGTTTGATTGTGTATTATCCCCAAATCTTAATAGTAATCCAGGATATAGAAATTGATTTTTGTAATTGTGAAGTTACTTTATTGATGAATTGAATGTATTGTGTATAACTATGTATCGTCTTTGTATGTATATTTGAGTAGAGATAATTAATATTTTGCTCTCTACTGTGAATTATGGGTTAAAAAGATACTCCGGTCATCATTGATACGTTCTTTTGTCATGATTGACACGAATAGCACGTACAATTGACACTTTGCTATCTACTGTAAATTACGGCTTAAACAGACACTCTGCTCATCATTGACACATTCTTTAATCATGATTGACACGCACGGTAGAGACAATTGACACTCTGCTCTCTACTGTGAATTATAGCTTAAACGAATACTGCTTATTATTGACATGTTCTTTTGTCATAATTGACACGCACAACAGAGACAATTGACACATTGCTCTCTATTATGAATTATGGCCTAAACAGACACTCTGCTCATCATTGACACGTTATTTTGTCATGATTGACACAAACAACATATACAATTGATACTTTTTTCACAAACAAATGACATTTTTTTTCGAAACAAATCGCATTTTTTTCAAAAATAATTGATAGTCAATAAATGATATTTTATTCAAATACAAATGATACTTTTGTTTGTTATGATTAACACTTTGGATAAAAAGTAAATGACACATTTATTCATTACAAATGACACGCCTAACTTATCAAAAAAATCGAAAAAAAATAAAAAATTTGTTTGTTACGATTGACACTTTTGTTTGTTACAATTGATACTTTCGTATGCAAAAAGTGACACATCCGTCCTTAAAATAAATGGGAAAAAACGTTAAAAAAATGAAAAAAAAAGGAATTTTTTTTTAATTTAAAAAAAATTTATTTATTGCGATTGACACTTTTGTTTGTTATGATTGACACTTTCGTATGCAAAGAGTGACACGCCCATCCTTAAAATAAAGAGGAAAAAAAACGTAAATTTTTTAAAAAAAAAATAAATAAATAAAAATTAAATTAAAAAAAATTAAAAAAAATTAAAAAAATTAAATTAAAAAAGTGATTAATGATGTCAGCTGACATCAGCGGGTCAAAACGAGTCAACGGGTCAAATACGGGTCAAAGTGGGTTAAAATTGGGTAATTGGATCATGTTGCATGTGCAACATGATGCACACAAGTTTTTGTCTTTAAAATTTGAGTTTAGTTATTTTACGAACAAATAATTACTATAGATGTAAATCATATATATATGATTTTAGCCAATAGAAAATAACTATTTAAATTTCTTGTTAGTTTAAAGGGCAATATGCTATTTTCTCTTTATTCCAAGACATTTTCTTTTCTAAAGTTTTCTTTTGACGCCTCTAAACTTATTCTTTTAAATTTAAAAATAACACAAAAATCGTAGTCTTTTTAAGAGATTAAAATTTAAAAAATTAAAAAAAAAAAAAAGTAAAGTGGATCTTGATTTATTGTATTGATGTGGGGTTACATATGCTGAAATCTTGACCTAAATACGTTTCTTTTGGCCAATTGTTATCCTATGATAATTAAAGTCTAGTACTTAGGCACGCTTTATACTTAAAACATTTTCTTTAGTCACTGTACTATAATCTATTAATTTATTATGCTTCTTTTTAAAGTTAAAATAAAGTGGGTTCTTGACTGTAGTGAAAATGAAATAATATTGCATAAATAATTAAAAAATGTATTTGATGGAGACCACCAAATTTAAAATTTAAGTGTTGGGTATCTTGTCTCATCTTACTTCATTTCTACACCAATAATTAAAATATAGGTATTGTTATTATTGTAAAGCATGAGAGTTGTTGGGTTCGGTATTCTTGTATCATCATTCTCTTTGCATATATATTACTCGTGCAAAAGTTCAATTAATTAATGAAACTTTTACTCACAATTGGGTATTTTGCGCATATTGTTATAAACTAGAAAAGAATGCAAATAATAATAGAGAAAATGAATTGAGGTGTGTCTTATTATGAGGGTGGAGACCTCTATTTATAGAGTACAAGATGGGCTCTTGGGCCAATATAAGATGGGCTAATGGGTTGCTAGGGTTTACATGTGGTCAATCTATATACGGTAAATATTATTTACAATACTCCCCCTTAATTGACCATCCTTAAACAGAAATTGCTGCCTCGTTAAAACCTTGCCAGAAAAACCCAATGGGATAAAAATTGGTCGAAGGAAAAAGAGTACAGCTGCTCCCCCTCAAAATAATCATTGTAAATCCTTGAGACGGCGCATGCCGATCTTGTGTACCAACTTCTTGAATGTTGACGTCGGTAGTGCCTTCGTAAATAAGTCTGCTAGATTATCACTCGAACGTATCTGTTGAACGTCGATATCACCATTCTTTTGAAGTTCATGTGTGAAGAAAAACTTGGGAGAAATATGTTTTGTCCGGTCGCCTTTGATGTAACCTCCCTTCAATTGCGTGATACAAGCGGCATTGTCTTCATATAACGTCGTTGGATTGTCCTTTGAAGAAGCTAATCCGCACGATTTTTGGATATGACTTGTCATAATCCGTAACCACACGCATTCTCGACTTGCTTCATGGATTGCAATTATTTCAGAGTGATTTGAGGATGTTGCAGTCAAGGTTTGCTTAACAGACTTCCAAGATATAGCAGTTCCTCCACGTGTAAAAACATAGCCAGTTTGTGACTTGGCTTTATGTGGATCGGATAAATAACCAGCATCTGCATACCCTACTAGAGAATAACCAGAACCTTTTGAGTAATATAATCCAAGGTCAATGGTACCATTTAAATAACGTAGAATGTGCTTAACACCATTCCAATGCCTTAGAGTGGGTGCAGAGCTATATCTTGCGAGAAGATTTACAGAAAAAGCTATATCAGGTCTTGTGCAATTAGCTAAATAAGTCAATGCTCCGATTGCACTAAGATATGGTACTTCAGGACCAAGTATCATTTCGCCATCTTCAATAGGTCGAAATGGATCTTTATGCACATCAAGTGTTCTAACGACCATTGGTGATGATAATGGATGCGCTTTATCCATATAAAACCTATTTAAGACTTTTTTTGTATATGAGGATTGATGAACAAATAGTCCTTCAGAGACATGTTCAATTTGCAAACCAAGACAGAATTTTGTCTTTCCTAAATCCTTCATCTCAAATTCATTTTTCAAATATTCGGCAGCTTTATTGAGCTCTTGTGAGTCCCAATTAAATTCAAATCATCTACATAAACCGCTATGATTGCAAATCCATTCTTTGTTTTCTTAATGAAAACACAAGGGCAAACATCATCGTTTTTGTACCCTTCTTTCAAGAGATATTCGCTAAGTCTATTATACCACATACGGCCGCATCGCTTCAACCCATACAACGACTTTTGCAGTTTAATTGAAAACATGCTTTTGGGTTTTGACTTATATGCCTCAGGCAATTTAAATCCTTCTGGAATTTTCATATATATGTCACTGTCTAGTGAACCATATAGATATGCAGTTACTACATCCATTAGACGCATATCAAGTCTTTTCCGATACAACTATACTCATCAAAAATCTAAATGTAATCGCGTCCATTACCGGAGAGTATGTTTCTTCATAATCAATTCCCGGTCTTTGAGAGAAACCTTGTGCTACGAGTCTGGCTTTGTATCTCGTAATTTCATGGTTTTCGTTTCTCTTTCGAACAAAGACCCATTTGTATCCTACGGGGATAACATTTTCCGGAGTTTGAACTACGAGTCCAAAAGTTTTCCGGCTTTCAAGGGAATTTAGTTCACCTTGTATGGCTTCTTTCCACTTTGGCCAATCAAGTCTAGTTTGACAGTCTTTAACAGACCGCGGTTCAGGATCCTCATTTAGAACTTCAAGAGCCATATTAAAGGCGAATTTATCGTCCACGACGATATTTTCTCTCTCCAATATCTTATTAGAAGATAAGTAATTTATTGAGATCTCATGATTTTCGGACGCTTGTGGTTCTTCAGGAACTACATTATTTTGATCAATAATTTCCGTCATTGTTTGGTTCGTGTTTTGTGCCTTTCTCTTTCTAGGCATAGAATCTTTGGAACCGATTGGTCGACCACGTTTTTGACGGATGTTGGATTCATTTGCTACCATTGATGTTTGTCCTTCAAGGATACTAATTCTAGCAGGTGTATTGGCAGCTGGTATGTGAGATAGTGTCACTTTTCTTGTATCTATGAAAGCATCAGGAATTTGATTTGCAATCTTTTGCAAATAAATTATTTTTTCAACTTCTTGTTCACATTGATTACTTCTGGAATCAAAATGTGATAAGGTTTTTTCATTCCAAGAGATTTCCTTTTGCTTTTCTGGATGTAGGTTTGTTCTACCTAATGTTGGAAATGTCATTTCATCAAAATGACAATGCGCAAAACGTGCAGTAAATAAATCACCCGTTAAAGGTTCAAGATATCTTATGATTGAGGGTGAATCAAATCCAACATATATCCCAAGTCTTCGTCGGGGACCCATTTTTGTACGTTGTGGGGGTGCAATTGGGACTTGGACAGCACAACCAAAAATCCGCAAGTGAGAAACATCAGGTTCTCTACCAAAAACAATTTGCATTGGGGAATGTTGTTGGTTGGCTATTGGCCGAATCCGAACTAATGATGCAGCATGTAAAATGGCATGACCCCAAGCCGAAATTGGGAGTTTTGATTTCATAAGTAATGGTCTAGCAATAAGTTGAAGGCGTTTAATGAACGCTTCTGCTAAACCATTTTGTGTATGAACATGAGCAACCGAGTGTTCAATCTCAATCCCAATAGCCATACAATAACTATTAAATGCTTGAGACTGGAACTCACTAGCATTATCGAGGCGAATCCTCTTAATCATGTTGTCTGGGAATTGAGCTCTCAATTTTATTATTTGAGCAAGTAGTCTAGAAAAAGCTGCATTTCTACTAGAAAGCAAGCATACATGGGACCATCTAGAAGAAGCATCAATCAATACCATAAAGTATCGAAATGGTCCACATGGTGGATATATAGGTCCACAAATATCTCCTTGAATTCTTTCCAAGAAAGATGGAGATTCTATATTGACCTTTGTGTATGATGGTCGAATGACTAACTTGCCTTGCGCACAAGCACTACATGAGAATTCATTTGTTATTAGAATCTTCTGGTTCTTTATATTGTGTCCACATGAGTTTTCAATGATGCGACGCATCATAGTTGCTCCCGGATGTCCAAATCTATCATGCCAAAGCAAAAAGCTTTTTGAGTCATTGAACTTCGGGTTCATGATATGGTTCGTTTCAATTGCCTTGATAAATGTGTAATACATTCCGGATGGTAGTGTTGATAATTTTTCTTTGATCTGCTTCTGGCCAGATACAAAAGAATTTATATATAAATATTCGTTACTACCTTCTGACATTGTTTCAATGTGGTAGCCATTGCGGCGAATATCCTTAAAGCTTAGTAAGTTTCTTCTGGACTTGCTAGAATATAAGGCATGCTCTATAATTAATTTAGTATCATTCGGTAGTATGATACAAGCTCTTCCGGAGCCTTCGATGATGTTCGATGCACCAGATATAGTATTAACATTATCTTCAGCTAATGTTAATTTTTGAAAATACTTTTTATCTTGGAGAATGGTGTGTGTAGTGGCACTATCAGCTAAACATATACTACAATGATTCATTTGCATTTTCTGAGACATTGTTTTTCAAGAAAATAATTTCTTAATTAGTAAAAGGCAATCAATAATAATCCGAGGAAGAATAATAAGTTTAAAAAATAATAACAATACTGAGAGTTATGAAAGCAAATGAAATGAACTATTTAACAACGGTAAATGATTAAAGCTAAATATGCTAAAAACTGCATCAATTGTCTTCTAAAACACCACCACCAATCAAGCCATCAATGTTGCCATTTGGGTCATTAAAGAAATCAGAGACATCTAAGTGAGTTGTTGGATTACTCGAACCGTCATAGTCGAGGACATTGGTCTCCTTCTTTACTTTTCCCTTGATTGAAATCTGATACAGATCCACAAGGTGCTTTGTCGTACGACAGGTACGCGACCAATGTCCATTCATGCCACATCGATGGCATATTTCCTCCTTGTTAGATGAATTGTGATCTTTGGATGTCTTAGCCCTTTTGTTGCTCGAGGTTGCATGGTCGGGATTATTATGTCGGCGTCCATACCCACGACCACGCCCACGACCACGACCACGACCGCGCCCACGTCCATGTTGGTTTCCACGACCATATCCATACGTCGCATTGGCTTCAGGCAATGCAGAGGAACCGGTGGGTTTTAACTCGTGGTTTTTCATGAGCAATTCATTATTTTGCTCAGCAACTAATAAACAAGATATTTGTTCGGAGTACTTTTTGAAACCTCGCTCCCTATATTGTTGTTGTAGGAGAACATTAGAGGCATGAAATGTGGAGAATGTTTTCTCAAGCATCATTTCATCGTTGATTGTTTCTCCACATAATTTCATTGTGGAGCTAATTCCGAACAATTCGGAATTATAAGTACTCACTGATTTGAAGTCTTGCGATCTAAGATGCAACCAATCATATCGAGCCTTAGGAAGGATAACGGTCCTTTGGTGATCAAACCTTTCTTTAAGGTTGTTCCACAATTCATATGGATCTTTGACGGTGAGATACTCATTTTTTAGGTCACCATGAAGATGGTGACGAAGGAAAATCAGTGCCTTTGCGCGATCCTGCGGGGATGCGGTATTTCCTTCTTGTATAGTCTCTCCTAGACCCCTTGAGATCAAATGAATCTCGGCATCAACAATCCATGACATATAATTTTTGCCGGATATGTCAAGTGCAACGAACTCAAGTTTGGTGATATTTGCCATTCGTGCAACTCTGCACAAGTAAAATAATTTTATTAATGTCTATAAACACTTATGTTTTTCCTTCAGGGATAAACATATCACCTATATCATAAATTGTTCTACATGAGCATTAATATTCTTCAAGAATATTAATTATTTGCTACTTCGGGAGCAATAATTTAAGATTATATGTCTATATAATATATATATAAATAAATATTACAATATGCAGAGAAAAAAAAATTGTAAATACATAAATAATAACTCTTCAAGAGTGTGAAATATTCTTCAAGAATATTAAATTTATGCTACTTCTGGAGCAACAATTAAATCATTTCAATGAATAAGTTTGATTTGCTCTTTAAGAGCATATGATATTCTTCAGGAATATGGATCGTGCTACTTTAGGAGCAACAATTGTAATTTAACAATAAATAAACAAACAATAAATAAATAAAAGTGTAGAGTAAATGCTCTTCAAGAGCATGTAATATTCTTTAGGAATATTGATTGTGCTACTTCTAGAGCATCAAATCAAGTTAAAAATATGTTTTTCAATTGTTCTTCAGGAGCATGACATATTCTTCAGGAATATTAGTATATTGTGCTACTTCTGGAGCGACAATAAATATAATAATTTTCTCGAAGGAAGTGCATGATTCAAAATAAGTAATTGATTTACTTATATAAATCATGCACGAAAATATAACTATAATAATTATATGATTATATAATATAACTATTAATATTAAATAAATAATAAGGGAACGAAACATTAAATAAATAATAAGGGAACGAAACATTAAAGGTCCTTCATGTGTTGCTCGATAAATAAATAAAAATGCAGAGAATTCATCTTGACTTTTTTTTTTAATTAAACAAACGAGAGGAGAAGAGGGACACCAACTTGACGAAAACTTAAAAAAAAACGTGTTGGAGAAAAAATATTATACCTCCCACGGCTGATGTTTTCTTGAGAGTTCCTTCGTGCTGATAACGTGTTATAAACTAGAAAAGAATGCAAATAATAATAGAGAAAATGAATTGAGTTGTGTCTTATTATGAGGGTGGAGACCTCTATTTATAGAGTACAAGATGGGCTCTTGGGCCAACATAAGATGGGCTAATGGGTTGCTAGGGTTTACATGTGGTCAATCTATATACGGTAAATATTATTTACAATAATATAGAATTATAAATGCAAACCAAATTTTAGGACTGTTCAACGGTTGGTTCGGTTGGAAAATCGAACCGGCTCATCGATCAATCAACCTTTTGGTTTTTGAGAAGACAGAATTAATAGCAGTTGATTGATCACCCGGTTCATGCCATTTTTCTATTTTATATATAAATATAAATATATATATTTTTTTCTTTTTTAATAACACATCTCTTTATGGTAAAAAGTTCGTCAATCAAAATCAACTTAGCAGAAGTTTTTTTTATGTAATGTATTCATCATTTACGCATTAAATCTTATATTTGTGATTTGTGAAAATTGTAAGGTGAAAAGGAATTAGCGATTTTGAAAGTTTGAAAATTAAAATAAAACTAAATACTTTGAGAGATATAACTAAAACTCAAAATTCACAATTCAATAGTTTGATAAATCCAAATGATAAATGAATGATAAAAAAAAAAAAGACCAAACTGATTGAAAAAACCGAATATAATTGAATTTAACGATTTTTTAAAATAAAAAATCGAACCAATTTCCTCAAAATGAGTCCGATTCAGCCGGTTTGGCTGAAATGTGAACAACTCTACATCACATTAACCTAAAATTACAATTTTCAACAACCATCATCAAACACCTTATAAGCAAGAGAGAGAGAGGGAGATAGCTAGAGAGAGAGAACTAAACACATCCACTAGGGATCTGCCTTCCAACGCTAGAGCCCTCAACATTAACGCAAGAAGCCAACGCCTTCCCTTCCCTTCCATTATACACCAACGCAATATTCTCCATCCTCACATTCTTACACGGCCACGTTCTGCTGCACTTCAAATTCACCGCCACCTCCGACCTCGACGTCCCCCATATATTCCTAAACACCACGTCCTGTATCTGCACCGCCGACTCCCCCACCAAGCACCGCCGCAGCGGGCAGTACCGCTGGTCAATCACAATCGGATTCATCACATCCCTCATATTAATATCCTCGAAAACAATCCCCTCCGCCACGCTCCGCTCCGAGGGCGCCCACGTCTTGATCCTGACGCCGTTACTCGTGCCGTGAAAGGTGGTGTTTCTAACGGTGATGGCGCGGACGCCCTCGTCGGCGTGGGACCGGCCGAGGCTGCCGATGCTGATGCCGTGGCCGGGGCCGCAGGCGACGCCGGCGATCTCGACGCGGGTGCTGCCGGAGACCATGCCGACGCAGTCGTCGCCGGTGCTGATGACGGAGCGGAGGATCCGGACGTCGGAGGAGGAGCCGATGTGGACGCCGTCGGTGTTGGGGCTGTCGGCGGGGGCGTCGAGGCGGACGTTGCTGATGGTGATGTTGTTGCAGGCGAAGAGGCTGATGTGGGTGTTCTTGCTGTTGATTGATCGGAGGTTGTGGATCCATGACTCGTTTACGAAGTCGAGCCTTATCGTCTGAAAAAAGGGACAAATCCAAGATTAATAAAATTTCGTGGGAGAAGTATACAAATTTAGAAAAAAAAAAAAAAAAAAAAAAAAAAAAAATTGGATCCTCACACGAATTTAGGGGTGTAACGACCACACACACATCCCATTATTTATCGAAATGAAGATTTTAGCATAGATTTCTAAAAACCCTAGCTATAGTAACTTATGGATTTTCGAATCATGGCGTTCCAATTTGGAATCATGAGCCCAAATTCAATCTGCGAAGCTAAATCCGATCCCCTGAATCAAGCTCTAAGTTTAACATACCCATATTTATATTCGAATCTGCTTTTCAAACATCTTAAAGTTCTTAACTAGCTAGCAAGACTCTCTAACACGACTTTCACTATTAACATTATATTATTAAAATTATTGGAGAAGAGATGAATGACAAGAAAATGGAATCGGCATTAAAATCAACATATCAAAGGGCATAAAAACACCCACTTAACAAACTTATAAATGAGGGTTAATTTAGAGTGGTATTTAATAAATCCATGACTATTTATACTCCAATATAGATAACATTTCTAAATCATGCAAAATCTTTAATTTAAATAGCCAATAAAACTCCTCACAATCTCACACCAATAAACACCCTTCAACAAAATCCGAAAAAATTTTCTATACTCCACAATTCGTACCTACACAACCAAAACCAAATCCAAAAAGCAAAACAAATTAAAGATATAAAGAAAAGAGAAGCAATTAACAAACTCACAGCAGGAAGAGTCTTGCAATTGAAGTTCTTGTTGCAGTCATTGTACTTCCAAGCAGAAGGCCCCTGGCCGTCCAAGTATCCGCCGCCCTTCACCGTCAGCCGCTCCACGTACTGAAAACCGATCCATGTGTCCGTAAAGAACAGCTGCGGGTCACTCGGCGCCCTCAAAGTCCCTTTGATGATGAAACTCACCGCGCCGTTGCAGTGACCAGTAAACGTCACCGACCCTAATTCGTACGTACCGGGTGGGACCAAAACCCTACCCCTCCCATAATAGGCGCATGCATCGTCCCACGCCGCCAAAAACGCCTACGAAATAATAATAATAATAATAATAATCCAAAACACTACACTAGTACGATTGATGATTGATTATTGGTTTGTACATTCTAATAAGACTGAATTCAGGTATTAAATAAGAAAAGAGTGATAACTACGAATCTAATTGGTGGGTCGGGTGTAAATTACCTTTGCGTTGTCGCCGTTGCCGTTGCCGTCCCCGCGAGCGCCGTAGAAGAGGACGTTGAAGGTTCTTGGTGGGAATCCATGAACGGAGAAAGACAGTAGGAGGAGTGTAGCAAGGCTTAAGGTTGATGTTGCGGTTGCTGTTGCCGCCATTGTTGTGTGATGTAAGAAAATGAGATGATATTTATATAGGGGAAATGGGAAGTCGCCGTGGATTTAATTAACTTTCCATAATATGGAGTTTTTATCTAATTATTTTGAAAAAAAAATCGATCTTTATTATTTCCATTGTTGGATTATACGTGAAGACTGAAACGGCAGGAATTCTGGCATGTAATGTATTCAAGAATTCAGTATTTTCCTTTCTTGAAAATGTCTGAATTCGAAGGGTTGACCCAAAAAAAAAAAAGAGAAGATTTATTTACATTTTTATAGGATGGTTAATTCTGAGATTTTATGAAATCCAACCCCATGAATTGTACGTAGACACAGTTTAAGAACGTATTTGCACGTAATTGTAAATTTCTTAAATTAAAATTGAATTCGAGGACAATATATAACAGTCGAATATTCTGTTCTTCATTTCTGATTTTTCTTGTAGGATACTTTGGCAGTGTTTTGAATAGCTTAAATAAGCTTTTTCTGGACTTTTTTACAGCATAAACACTTTTTTTTTAATGTTTTGAAGGTGTGATTGTGTTTTTTTTGTGCTTAAAATAAGTTAGAATAAGAAGAAGCCCATAAGCTGGTCATATGGTGCTTTTTAAAGCAGAAGCCAAAAAAAATTAAAAAACAGCTTATGAGAATGTTTGCAAAATTGTTTTTTCTAAAATTAAGTTGTTTTTTTTTTTGTAATATTGCAAACACTAACAACTTTTGCTTAACAACAACTTTAAGCATAAGCAGGGGCGGATACAAAGGGGGGCGGGTAGGCGCGACCGCCCCCGAACTTTCGTGTATTACTACGATTAGCTTTCTATTTTTTATAATTTACATATATATATTCCATTTTGATTTTCGAGTTTGCCCCTCCGAAATTTTAGAATATGTCATTATACCCTTAAGTTAAAACTAAAATTAGTGTGAATGTGACAACTAAATATGAAAAATATTAAAAATTATATATTAAGTACACAAATTTTAGTGGAGGTTTAAAACTTGGAGTTCGGATATCTATATATTTTAACATATGGTATAACTTTATGCAATTGATATATTATGTTCGTGTTTTTTTCAATACTTATTGCTCAATTGAATAAATTCTTGAATCTACCCGATCACATATAGATCTATCAAAATAAGATGTTATAATATAAATTTTAAGGGATAATTAGATGAATAACATAATATCCCTAAATATCGCTAAATAGTAAGTATAGTTAGACCTAAATAGAAACAAACGTCCCTAAAAAAATTTCTCGAGGGCTCCGCCCCCAAACCCCTGTACAACATCTTTCGTACCCTAATAAATTCTCACCCCCCTAACTCGAAATTCTGGATCCGCCCCTGAGCATAAGCAATTAAAAGCTACTTATAAAAGCTCTTCCAAACACTACATTTATCATTTAGAAATTGATATAAACTCATACCCATATAAAGTTTTGATTAAGTCTACTGAAATTAAGATTTTGAATTCATATATAAAAAAGTTGGAGTTTCTCAAATCCTAAGTAGTATTTAATTAGTTTTGTTCAAAACCCACATTTTTTTCCTAAGTGAATGATATTATGCTCGCATTTGATTTAAATTAAGCTGCAAACCAAACGGAGATTATCCATGCGTATAGTCTAGGAGGTAAATGAGAGAATTTAACTCAGTCTTTTTCTTCAAATTATGAATAACAACATATTCGACTATGAGTGTCAGATCATCATCAAGAGGTATCAATTCGAAATTTAATAGTGAAATGGTTTAATATAAAATACAAAAAAAAAATCATAATATATTGAGAAAATAAAATGCTAACGGGATAGCTTGTCTTCTTTGCCCTTAACTAGTACCTAAATGGTTTTAATGGCAAAGGGCCCAAAATATCATGTCAAAACAAATCAAGATTTAGCTACACAAGTATATTATTATTATTATTATTATTATTAATAAATCGACTTTAATAAGAATTGAACATTATATTAACTAGATCAACTAATTACATAGAAGTGAATCTATATGTTGTATGTTTAGCTACACAAGTAGGCAAAAGAGAGGAAATCATTAAAACATTGACCACGTACCCATAAATATTCTCCCTTTTATTTATTTTTTCAATTGTCAAAGAAATAGTTAAAAGCAAAACAAAAAAAAAGGGGGCAAAAAGTTGAAAAGAATAGAGAAGGATTAGGTTCAATGAACTAGTATGTGTGTATTCCTCTTGTTTCAAATCAATCAAATAGGTTTAGGTTATTGCATAGCTAGAGTGGGCCTTTTGGATCTATCCATCTTCAACTGCAACCCTTTTTATCCCACTTTTTTGATGATTTTCATCTACCATTTTCTAGTTAGCCCCCACGGATAAAACACAAACTACTCGTTTTTGTGACCACTCGTGATAGCTAAATCGCACTAAAAAAATCCGAGAATCATTATAAATTACGCTAGACTAATCACGAGGCGAGGAGTAAATAAGCTACTTTGATACTAATTAGATATTTTACCTAAAAAGGAATGGTGTATGGTCACAACTTCTCACTAGTTTGCTTAGACGCACTAAGTATACATCAATCCTTGTCTAATTAACTATACACATCATTCATTATTGCTGTTCAAAATCTCTATCCCATTAATTTCTAATGCAATTAACTTAATTTTATACTCAAAATCTCTTGGTTTGGTTTCAATTTAACATTAATTACATAGAATCTTACCCTCAATATAAAATAATTAACATATTCTTAATTGTCTGTAATTATTGTTTCCATTCATACATATATAATGTATTCTTGATTATTTTAAATAATGTTTTTAATGTACAAAATGATGACCATCACCATTGAAACATAGGTCTTTACATATGGACGTGATTAAAGCTTCGGGGACATTCGTAAAATTGAAATGATACAGAGAAGAGTAGCATGACCCTTGCACAGTGATGATACCCATAAATATTGAGAAATGGTCCAAATCTTCAACCTGTTTTTCCTAAAAAGGAAATCATGCACAAACATATACAATTAGTCTTGCTATTAGAGATAATCCTTATTAATTTCACTCTCACATATATATTAAATAGATAATGCATGATTCCATTACATTTCCTCAAATCTACAAGAAAAATACAATCTGCTCGAATAAGTTGAAAAGAAATCATTGAATGCTTCAACAAATCCATACTTATCCAAATCAAATTTGACCAATTTATTATTTAGAATCAACTTTCGAAATCAAGAATGAAGAAACCGGGGTTCTTAAGTTCCGATCATTCACGGCTCCGGTTTGGTGGCGCGGCCGGCAATAAAAAGCCGTATTGATCAATATCAATGTCCGGCTGCCAGCGGTGGTGGTGGTTTGAATTAATTCGTTCCGCGTAAAAAGCGGTGGGATTTGTTGGTGGATAAAACACGCGTTTTGGGAATGGCGGTGACGGCGCCAACATGACAGCGGCGGGGCTGTGGTGGTTGTGCTGGCCCTCGTAGGTGGTGATCACCATCGTAGGGTCTTGGTACGATCTCTCAATGCGTTTCTTCACGCCGCACTTCTGGTTAGTGCATCGGTAGTAACTCCTACAAAATCAATTCAAGATTTGGCGGATCAAGATCTGTCGAACTTAAAGCCCATATCCGGATTGAATTTATCACTTACCTTGGAAAAGAACTGTTCTTGACTGCTTTTTGGCCGTATTTTCTCCATCTATATCCATCTTCAAGATTATCCACATCGCTTTTAGTCATGAAGGCCAGTCTCTCTTGCATTTGCTTCTTCTCTTCTTTTCCTTTTGCCCTCCTATTCATCATCAAAACCAAGATACTATAACTAGGGTTTCTTCTTTTGCCACATTATGGTAGTAGTGGAGTTTACTATAGAAAATCATAGTGTCATTAAATGATGAATTTGCATATGCTTATGCATTTCTTTATATCAAATGTGTGCATATGAGAAATCTTGAATAACTTGAGATATTGTTGGTACCCTGTTATCTTCAATCATTGATCAAGGAAACCTTACACTTGCCCAAATTAAAAAATTACCATAAGATCAAGAAACTATTAAAAATAATAATAAATAAAGAAAAACATACACATTCTTAGATTTGCCATCTCCTTCTTCACGAACTTCTTTCTTGCTCTTGGAAGAATCCTCCTCAACTCCGGCCTCCTGCGATGAATACGACATCGCACCGCCGCTAGTAGTACTAGTTCCTGCAGCTGCTGATAGGGTGTTGTACTCTACTTCCCCTTGCAGGAAGTTGGAGAAGCTGAAGTGAGAATCAAATTCAGTAGGGTTTGGCTGCTCTCGGTGGTTGTACATGAAAGGATCAAAATTGCTATTATTGGGAAATGCAAACCCTTCTGATAAAATTGCGTGATGATCATCACAAAAGGGGTGAGAAGTAATCTTATTTTGATCATCAGACATGGGATGGAATTATGGTATGATGAATTTTGAGGAAAATTATTTGAAGAATTTGGAGAAATGGACACTGTGTGCTTTTTGACATACTTTATATGCCTTCCTTTTTCTTCTCTCTCATTTTTTTCTAGAGAGAGAGGGAGAATTGAGAGAGACAGATGTAGAAATGGTGATGTTGAATACTATGTGCTTGATTTGCAGAATTAAAAAGATTTTATTTATTTAATTGTGTTTGATATAATTCTTGTATATTCTTTTGGCAATGAGACTACAATGCCATTCCTCCTCTTCCATGGAGAGTTAAAAAGCATCAGGATCTTCTGGCCCAATTTTGCAAGAACCACTCAGTGGTCCATCAATCACGCAATGTCACGTGTGTATTAGTGGGCCATGTAGTTAATATTACAATATTTGTTTAACTTAAAAAACACATGTGGCACCACCTAATTAGTGGACCATATAGTATTCCTCACAAATTGGACCAAAAGATCCGAATTGGTTAAAAAGGTCATCTCTTCAAATTTTTCTTGATATTTAAAAAAAAACATGAAATTACTAGTTCACCCGTCCTTTTGTAGATTTACACCCGAGAAATTCTAGATAAATGATAAGTGCGGAATGGTCAGAAAAAGATAGCCGTTGGGTGTGAATCCATTCAAATTAGTACAAGAAAACAAGTAGACATAATTCAGACAGAGATTGTAAGGTACTAGATACTCTGTCTGACTAGCCCCATCTTTGCAAAATGAAAATCTCAAGAACGTGAAGTCCCCATTTTCATGCAAGAACAATGTTTCTGCCAATAATTTATATCAGATAGGCTGATTTATGAATAGGAGGCCGTAAAGCAGAACAAGTTAGCCTTGCCATGGTCAGACCTTTTTTTTTCTTCATTATTTTTGGCCTCAAAGAGATGCCAAAGATTCAAGATTCCAAACAGGGCCATCATCATCACTCATTGTTGGAATCTTCCCACAAACAAACTTTGAAAATGTGAATAGCATAGAGAGAGAGGGAGAGTGAGAGGGAGAGGGAGAGGAAGAGGGAGGGAGAGCTCTAAATTAAGTCATGTTTCAAGTCAGTTTCTTTCCGTTGCTTCTGATTGCTTCACTTCGATCTCAGCCGAACCAGTTGGTTCAATTTCTAAGCTCGTTGTCCTGCTTTTCCTACTCCGTCGATCCTAAAGGTAACAACACAGATAGTTCTTGGATTGAATCAAAGGGAAGAAAGATTTGCCCTTATGGTTGAACAAATTCAAGATTAGATTAAATATATCAGATATGCTAACCTCGCGATGAGCAAAATCATCGGCTTCAAGCATACGTACAACGTGGCTCATTTTGGGGCGTTTATCTGACTCCGGATCCACACACCTTAACGCAACGAGAAGGGCACGTTTCAAAGCACGCATAGTAGGCCTAACTTCAAAGTTAGGGTCCACAACTTCCTCTGCTCTTCTGTTGCCTACCATCATCTTGAGCCACTCAACAAGATTGACCTGCAATAGTATATAATCACATTCTGGAGTAGTATATAATCAAATCCCATTTACTAAGAATTGAAGAGAAAAACTTGCACCAGATGACAGAAATCGGTTTAGTACCTCATTGGCTGGACGTCCGTAGTCTACCGGATCTCTCCCGGTAACAGCTTCAAGAAGCAGAACACCAAAACTGTATACGTCACTCTTTTCGTTCAACAAGCCAGTATTCGCGTACTCTGGAGCCACGTAACTGAGATTTAACAACGACACGTAATTAGTATTAAAGAACTACAGTAAATATAGCTGAGAAAGGCCAAGTCAACGAACACATTTACCCGAAGGTTCCCATCACTCTTGTTGTTATATGGCTTTCGCCGGATCCCAGCATCTTAGCCAAGCCAAAGTCGGACACTTTAGAATTGAACTGCTCATCGATCAAGATGTTACTTGATTTTATGTCGCGGTGCACAACTTTTGGCTCTATAGATTCATGCAAATAAGCTAGTCTGCATAACAAAATTCAATAACCATTTTATTGTTCATACTAATCAAACCTATACGAGTAAAATTTATTGTTTTTACACTATTTAGCTTTGTAGAAGCTTTGAGGAATAGTAATATAAATAACTACTTACGCCTTCGCAGTTCCAAGTAGAACCTTCATCCGGGCTTCCCATGTCAGGGTGCCGTGTTGCCTCATAACCCCATGAAGCCATTGCTCAAGATTTCCGTTGTTTACGTACTCATATACCAACATCCTGCAAATAGAAATCATGCATTTGAAACCTAACTCGAGATGCAAGTAAGAAAAATTCAAGAAAACAAACAAAAACCTCTTAACTCCTTCTATGCAGTAGCCGAGAAGCCTCACTAGGTTTTTATGTCGAACATGTCCAATCGCCTCTACTTCGGCCCTAAACTCTTTCTCCGCTTGGCCTCTGCAATGCATTATGTCATTTAATCGAAAACAGAGTTACACATACTCTGTTTCTTACAGATTGAAAACAGAGTACTCACAGATTGTTAAGAAGTTTCTTAACTGCCACCTCCGAGCCATTAACCAACCTTCCATGATACACAACTCCATACCCGCCTTCCCCAATTATATTCTCGGCTGAAAACGATTTGTTGCAATTTCAAGGTCTCTAAGTGTGAACCAGTGGCCCCATCCAAGATGAGAAATTTCTGGCAAACCGACTAACGGAGATGCAGAGGCAACCCCATACGACATTGAAGACTGTTTTCTTGCATGACCGGAACTTCCCTCCTCTCCCGACTGAGAGCTACAACCCATTTCATGATGATAGATTGAGCTACACTGGCTGATATTATCAGCATCACTTGATTTACTCCTACCCAAATGGAAGAACATCTTCTCCGTCGTCTTGTCACTATATTTCTCATTGATAGTCAAGTATAAAGTTTCTGGATGGTCATGGGAGCTTTCTTCTCCTACTTTATCTACCCTGATATCCTTCGAGATGTGAGGAATCTGGACACGGGAGTATTTGTCCGAGGTTCTTTTACGAGATCTCCGTTGGAAGACCATCCATATTGACAAGATTCCTAGGATTAGAACTATGAAAGCTCCCACACATATGCCAATGAGAACCCACAGTTTTAAAGGCCCATACTTCTTCGATAACTCCGAGTTTAAAATGTCCGAAGACATTTTCCAATTTCGACACTACTTCCACACTCTTTAAGTCTTGGACAAAAACTAAGCCATTGAGTCCTAAATCCCAGAAACACTCACATAATCAGAAAACAAAATTAAAAGGCAAAATGCATCTAAGATTCAAGGCTGCATTCTGTAATACAAGTTCCTAAACAATCTTATAAGTTCATAAACAAATTAATTGCTTAAATTTATAGGTTCCTAACAAATTAATTGCATTGAGAAAATCTTTCTGCCCTAGCATATTTTTCCAGAAATTTACCCAATAAATAGACTCATTCTCTGCATATAAACTCAAAAATCATAACAAATCAACAGCATTTCAAGAATCTGGGAAATAAAATAAATTAATTAAGCCCCCATTAATCTACACAGATTACAGGTCCCAACTCAATCCCAAATCTGAAAGACTGAGTCAAAATCGAGAAAATGCATAAAACTGTCCAAGCATAATAAAACATTAAGAGAGAGAAACACATTTAGAGAGAGAAAGCTCTCACCTTTGCCACTGATCTGAACTCAACCCCTCTGATCTTCCTCCTTGACAACCCAAACAACCAAATAAATGCTACTTTTCTGTCCAATGTAGGGATGAAATATCACTACCCCACCAAAAACAAAAATCGGAAAAGGGGGAAAAGGAAAAGGAAAAGGAGTATCATAAAAGAAAGATAGGCAGCAGAAAGGTAGTTTAGAAGTAGTAGAAGGTTATGGTGTGAAGTGGGCCAAGAGAAACAACAACAATCATGCAAATGACAAAGCAGATTTATTTTGCTTTCTTTAGAACAATGCCAGACAAAAATCCAATCTTTATGATGTGGGAGAGCTCATTTTCCCTTCATTTCTGAATAATGTGGAGAAATTGGAGTGTGGGATGTCTAATAAAAGCATGGAGGAGAGAAATGGTAGGAAGGGTTTTGAGGAGGCACATCAGTAAAGCTGGAAAAGAATGCTTGTTTTGCAATGGAGGAAAACAGATAGAGAGAGAGAGAGAGAGAGAGAGAGAGAGAGAGAGGAATAGTAAAGGGAAAGCAAAAATGAGAGAGAGAGAGAGAGAGAGAGAGAGGAATAGTAAAGGGAAAACAAGTTAGAAGTAAGACTGAATTTGTAGCAATGGTGTGAGGAAACATGAAATACTAGATAAAGTGAAATCCAGACAAAAGAGGAATGTGAATAATAAGAAAACCTAAATTTGTGTAGATGAGAGGGAGGGGAGGGGGACCAGCAAATCTAGGAAAACTACCGAGCTGCATTTACAAGATTGTCCTTTTTGTAGGATTTGATCAGTCCACAATCTACACTGAGGATGATCTCTTCCTAATCCCTTTGAGATCCAGCAAAGAATTTGGTTCACATGTTTCTTTATTTCTTAAATTTTTACAAAATATAAGAGAAAAACCCGCAACTACTTTTTGAAAATACAAATTTGATAAACTCCGTTTCGTATAATAATTTGCAAATTTTAACAAAAGCACTAGAAAGTTTAAACAAAATCTTGGAGTAAAAGAAGTTTGTAATTTGCTAGCTCCACATGACCCTCCAAAAAATCTTATTTTTATTTTAGTACTCCCTCCATCCCACTAGAAACGATACGTTTTTTTTGGACGCGTGAATCAAGAAATTAGTGTTATATGGTGTAGATTGTTTGACTTTTCAGTGGTTAAATGTAATCCACACAATCTTTATTATTTTAGAAAATGTGTCGCTTCTAGTAGAACGACATAATAAGAAAAACGCGTCGTTTCTAGTGGGACGAATGGAGTATAAATTAGAAAAAATGATTTTTGATTTTCACATAATTTCTGAAACCTACACATGTGAAGTTTGACCAGTTAGGGTAGAGATGGACACTGTTCCTGACACCCACAAATCCACGATTTGTTTGGCATTTAATATTACCTGACAAATTGACAAATGTGTAATCATATTCTTGATTTTTGTTTGTAATCATAATGAGGTGTTAAATCAATGTATAGTACTATGGTCACAAGAATTTATTCCCAATCTTTCCATATTATTAATTCCAAAAATCAAGAATTTGGGTTCTAATCCCGCCAATGTTTCTATACGTCCAGTATAACCAACGTAATTATATATACTAATTAATAGTCTTTTTATTACATATTATTGACGGATCGAAAAAAGTACGTGAGTGTCATCCAAAATTATAAAGATTTGATTTTTAACACTCGCATTCCCTTGATTACATAAGAGCCGAACTTTAACCGCTACATCTTGAATATGGCATCGAATATTAGGTAATCGCATTTAGGGTTAGGAAATATTAGGCTGCCATCTAAAATTATAGAGATTTAATTTTTTACCCCGACTACACCTTAATTATATAAGAATGGGATCTTTATTCGGTCTGCACCTCGAATACGGCGTCAAATATTTGGTCCAAAATATTATCACGGCATCAATACTACTTCAGTGTGCATGTCTCATTGATACTTCCTTAATAATCTGTTAATGCCAATCAATTTGACCGTTACATCGAATTAAATAGCATCATCTTACACTTATTATTAAATAATTTTTTTTAAAAAAAAAACCTAAAAATCCTTCCTCTTCTTCACCAATTTCCGCCGTGACTGAAGTCCAGCGCCGCCATCTCACCGCCGGAGACGCTAATAACATTTTGACTAAACGGTGCTCGAGGATAATAAGGTAATCTACCAATAAGTTTGAGGAGGCTAATTTGTTCTTAGGTGTGATTATGGGGATAAAGGACAGCAGCTATTGGAGGAAGAGACAAAGTCTTTGATTTGAAGCATAACCTAATCATTATAATATGATACACAAAGCCCTTTCCATATTTATATCTTACTTTATTAAGAACCATAATTTGTTGAATGGTACCATTTCCATTTTCATTGAATTTAATTATTATGTATGTCACGTACGAGCAAAATTCACTATCACCATCTGATATCTATATTAAGCAAATTCCGCTCTATCCAATATAACTTCAAAAGTATCGTAGAAATAATGTTAGGCTAATGGTCTACGACACACATTCCTTCAAAAAATTTGAGATTTGCACATATACCGGATTGACACAATTACAAATCACAATAATAGGAGAGACATCTAAAAATATTAAAAAGTTTGTTATTCAAAGTGGTTGGCATTGGTAATTAATAGGGGGAGTAGTGGCCATTGATTTGTTAACAAATTGACTCCTAGAATCATTTTGTTACAACTAAAAGTAAGAAAACAAAAGGTACATTTCCTTCCTAATGACCTTCGTACAACAATGGTTTATAGTTACCTAAATAAGACATGTATATAATAAGTATATTTAATGAGCACTCTCTAATGATTTAGTTGCAATTTTATATATTTAGCTACTATAATGTATATACTAGCAAGTATTTGAAAAGAGGATTCTTTATTCTTCCATAAATTCATAATTAAATATCTTATTATTTTAGTACCAATTTATGTTATAGGCTTCATATCTTATGGGCCAAAACTTGGTCATTCTTTCACCAAACAATACGGACAGTATCACACTTTTAAATTAGTGATATTATTATCTTATACCCATTTCCATATATTAAAACTCAAATTTGCTCAAATCTTATCTTTACTATACAAAATACCCAATTTTAATTACACTACCCTTACTTTTTGAAAAAGTTGACTGACACTAATTATTTTCACACTAATTATTTTCAGGTGTTTTCCAGAATTCGAGACGAATTCAATGAAGAAACAAACAAAAATAACGCACGAGTGTATATATAGTAACTAATCTCGCTTGTAAATAAACAATCCCGCTTGCGTCTCGCTCAGTCCCGCTCGACAATGATAAAAAACCCGTTTATTCAAATCTCGCTCACGGAGTCTCGCTCGAATTTTGCTCAGCGTTGTCGGCAGTTAAAATCAAATGCCGCTAGGAATTGTCAGCATTTCTAATTAAATCACACTCGGCGAGCGGGATTTCACGAGCGAGACCGTGCGGGAGTTGAACAGATTAGGAATTTAATATCCAAATCTGTCACTTTCTCCTCTTTCTCCCAAATTTCCTTCGCCCCTTTGCCGAAATCCCGCTCAAGACCGAGCGAAACGCAAGTTTCAAGCAAATTTCGATACCAAAACACGAGAATGGCCAACTAGGTTAGTCCCGCTCGAATACTATAGTCCCGGTCGAATTTTATCCATTAATTTGGCACGAATATTATGATTGTTTGTGCATGTTATTGTTTGAATTTTAGAACATGAATTAGTCGAATTTCGAAGCATGAATTAGTCGAATTTTGAAGCATGAATTAGTCGTATTTGGAGCATAAAAATTATTTAATTTTTCGGCCAACTTTAGAATTTCTGGCTTGAATTTTTCTTGTAGAATATAGCATGTGATTTCGTTGTTGAATTTTTTGGCATAATTATCTGACAATATATTTTTCTCAAATTTTTGGGCTTAAATATTGGACTTGTACAATGTAAATATCGGACTGCAAATGTCGAATTTTTATCTAGGTTAAATCCCGCTCGTCGAACGAGATTTCGGTTCGGCCAAGCGGGATTTTTTTTAACTCTTAAGTTTTTCCGGTGCAGCTTGTACTTAAAATAATTGGTATTCTCGATAGGAATCCGAGGATCGACATTGAATATAGCCCAAAGATTTTTTATACGATTAAAAATTGTAAGAGCTATCGGGGATGATGGGTTAGTGGAACAGTTTAGGAATGACATTTTTGGTGACTTTATGGATTGGATGGTGGGTAGAAATGCGGCTAGAGCTCTTCATATGTTGATATGTCATGAGATTCAAACCGACGGAGATGATTCAGTTATTTGGTTTTCCGTGTCCAAGACGACTATTCGATTTTCTTATTTCGATTATGCCCTTGTGACGGGTTTAATGTTCGGACCTTGCAATTTTGATCTGCATGTTCATCATGATCCCCGTCATGTTAAATGGTTGTACGCCAATAACGAGCAGATATTTGCTGATAAAGTTCGAGAGTGGAGATTTGGAGTTGGACGAGTTGGGATTTTTGAAGGTGGCTAATGTTCTAGCCTTATTTTTCTTTGCCCTCGGTTACAGCAACACGAGAGTGGTGGGCACGTCAATTTGGGTATTAGTGGATGACCTACCAACTTTTTACCAATTTCCGTGGGACTCCTACACTTATGGTGCTCTTAAGTAGTACTGTGGTTTTGTTCCGAGAACGCCAAAACAAATTTCAAAAAAATATCATTTCTATGGACCCGTCTGGGTACTCCATGTGTGTATTATGATTTTTTTTATTTAATTATTGATATATCTCATATAATAATCAATACTGATTTTCAATAATTGTAGATTTGGTATTATGAGGCTATTCCTGATTTAGAATAGATATTTACATAAAGGTTGTCTACTACTGGATTGCCTCATTGGAAGAATTGGTTCTTCGATGATGTCAGTAAATGTTTAATTTAGTTTGTTTTATAATTTTTATTAAGTATAATATATAGTATATATGTAATATATAATTTTTAATTTAATATTTAATAGTAATTTATTTAATGTAATTGCAGCATGTTGTCCAGTTCGGTCTCATACCATCCGTTATGGTGACACAAACCCCTTATTTGCATAGTGTAAGTAGAGACAATAATTTCATGTGTAATACATTCCGACTGAGAAACCGTTACAACCCACAATCATAGGAGACCATGGGGAACGGGAGCTATATCGATTCGGACAGTAGACACAACGTTCCAATGAGACAACACCGTTACACTGAAGGTGGTAAGCGGGTCCGAACGGAGGCGGGACCGAGGGAGCTGGGTCACGAGCAGTTCTTGACCGTGGAAGACATCCGGACACTTGTGAGAGAAGAACACCGAACCTTGCGGTAGGAATTAATCCACGACGTAAAAAAATCTATTTCGTTCGTTGTTTGGTTGATCTATGACCTGAGGATTGGCCACTATGTCCTCTAACGCGGGAGGTAGTCGTCGGAACCATACATCGCATGGACGGGTGAGGAGTGAATCGGTGTTGATGGGGCACCGTCGTGAGCTGGACTTGACCGAGGAGATGGGTGATAACTCTCCCAGTGCTGAGGATAGGGCCGACTCAGTGTACCGCCCCGAGATTATGGACGAGTGCAGAGTTGACTTGGTGTACCGTCCTGAGATTATGATGGAGGCTAGAGCTGATCCGGAGGACGAAGTTGTGGACATGGACAAGTATGATAATGATGAGGAGCAGCCGATCATTCCACCGACGCAGGGTCGACATAGCGTCTATGAGGGTGGTTGTTATGCCCCGGAGCAGATCAGGAGCTTGTTCGACTATTATGACCCTATTTACAGCCTTATCATAGCTGGTCATAGGGTGCACATCCCATGCACTCACTTCCCTTTGATGGTGGAAATTGGCGTCAGTATTATAATCCCGACCAGGAGCGACCTTCATTATACCACACTGAGGTGGATACAACGTTCCCCAACCCGGTACGGATCGAACCCACTCAGTCCGCAGACAACAATTAGCTCGATTCATTTTCCTTCGATATAGTTTATTAGGTACCGTGTTATTAATTCCATTCATTTATTTAATGATGAGTAGAAAAATTAAAAAAATTTATTTAGATATTTTTATAATATTTACTAATTAGTTAATCTGTTTTTTAATTATAGGCATTGATGACTCCTCAAGTCAACTCGCTCGAAGCTCCAATGATGAGCGCTCCCATACTGGCCTAAAATTATCGTGAGCACCGGGAGTCGAAATTATGGTGTTTCACGCATGCTACAAATTATGTTGTTCCTCAGACATTGTTCAACGAGCTGGAGGATACTCGTAAGGAGCTGGAGCAGGGAACCTAGATCTATACATGGGAGCATTGAGGCGGATGAAGAATCTTAGGGGTATCGATGTGTTGGCTACACCACACTATCATCAGACTATGATAGTTGATTCAGCATTCTTTGTAAGTAATTAATTAATTTATTTTTCATTTATTTATTTAATTCATTGCTGACATTTTGCCATTTGATTTAACAGTACGTACTTTGTGAAAATTGAAAAAAATGCATTATGCAGCGAAATGATGACATGCACAACATGGACTTCAATTATCAACGGTTTTGGAAGCCGAATGATAGGCTGATGTAGTATATTGTGGGAGAAAACTTATTCGCCAATGCGCAGAAGTGGCATACTGCTAGATACATAAGTAGTTACTGTTATATTGTTAATTCTTCCTAGCTTTATATAACTCCCTCCGTCCCGCTATTATTGTCCCCTTTGGTTTCGGCACGGAGATTAAGAAACTTTGTTTTTAAGTATGTATTTTATGAGTTTTAATTGTATAAAAAATGAGCACAATTTTAGAGTGGTTGGTGGAAGAAATGAGAATTTATCCAAATTTTTGCAGGGCATAGTTGAGGCAATCGATTTTTTTTATATATTTTTTTTTCATGTTATATTTTAAGTAATCTTAAGTTTCCAAAAAGTTAAAAATCATAAATTTTCGAGTACGGAGTGGAACGAAAATCGTGTGAGAGAGAGATTTTTGGAGAGAGAGAGAGAGTATGATAATGTGGGAATGAGTATTAAGTAAGGGGAACTCACTTCATTTTTTGATTAAGAGTAGTCTGTTCTATTATAGGAAAGAGAACAGTAACAGCGGGACAACCCGATTATGAAAGTAGGACAGTAATAGCGGGACGAGGGAAGTATTATATTACTAATTTTTTATATTAATTATTTATATTATTTTTGAAGCTGATAATGTCGTGTCTATGATTCGATTCACTGGGTCATTGTTCGAATCGATATTTGTGAATGGAAGATTGAGGTTTATGACTCTCTTAACCACAAAACAGATAGTTACGACCGACAGCGTATGATAAGGCAATTGAGACCTCTGGTGAACGTGTTAGGTCCTTATCTTCATTACGACTCTTATTGGTCCAACAATCAATTCGGGTATGAGGATCCTCAAGAGATGTCGCCCCTTGTGCAGATTATGCCTGACGAGCAGCAAATACGGCAGGAGGACTCGTGAAGTTGTAGACCCATGGCGTGTATCGTCGATTGGTGGCTCACTGGATCTTTGAGATGTCTTACACTCAGTCGGGTTTATGATGATTTAGAGATTTGTATTTCATTGACTTTTAATATCAATTTTAAGATTTATTAGTACGATTTATTAGTACGACTTTATGATTTATTACTACATTTTTAACATAATTTTTAAGAGAATTGATTACAAATTTAATTAATTAAACGACTTTTGGCGAAACACATGAACAGGGCTGTGAGCAAGATTTGATTAAAATTCCTCATTTTGTCTCAAGTCCCACTCACGTGCAGATTACTCTCACTGTGAGCGGGATTCTGAGTGGGACTGTGAGCGGGATTTGACCAAAATCCCTCTCATTCTGCCTCAAGTCCCCTCACGTGCATATTACTTTCAATGTGAGCGGAATTGTGAATGGGATTGTGAGCAGGATTTGACCGAAATTCCTCTCATTTTGCCTCAAGTCCCGCTCACGTGCAGATTACCCTCACTGTGAACGGGATTGTGAGTGGGATTTGACCAAAACCAGTTAAACTCAACAATGCAATAAATTGAAATAAATTACGTTCGACAATGCAATAAAATTCGAAACCAATTAGGTTAATTTAAAGTCCTAGTTTACTGTTACAATTACATTACGATAAAAAGTTGAAATTATTGCGACTCCGACGAGTCCGGCACTTCCATTCCCGGACACTTCCTTTTCGTATGACCAACAAAACCCAATATACTGCATTTTTTCAGACCGTGTGTTCTCCCACTGGATGTACTTGCTTCGGGATCTGATGGTCGTCTATTATTCTTCGGTCTCTCTGCCTACTGTGTAATTATTGGTGACAACACAACCATTGAGGCCACATCTGATGGCACCCGCCAATTTTGCAATGGGGTACCGGATATAGTGTTCTGGCGTATATCATCCTCCAATTTTCATTCTTGTATGCGTCCGATATGAAGTCTAGCAAATTTAGGCCAGTAGCGCTATAGACGAAAAATCTATTAATACAATGCAAATAAATTTTATAATTATACAATATACGGGAGTATACCTGACAGCAGCATAAGCATGCGAACACGGGATCTTATCGAGTTGCCACTCATGACATTCACCAGCGCTTCTGTTGATTTGAACTCTCCATTGATATCTCCATCGTGAACCTTGAATTTGTCTTCGTTCATGGAAACAACAGTGAAGCAATGTGAAAGGTCTTCTGACGGAGCTAGTTTTAGTTCTGCAGCTACGTGAGCGCATTATCTCGTGACTGACTTTTGCTCGACATTGGTCACACCACTGGTCCACCACATGTCATATTGCCTCGATCATAGAGCATATCGGCAGACACCGTGCTGTGACTAGTCGCAAGTTGATGGATTCAGCTATATTTGACATCAGCTGACTGTACCGGCGAATGGCAAACTTCAATTTGGCCTACTTTTTTGGTCCTACATCCATCAACTTCTCGTATGCCTGAGGATAGGCTTAACGAATCCCTTCCATCACACGATCAAAATCATATGTCGTGTATGCATAGGTAGCCTCATGATACATCTTGATAAAGTCTTACCATATCGAGTAATCTTATTCTGAATATGGTAGTAACAAATTTCATGAGCTACTTCCGGATAAACAGCCTTAACCGCGTCAGCTATGCTCCGTGTTGGTCTGAGATGATTATTAAATTGCTTGGCATCGTAAATACTTCTCTCGGTCGAGGCATGAACCACGTCCAAGAGTACTTATTCTCAATCGGACACAAACCAAAGGCTAGTGGAAATATTTTGTCGTTATCATCTATCGTAGCAGTCACAAATAACATTTCCTTATTCCTTCCTTTCAAATGAGTCGCGTCGATCACAATTAGATCTCAAATGTTAAATACCCACGGGTCACAAGAAATATTAAAAACAACGAATAGTTGTTAGAAACGACCTTCTGATTTGACTTCGAGATCCATCATTGTAGCTGGATTTATTGTTTTCAAAACGTAGAGGTAACGAGGAAGCATCTTGAAGAAGTCTGAGTGTCCACCAGAAATCATCGCCACAACAGTAGTGCATGCTCGTAGAGCTACACTGTAGCTTGCTTGAAAGCTGAATTCCGCCTGGATAGATGCCATAATTTCTTTTGGTTTTATGATGGACTTTTGACGGCGCATTCGACGTGCGACATAAGCTGCGAGTGCCTTCGCGCCCACTCTCCTTGGACCAGTATGCAAAAAATCTTGATTACATGTGTTGGTCCGAAGACGATAGTCAGGTGTAGAGGGGGGGGTGAATACACCTGATCACAGTTTCTTTTCTCAGAACGTGAAGGACAGCTGAGCTGTAGGTTGCAACTGATGAACAGTGCCAGATAGTAACCTTCGATCACGGGTCAAAGTGTGCCAACTACTGAGCTCTCCTACTGACTTTTGGCAGTACTTGAAACTCAGTCGAAGACGTTGTGCGGATAAGTGTGTAGGGCCCGGAGATTCGTCTCAATTTGAAAAAGTGTTTTCGCAAGTTAAAGTCTTTTGGCTGGTGCGCTTTGAAAATATGTTTTATGCAAAGATATGATTTTTAATCATTTGTATGCAATGCAATAAAACAGTAAATGACACAAGCAATTTAACGTGGTTCGGATATGCAAGATCCTACGTCCACGGTCCTGACAAGGCAGGAGAACTTGTTGATTTATCTGAGCAAGCCTTAGCAAGGAATCTGTGCACTGGACAGACCCTTCTAAGTTATAGTCCTTAGCGACTTTACAATTCAAACCTAAGTTCGAAAGGGAGGG
Organism: Lavandula angustifolia; assembly: GCA_028984105.1. Taxonomy (NCBI): domain Eukaryota; kingdom Viridiplantae; phylum Streptophyta; class Magnoliopsida; order Lamiales; family Lamiaceae; genus Lavandula; species Lavandula angustifolia. The sequence goes on along the minus strand of CM054810.1, from coordinate 24,585,496 downwards.
GATGATCTCCAACTAAGAAGGAGTTCTTACAATAAGAACAATTCACAGAAAGTGAACTCCTTCGAAATTTCTAAGCTATAGATTTGGCAATGAGCTTAGCTAGAGAAGAAGGGATCTAAAGAACTCTAGAGAGAAGAACTAGAAATATTCTATGAAGGCAAGTTCTTCGCTGGAATGGTCTTTAAGTTTGCTAGAGTTTGTTCTTGAGCTTGAGCGTTTTTCCCTTATTTATCCCTTGCGTGGAGCTCAGTAATCTTCTCTATTTATAGTTGTGAGCAGGCATATGTCCGTTAGAGAAGACAATGCCACGTGTCACAAGCTTCCAAAGAAAACGACCATATTTTTCAAATTGTTGCAGCAGGGCAGTTGACACTGTACATGAGAGCAGCTTTAGTTGGTCAGAGCAAGTAAAGCATTGTCGGCTTCTCATTGGTCGCGGTTTGTGGTAGGTGAGAATGTGTCAGTGTTCAGAGTTGACTATTCTTCAACCTTGTATGATCTTCTGCTGAACTTCGAAATGACCTGAGCGACTGGGTCGTTTTCTGTCGGACACAGTAGACTTAGGACAGTCTCTGTCATCTTCGACTGAATCGGCTGACAAGCTGATAAGGCTTTGGTAGGTCAGCTGATGACTTCGAAGGTACTGAGCTTTGCATTAAGTTCTTCTACTGATGTCTACCGGCTGATGAAGAATCTTCTACTGAGGACAGATTCAGCTGAAGACAGAAGAATGCAAGCGATTACACTGATGACGTGGGGTTCTGGAAAGTAACTTCGTCAGAAGATCAGTCCAACAGTTTACCCCTTACAGGACTTAGACAAAAAGATAAACTATCACAAAAAGTCTAACATGTACATCATCTAATCCTATCGAGACACTACACTACTGATATCAGATGGGTTTTGGGATCTTCAATTCCATAGTACTACTATGATTTCCCCCAATATTGTTTTAACCACAAACAGCTGACTACCATCTACTGACTCATAACCCAACAACATGTGTGCTCGGTATGTAAGTTGTTCACAATCCACAACACATTAGTGAGGAACTATGCCCGTAGAAAAAAGGGACACTCGCGACTCTGTCTGCATTTATACTCAACTCGAACAGTGTCAGAACGAGCCATTCTGAAATCGAGACCTTGTTCCATGTGCCGAAGTGCAACAATAACAAACAAATTCTCCTTCTCCCAAAATGTCGCCCCTTCACGAAGTGGATAGTCCACAACGTGATACAAATCTCGAGGAACAAGTGGAAGTAAACCATGATTTACTTCTTCGCCTCCACTGTATATTATTTCATCATTTGGGAGGTCACAGTTGTCCGTCATGAGCATAGATATCAGTTGATTCACACCACCTTCTCATTGAATCCATGCCGCGAAATTGGCAAACGTACATTCGTTTAATGCATCAGGCACCTCATCGTATTCTTCGTCAGATGAACTATCCAAATTTTTTCTTCGTCAGTGTCGGACACAACATGGGTATCCTGTTCGTGAACAAAGTTATCATATTTGCGAACATTCTCAGCCCGATGGCTACCACCCGCTTGCTCTTGAAAATTGAACTTTGAACCGAAATGTTCAACAACATCGGGTGTATGTTAAGAGTGAACATTGGAGTGTAGTGAATGGTGCACAAGAAATAAACTCGGCTCGATTTGTGTAGTACAAAGATGAACTAGATCCATATCGGTGGCGAGAATGGACCTAAGCGTAACACCATAACGAGAAACGTATGTGTAATAAATTTCATAATTTGACGAAAGTGAGAAGGGATTAAGATTGTATTGAATGAACTGTCGTAAGATCGGGAGACAAACATTGTTCCCAGGAATGCAGACAACTTTTACTTCACCGTCAACATACTCGAACAAATTGTTAAATTGTCCGTTAAAATGAACAATATGTTATACCAACTTTCCTTTTTTTTTTTTAGTATGGAAGCGAAATTCTATAGAATGTTTTGAAATTGCAGATGAAATGAAAGATGATGGATTGTGTTCGATTTTGGACGCCAATCACTAGTATTGATGCATAAAATTTCATGATAGGTCAATTTTCCCATGCATAAAGCTAATAAAATCTCGCTCAAAACATAACCGAGCGGGACGTGGCAGGACTGAGCGAGAATATGTGAGTGGGATTCTGCTCCCTGGCAAGTCTGAAAAGGCAAGCATGATTTGGCAGGCGAGTAGGATTGGAGCAGGAAGCCGTGCGGGATTTGACTCTAGCGAAATTTGAGGACTGAGCGGGATTTGGCAGCGCGAGTGGGACTTGAGGGGGACGTCGAGCGGGATTTAATTTTACGTATCAATTAACAGATTGTAATCATTTACGCACATAACGATACAAAATAATGAACTAATCATTGTTTGCAGACTGACTCGTCAGAAAAGTTAGGATATTTAAGTAATTTAGGTATTTAGTGTAGTAAATAGTAGTATAAGGTTTGGGTAAATTTGATTTTTGTGTTAAGAATTTGGGTATCTTAGAAAACACCCCTTTAAATTATTTTGGTAAATTGACATAAATGGTCTCCAATTTTTGCAAGTTTTGATAAATTGATCATTCTCTTAAATTTTAAGTTAGTCAACTGTTAGTCATACGACATTTACGGAATAAAAGTTTCAAGGACAAATTCATCCAATTTTAAAATTAATTTTTTTACAATTTGTTTCAAATATTTTTTAAAATTATAATCTGTTTCAAATAAAAAAAATTAATTATTTTTTTTCAAATAAATTTTTTGGTAATCAAAAAATTAAAAATAAAAAGTTAATTAAAAATAAAAAATTAATTAAATCCTCATTAACTAATAATAATTTTAGGGACCAATTCATCCAATTCTAAAAGTAATTTTTAACTATTTTTTAAATATTTTTTTTCAAATTAATTTTATCAAATATTTTTTTTTGTACAGAAAAAAATTAATTAAAATAAAAATTAACTAAATCTATATTAACTAATAATTTTGTGTATCACGACGAATGAGGAGAGCGGGTCAAAACGGCGGTTGGAGAACGTGTTGTGTTCTTCGAGGTCGAAGATGTCGTCAGAGAGGAGCAACTGGACGACCTAGAGGTGGGAGAGGTAGCCGGAGAATATTGAAGATGATGTAGGCGGAGGACTGGGAGAGAGTGGTAAGGCGAGGGTGGTGAAGTTTGTTGTTGACGTGGCGGGCTTAGCCTTGGTACGGCGGCGGAGAGAGGATTTAGTTTTATTTTTTTTAGTAATTCTTTTCGTACCAAAATATTTTTTTAATAAATAAAATATTTAAAAATTGGAAGAATTGGTCCATAAAACTATTACTATTAGTTAATCTAAATTCATTTTTTTTAATTTATGTTTAATTTTATTTTTTTTCATTTAAAAATTTTTTCGTACAAAAACTTTATTTGAAATAAAAATTAATTAAAAAACTTTATTTGAAAATTAAAACTTAACAAGATATTTGAAAAAAATTAGTTAAAATCGAATTTAAAAATTAGATGAATTGGTACTTAAAACTTTTATTCCGTAAATGCCCCTATGATTAACAGTTAACTAACATAATATTTAATAGAATGACAAATTCATCCAAACTACCAAACATTGGGGACTAATAAACTATAGAAAAAAGATTAGGGACTCATTCATTCAAAATAACAAATATTGGGAACCATTTGTGCCAATTTGTCAATTATTTTTTACCCAACTATTATTAAATTTAAGCTTTGTTTTTAATATTTTGGGACGAAATTTCATTTTTAGTCCGTTAGGCTAGTTATATTTCCCATTGAGTTAATTAATCCAATTTATAAAACCAGTAATATATTTCAATTTTGGCCTCTTAAACGCATAGACAAACATGACTCGTTCGTTATGAAGTGTGTCAAATTATACGTTTTTGTAAGCTTATGGATTGAAATTGGACATGATTAACATAATAGATAAAAAGAAGCATATGTCAATATAATGGACCTTCAATTGCTTAGATTTTCGTCTGTTTTGTTTGACTTGACTTGTTTTTCTTTCGGATTGTCCACTTGACTTGTCTTAATTATTTCTTAAAATATAAAATAATTACTATACAAACTCACACATTTACTTTGTGGGCCTACCTCTGTACACACAATAAACTACTCATATTAATCTTCATACCGAAAAAACAAGACAAGTCGGGCGGAACGGAAGAAGTAGTATTTTTGCTTTCCGCAACTACTATTGAAAAGAGCACTACTTTGTTACCAACCCTTGATAAATTGTTTGAAAAATCTACCATTCACTTTGCCTTGTACATCTTATAGTAGACTAGTACCATTATAAGTGACTCATTTCTTTTCGTTATAAAAATATGAAAGTTGTGTTTTATAGTGTATATTTTTTGATTTTTTAGTAATTAAATTATATCCACACATTCTTTGATGTTTTTTAGAATGAGCTAATTATAATAAAATATATTAATTAATAAAGTTAGCCACTTATAATGAAACGGATAGAGTATTAATAATGCATATCATTTTATAACTTTTTATTGTATGAATGACGTGGAAGATCCTAAGCCCCATCGTCTACAGTGCAGACCGTCGATCTAAGGTGGAATTTAAGAATTTTATTAGATTCAACCAGATTAATAGTAATATTCTATGATTAAAATCAAGAGGCACCAAAGTTTAGAATTTGAGAAATCAAAGATTATCATTTTTACCATAATCACAAATTAATTACATTCATTTCCCGGGTACAAAGTTAGTGGCATAAGCCCAAGCATTGTTGCTAACCGGATCCGCCAAATGATCCGCCAGATTCTCCAACGGACCTTTTCCGGTCACGATCGCCTGCAAGAAGAATCCGAACATGGAAAACATCGCCAGTCTCTCATTCTTCAGCTTCTTCACTCTAAGCTCCGCGAACGCATCCGGATCCTCCGCGAGATTCAAAGGGTTGAAGCTCCCGTCCAGGTAAAGCGGGTCGACCACTTCACCCAATGGCCCGCCTCCGACCCGGTAACCCTCAACCGCGCCCATTAACAGGACTTGGGTCGCCCAAATTGCTAGAATGCTCTGCGTGTGGACCAATTTAGGGTTTCCCAAATAATCCAATCCGCCCTCGCTGAAGATCTGGGATCCTGCCTTGAACCACGCCGCCTCGCCGAACTTCACGCCGTTGCGGGCGAGGAGCTCCGGGAAGACGCAGCCGAGGGCGCCGAGCATGGCCCACCGCGAGTGGATAACTTCGAGCTCGCAGTTCTTGGCGAAGGTCTCCGGGTGGGCGGAGAGGCCGCCGGTGTCCCAGTCGTAGTCGTCGGGAATTCGCCGGTGAGGTAGGAGGGGGACTCGCCAGAGAAGGGGCTGAGGTATTTGGCTCTGTCGGGACCGTACCATGGTCTGGAGGAGGAGGGTTTGGGTTTTGGCTTTCCAGCGGTCTTCCTCATGGTGACTCTGCCTTCGCTGAGGAGGTCGGCGGTGGAGCCGAGTTTGACGGCTCGATCGGCGAAGGATGGAGAGGAGAGAAGCATTGTTGAGGCTGCCATTAAAGGTACTGAAAAATGGAAGACAGTTGATTTTGTTGTTGTTAGGATATACTTAGCTTGTGATTTGATGCTATTTATAGCTTCACATCGACATGAAAATCAAGATTTTCTTGTTATCTGCTAATGCTATCTTTGGAGATCTCTATTTGTTTTGCTATTGACTGGGGCGGATCCAGGAATTTTTAGGACTTGGCTGGACCGACTTCAAAAGAAATGTGCATGTAACAAGTATGTATAAAAAAGGGCATTGCTAAACAAAATAATTTATAGCATTTTCTCGTCGAGAATACCTTAATATGAAATAAAATACTATTGAAATTTCACCCTACGATTTTTTTTTGAATCAAACTCATTAATAATTGTGTCAACGTCAATATCTTTAGCTAGCTGGCGCTCAATGTTGATGACCAAAGAATCAGCTAAGAAATCTTCATTCATCTTGTTACGGAGGACTGACTTGACGATCTTCATAGCTGAAAATGCTCGTTCCGTAGTAGCAGTCGAAACGGGAAGAGTTAAAATAAGTCGAATCAACCTAAAAATTTAAATAGGTTAAATTAAAGATAGACAAGATATTAATATATTGTAAAAAAATGAAAAGAAAAAAATAACCTATCAATTAAATTGTAGTGCCCCGACTTGTTTGTCTCGGCTAACTTCAAGAACAACTCAGAAAGGGTAGATAAACCATGAAATTTCTCTTGATCCACAACATTGTGCTTATAATGTTCCAACCGAACCTTCAAATAATGCATATCTTGTTCACTGAAGTCACCGGAATAGTATTTCTCAGCAAGAACACATATATAGTCAGGATTGAATGATTTGAAGTTATCTCTAGGTTCTAAAGCAAAGCTAAGCTTAAGAAGCTCCACAACTTTATCATTGAACCGACTACTGATCTCTTCAACTTGAGAATCTATGACAGCATTAAATACATCAACTCGATAATGATGCTCAACTCTAATGACATCTTTCTGCTGACTTGAACGACCAGTAGCAGATTTATAAGAATTCTCCATGCTTGGCATCTCAATGTCATGCTTCATACAACAGGATTCAACGATGTAGAGAAGAATATCAAAACCTTCATTTCTCAATCTCTGAAGCAAAAGCTTAGTACTTTCAACCGACTCCATTGCATTTAAGATATCCACAACTTTTGTTTGAACAACTTCACAAAGTAAATTTGTAATCCCCGTGATTTTCTGCATCAAATGTAATACAAACACAAAATCAAACGATCTCATTACACCTAAACAACCTGCAGCTTCACCTCGAATGGAGTTAGGAGACTTTTCATCTGCTATTATACATTATAGCACGACAATCACCGAACCGAACATGTCAATTATGCTACAGATTGACTCAAAATGCAAACTCCATTGAGTCTTACAAGACCTTTGCACTACACCAATTTGATTTATTCCTTTTCCTGTATCGCGCTCACCAGTTTCCACCATATGTGTAATTTCAGTTTCCTGAGCAAATTGTAATATAGCAAGGCGTTTAGGAGAGCCATTCATTAGATTAACTATGGAAGTTAATTTTGAAAAACACAACCAAATGGACACCTCCTTTTCAGCTGCTGCAACTAATGCTAGTTGCAACCGATGTGCAAAACAATACACGTAGTAAGCATATGGACAATCTTTCATGAAAAGAGCTTGTAAACCATTCCATAAGCCACGCATGTTACTGGCTCCATCGTATCCTTGACCCCGCAAGTTGCTGATTTGCAAGTTATGATTCTCAAGAACATCACAAATTGATTTCTTAAGTGTAGCAACACATGTATCGGATACCTGCACAATCGCAAAAAAAACACTCTTGAATGAAACCTCTAGCATCAATAAACCTCAATACTATAGCCATTTGTTCTTTATTCGATACGTCTTTAGCTTCATCAACCAAAATACAAAACTTCGCATCACTAACTTCAGCATGGATTTTACTCCTCACCATATCACCAATGATATGTACAATCTCATTATATATGGTTTTGGAAGTGTATTTCACATTTTGAGGAGCGGTGTCTAAGAGATCCTTGATGTTATCATTCAATGTCCCCATGAGCTTTACCATCTCAAGAAAATTTCCTTGGTTATCGGAAGAAGAAGTTTCATCATGTCCTCTAAATGCACACGCTTGCAAACTTAACCACCGACATATTTCAATTGTTATCCTTAGTCGCATCCGGTTTTTCTGCATTTCTTCTAAACTCTGAGTATTTAATAGTCTGTCGACATGACGAGTAACACCTTTTAATGCTTCCATAGAGTTCACAGCTTTACAATGTGATGAAGTATGCTTTCCTACATGCATCACAAATGTACACCTTTCTCCATCATGAACTCTCTTCCAATAGTTAAACCCTTTGCTAGTAAATGTATTACGAGAAGTATGATCAATCTCAAAAAGATAGCACGGAAAGCAAAATGCTGCATTCTTAGAGGGAGAGTACTCTAACCAACGAAATTCACCGAACCAATGACTTTGGAATCTTCTTCTTTGTGCTCCAAAATGAATTGCCTTATACTCTTTTAGAATAGGTTGATATGGTCCCCTCTTGATATAAGCTCGTCTAATTTCATCTCGTTGATTAACCGAATATCTCCATATAGGAGTGCGTAGTGCCGGATCTGGTTATGGTACAAATGAGCTAATATCGATATTTATTAAATGAGATCAGCAAGCTTGTTCTTCGCTGCAATTCGGGATATCAACATTAGTTGCACTTGGAATGTCGACATTTGTTGAATTTGGAATCTCAACATCTGTCAAATTGTGCTCTTCATTGGTTGGTGTAGGCTCTTTTGCGTTAAAAAATCCATGAAGAGTAGCTTTTCTCTTCTTTTGATTTTCCATTACCTATTAAAAAGTATCAAAACATATTATCAACTCTAATTAAGATTTCTATCATAAAAAAGAGATCGATTTCTTCTGGGGCCGAGGTAAATATCAAACACCAACCAAATAAATCATTATAAGTCATTCCACTATCCCATAACATGATAGCATTTTTTAATCTCCCAACCATACAATATTCACCAATCTCAATGGAAACCATTCACTAGAAGATAGAATTTTCGAATTTCATCATAATCTCCAAAAAGACAATATTCTCAAATCAAACAAATCATAAACAAGCACAAAAATAAGAGAGAACAAGAATCATACAAAATTAGAGAAACAATTTCTTCTGCTTCCGCCAGGTATCTTCTCTGCCCACTTCCGCTTCCGCCAAGAAATTTTTTCTGCTTCCGCCAGGTATACCTCTTCTTTTTGTTTTGCACATTAACCCCAAACCCAAATAAGTATTAGCCTAAATTAAATATTATTATTATAATAGGAATATGAATAAGAATGGGAATTTTTACTAATTAATAACAAGTTATTTGATTTGGACATTATAATGTATTAGGGCTAATAAAATATATATGTAGTAATTATTTTTTTACCTTGGGCTATAGCCCACCTAAGCCCCATAGTAAGTCCGCCCCTGGCTATTGGTGAAGGTGATGAAGTTTTGGTATTATTACATAAATAAGTTTATTACATCATGTAGGATGATGGGATATTGTCTTGATGGCTTGGAATCTTGGGTTGGATTTCAGTTGACTCCCACACCAGCCATAGTTCCACATAGACTTCTGATAGGACCACAACATTAAGTTAGCTTTCGGCATAAGCATAACCTTTTCATCCATTTTATTGAGATTCTGGCACAAAAATAGCGTATGACGGGGTGTGATGAATACAGATAAATAAAATAATATTTATAATTAAGAAATAATACAGAATAATTCAAGAGATTAAATTCATGAAATTTTAATGGTGAGATTCATCAAAATGAAACAAACATCTAAGCACATAGAAGAGATTTGGTTCAGTAATCATGAAGACAAGGTTAAAATGACGAGTAACAAAAATAATTACATCTACCGGAATAGCCAAAAGATCGATTGAGCATGGTGGGAAATAGCGTATCGGACATCAACCCTCACCCTCGGCTCTGCCCGTCGGAATAGGCAAAAGATAGATTAAGCACGGTGGGAACTACTGTTGGGATTTTGTATACAGGAAGTATTTTTTATGCTTGTATACAATGTATTTTCGTCCTTACCACTATTTTATTCTCCTATCTGATAAATATGTATATTTGCACATGTTATCCTTTATCTTGTATAAAAGTTAGATTTGTGTGGTGTATCGGGTATCACAGAAGACAACACAAATTGATTGAACTAACAAGATATAAACAGTTATCACAGCTGAGACAACTTAAGGATAAGTTGTCGGTTTAAGCTGCATTTAGATAAGAAGTGGTTTGTCTTAGCTGCTTGTCTTTACTGGTACACTTAAGGTGGTGTATTGACGGATCACAGTGAGATGAGTTCTCGTAACTGACCTTAGTGGAGAACCAAGATCTCGGTGACTTAGCTGGTCTTAAGCTTGGTAAGACTTCAGCTGAGTGCATTTGGCTATCTATCACTTTGACCTACTATGGTGAACGTCATCGCGACCGGATCTACGTATCTTGGGTGTTAGTAGTTATTTGTGGCTTAGGTTGATTGTCTGTATCTTGCAACCGTATCTTAGTAAAATGGGTTGATAATATCCCCTGAGGAACTCGAAAGGATTAGCACACTAAACCCGGCCGGTTGATTAAGTTCAGGTGTGTTAATAAGGTCGAGTGGTACTACTCAGGAATATAAGATGTTAATTAATTTAAGGTGTCAGTGAGCTTAATTAATTAACGGATATTTTTATCTTAAATACGGAGATCGATTAGGTCTAAAATACAAGCCCTTGCTCAATTTGGGATAAAGGGGTAAGTCAGCACGGATTCTCTAGTGGAATGAATCTGTATTTATTAATTAATTTTACTCTGGGCTGAGCATAGATAATTAATTAATTTGAGGCCCAGCTTTATTTCTTGTATTGGATCTCTGATCTGGCCCAATTAGTTGCCTAGTTATTTATTATCTCTCAGAAATTATTATTAATGGATTTTTATATTATTTAATAATGTTATTTATCTGGAATTAATTGACTGGGTCAATTAATTGATAAATATTAGTAGCCCAGTGGATTAATTAATTATATTATGGGCTAATTATGTGGAAGCCCATTAGAAATATAATTAAATTAATGGGCTACAAATATATTAATATTATATTTGCTTTTGAAGCCTATATATATTAGTATTCTGTTCAGAAACAGATTACACACATTCATAATTTTTGAAACACGTGCGTGAGTACATAGAGAGACGATAATCTATTTTCTTCAGTTCTTTGACCACCCAGAGGAAGAAAAAGGTCGGGACACAGATCAGAAGATCTGACACAGGAGCAACAATCAAAGCTGCAACAACATACGAAGGAGGAAGGTATCATTCCTAACCCTTATAATTCCGTCAACTACCGTATCGGATAACAACCTTCACCCTCGGCTCTGTCCGTCTGCAAGCTTGCCGCGTTTAATAGTTACTCTTGTGATCCCGGAACTAATCCACATCAAATCCTTTTCATTTGAGTCTCAAGTCATTACTTAGAGTACTCTTTCAAAAAATAGGATATCGAACCTTTCTCCAGATAATCTTTACCGTAGCCATAGAGTTAATGCACAATGGAGATCAAACCATTGTACGACTAACCGGCGGCCGGCAGTGAACCGGCCTACAGCGGCGGCGGCTGCAGAAACTTGAAGATGACGCTGATGTGGCGCGTTGACTGGTCTGCTACGTGTCTGCCACATGACAGACCCCCTGATGACGTGGCGACGACAGTTTTCGATGCAGTTTTCGACGAAGTTTCCAGATTCAAAGATTTTGAAGATCGAAGAGTTGTATTTTGATCGGGCAATGTAATGGTTAGGGATTACGTGTTTTAAAGCCCGATAACGACTTTAAATTTCCTATTTGCGTATTTATTTTTATTATGCTTTAGCATGCGATTATGTGATTAATTACGCTTAGAAAAGCATGTAAATAGGATTTATGTCGTTATTAAAGCATGTTTTATTTTTCGCGAGCACGTTTTATTATGTGCGCTTAGAAATTGCATGCTTTAGGAATTATGTGGATATGCATGATTCGAAACGAACCTTTTGAAAAAAAAGACTAAGCAAATAATAAATTAAATATTTAATTGGATTCCATTTAAATTGGAAATTAAATATTTAACCGGACCTCCATTTATTGGACCCTACACAAAAGTGGAACAATTATATGAGTAAACGTCCACCTGAGTGGCTTGCTTGTATTTTTGAACCACGAGTTTTGTGAGATGTGTTTTCTAATATAATATTTAATTATTATTGAGTAGTGGGAGCGAAGCCATAAACGTCCACCTGAGTGGCTTGCGTGCCTAGTAAACACGAGTACTCTAGCAGATAATAATTAAATAAGATGGCTAATTAAATCAAATTAAAAGCGGTATGGTTCGCGTAAGTATGCTAATTTCGAGAATTTGATGTTAATTCGGTCAAATTAATGGTCAAAGCTTAGATGTCACCGCGGGTAGAACTTCCTGAGAAGTCTCTTCCCGCGTTTTAATATTAATAGTGACATGGTCCAGAGATATCGGATTATTAATTCCATTCGTCTTAAGAACCTAGGTGTGAATTGGAATTAAAGAGCTAGGTATATAGCTTGGTCTAGGGGTACACGAGTAAACGTCCACCTGAGTGGCTTGCGAGTGTGACCTCTAGGGTTATTCGAGTATTTAACATCATTGGTTTTTTCAAAAGGTTACAATGATGATTAATTACGAATTATGTGCAAATATTAACTTTATACATGCTTTTTAAATTATATTTTTCAGATATGTCTGTTCGAAATTTTTCGAGTTCCTAAACAGTCTCACCAACCAAACCCTAACGGGTTTAACAATTTTAAATAAATAATTTCATAGAGTGGAAAATATATCTTACCTCTCCCAATAAATGCTCTGCAAAGGTCCTATAAGAACTTCTGTTTTAGGACCGCTATGTCTAAGAACGAGTTTACTATGAGTATGTTACTCAAATCTTTGGTAGCGGTCAAAGAGGTTATAGGAAAGGGCAAGAGTACTCAAGTCTTGAATATCCCTAGTAGTTCAAGGAATCCTCCGAAAGGCGGAAACCAGAAAAAGAGCAGAAAGGGTGGTCAATTCAAGAAGAGCAGTGAGAGTAAGAAGACGGTCCTTACCGACGACATACGAATGTCAAAGGAGAAAGGAAGGTTCTTCAATTATGTTAAGAAAGGACACTGGAAGAGTTATAATCCAGATGTCAAGGCAAAACAGAAAGAGACGCGAGTCGCTCTTGTAACTGAAACTGTTCTGGTTTCCTCTTCTACCCACGAATGGGTAGTGGATTCGAGGGCAACTGATCATGTTTGTTACACCTTGCAAGGTTTCTTGCGGAAAAGGCAATTGAGCAATGGCGAGGTGGTAGTCTCAATGGGCAATGGATCGAAAGTTCATGCAATTGCCATTGGAGATTTATATTTATCTTTTGATAGTTCTGTTTTAGTACTTAAAGATGTTTAATATGTGCCTGAGTTTAGGCGAAACATTATTTCTATTTCAAAACTCTGCACCATGGATGGTTGTAAATCAAGTTTTGATAGTGAAGTTTCTATCATGAAAGACGATGATTTTATATGTGGTGGACCATTAAACGGATCTTTATATACTATTACTTGTAAACCGCGTAGTTCTGTTAATATTGCTTCCTCATCATCAAATCCTAAGAAGAGGAAAGAGTCTTCTAAGGTAAACCAAACTTATCTGTGGCACTTAAGACTAGGTCACATCAATCATAACGGCACTCAAAGGTTGGTGGAATATGGATCATTGGAGTCTCTCCAAGTTGAACCATTTCCAACCTGTGAAACCTGTTTGGAAGAAAAGATGATGACTAGGTCTTTCAAGGCAAAGGGTAATAAAGCCACAGAAGTATTAAGTTTGATACATTCTGACTTGTGTGGGTCTATGTTTACACAAGCTCGTGGAGGGTATGAGTACTTCGTCACATTTATTGACGATTACTCGTGGTATGGATATGTTTACCTTCTTCGCCACAAGTTAGATTGCTTTGAAACCTTTAAGGAATTCAAGGCAGAAGTGGAGAAGAAGCTAGGTAAAGAAATCAAAACACTACGATCTGATCGTGGTAGGGAATACCTATCCAACGAGTTCAAGGACTACTTGATAGAATGTGGGATTACATCCCAGCTGACAGCACCGGGCACGCCTCAGCAGAATGGTGTGTCAGAGAGAAGGAACCGAAGTCTCTTAGAGATGGTTCGGTTGATGATGAGTTATGCAACTTTGCCAGTTTCCTTTTGGGGATATGCCCTAGAGACTGCAGCATACTTGTTGAACCGTGTGCATTCCAAGTCGGTACAAAAGATCCCTTTCGAGTTGTGGAGCGGGCACATACCCAGTATGCACCACTTAAGGATTTGGGGTTATCATGCTTATGTGCTAAATAGGCAGGCCGACAAATTGAAATCACGTTCAGAAGTGATGTTGTTCATAGAGTATCCAAAGGAAACGAGGGGTGGATACTTTTATGATCCTAAAGAACAGAAGATCGTTGTTAGCCCTAACGCTCGGTTCTTAGAAGATGATTACATTAGTAACCATAAATCTCAAGTCGACATCATCCTTGAGGAATTACAAGGTGGTCGAGTTCCACTTGAACAACCAGTTGTGCAAGATAGTACTCCACGAGTAACTGCACAATCTGTTAACACAGCGCCTGACACTGTTCGACGTAGTGGGAGGGTGATATTTACACCAGATCGATATATGTTCACTAGGGAGACGTTTGATCATCTCCCGGCAGATGAACAAGATACTGTGGATCCCTAGACTTACAACGAAGCAGTAGGAGATGTAGATGCAGATTCCTAGCGAATCGTCATAGACTCAGAATTTAAGTCCATAATTGATATGGATGTATACAAGATCACTGAACTACCTGAGGGCTGCAAGACTATTTGTAGTAAGTGGGTATACAAGAGAAAGAGAGGACCGAATGGAGAGATCATGGCGTTTAAGGCCAGGCTAGTGGCGAAGGATTTTACCTAGAAAGAAGGTATCGATTACGAAGAGACCTTCTCGCCTGTAGCAATGATCAAGTCCATTCGGATTCAAATCCCTTGTCATAGCAGCTCACATGAAACTAGAGATCTGGCAAATGTATGTCAAAACCGCATTCCTAAACGGTCACCTTAAAAAGGTAGGGACATCTACATGAAACAGCCAGATGGTTATGTGAAAGAGGGCGAAGAGCATCTAGTTTGGAAGCTTAAGAAGTCTATTCATGGACTTAAGCAAGCTTTCCAGTTATGGCACCAGCGTTTTAGACGAGGTAGTCAAATCCTATGGATTTGTATCATGTCCTAACGAGGTGTGTGTACCGTATTTGTGTTAACGGATCAGTGGTGTTTCTTGCACTTTATGTAGATGACATCCTTCTCATTGGCAACAATGTTGAAGTGTTGTCAGACGTAAAGATGTGGTTATCCGAGCAGTTTCAAATGAAGGACTTAGGTGAAGCTGCTTACATCCTTGGGATCAAGGTTATCTGAGATAGCCAGAAAAGGATGTTAAGTTTGTCACGCGTCCTACATTGACACTGTTATTGCTCGTTTTAGCACGCAAAAAGCCAAGAGAGGTTCAGTACCTTTCAGACATGACATTTTTCTATCCAAGAGTCAGTGCCCTAAAACGCCTGAAGAGATAGAAAGTATGAGGCTAGTATCATATGATTCCGCTGTCGGTAGCCTCATGTATGCAATGCTTTGTACGAGAGCAGATATCTCATATGTTGTAGGCATGGTCTCAAGATATCAGTCTAACCCTAGAAAGGAACACTGGACTGCGGTCAAGCATATTCTCAAGTACCTTAAACGGACTAGAGATTATAGGCTTGTTTACCAGTCAGACAGTCTAGTGTCTTTGGGTTATACATAATCGGATTTCTAGGCTAACAGAGACGAGTAGAAGTCGAGCTCGGGTTATGTGTTTACCTTGGGAGGTGGAGCCATTTCATGGAGGAGTGCAAAGCAAAAATGCATTGCGGACTCAACCATGGAAGCAGAGTATGTGGCTGCTTCAGAAGCTTCGAAAGAGGCAGTTTGGCTCAAGAATCTCCTCTTGGATCTTGCTATTGTTCAGAATTTGCCTAAGGCGATCACGATTTATTGTGATAATGCGGGTGCTAGTGACAAATTCTAAGGAACCTAGATCTCACAAGGTGTCTAAACACATAGACAGGAAGTACCACATTATACGAGTATTCGTAAATCGAGGTGACATGGTGATTGATAAAATTGGAACTGAAGTCAACCTAGCTAATCCTTTCACGAAGAGTTTACCACTCCCGGCTTACGAGAAACATGTTCGTGGCTTCGGGATGGTAGAGATGCTCCCCACTTAGGACTACAGAAACTTTTGTATAAGTGGGAGAAGATGCAGTGATAGATAGGATAGATAGCTGAGATATAGCTGGGTACTAGTTTGTAACTACATAGCTGAGATATAGCTGAGTACTAGTTTGTACCTAGAACTGACACATTGTATACTAAAAGTTTGCTTTAGTATAAGTGGGAGAATTGTTGGGATTTTGTATACTGGAAGCATTTTTTATGCTTGTATACAATGTGTTTTCGTCCTTACCACTATTTTATTCTCCTATCTGATAAATAAGTATATTTGCACATGTTATCCTTTATCTTGTATAAAAGTTAGATTTGTGGTGTGTCGGGTATCACAGAAGACAACAGAAATTGGTTGAACTGACAAGATATAAACAGTTATCACAGATGAGACAACTTAAGGATAAGTTGTCGGTTTAAGCTTCAGTTTAGATAAGAAGTGGCTTGTCTTAGCTGCTTGTCTTTACTGGTACACTTAAGGTGGTGTATTGACGGATCACAGTGAGATGAGTTCTCCTAACTGACCTTAGTGGAGAACTAAGATCTCGGTGACTTAGCTGGTCTTAAGCTTGGTAAGACTTCAGCTGAGTGCATTTGGCTATCTATCACTTTGACCTACTATGGTGAACATCATCGCGACCGGATCTACGTATCTTGGGTGTTAGTAGTTATTTGTGGCTCAAGTTGGTTGTCTGTATCTTGCAACCGTATCCTAGTAAAATGGGTTGATAATATCCCCTGAGGAACTCGAAAGGATTAGCACACTAAACTCGGCCGGTTGATTAAGTTCAGGTGTGTTAATAAGGTCGAGTGGTACTACTCAGGAATATAAGATGTTAATTAATTTAAGCTGTCAGTGAGCTTAATTAATTAACGGATATTTCTATCTTAAATACGGAGATCGGTTAAGTCTAAAATACAAGCCCTTGCTCAATTTGGGATAAAGGGGTAAGTCAGCACGGATTCTTTAGTGGAATGAATCTGTGTTTATTAATTAATTTTGCTCTGGGCTGAGCATAGATAATTAATTAATTTGAGGCCCAGCTTTATTTCTTGTATTGGATCCCTGGTCTAACCCAATTAGTTGCCTAGTTATTTATTGTCTCTCAGAAATCATTATTAATGGATTTTTACATTATTTAATAATGTTATTTATCTGGAATTAATTGGCTGGGTCAATTAATTGATAAATATTAGTAGCCCAGTGGATTAATTAATTATATTATGGGCTAATTATGTGGAAGCCCATTAGAAATATAATTAGATTAATGGACTACAAATATATTAATATTATATTGGCTTTTGAAGCCTATATATATTAGTATTCTGTTCAGAAACAGATTATACACATTCATAATTTCTGAAACACGTGTGTGAGTACGTAGAGAGACGATAATCTATTTTCTTCAGTTCTCTGACCACCCAGAGGAAGAAAAAGGCCGGGACACAGATCAGAAGATCTGACACAAGAGCAACAATCAAAGTTGCAACAACATACGAAGGAGGAAGGTATCATTCCTAACCCTTGCAATTCATTCCTTCAACTACCGTATCCGATAACAACCTTCACCCTCGGCTCTGTCCGTCTGCATGCTTGTCGCGTTCAATAGTTACTCTTGTGATCCCGGAACGAATCCACATCAAATCCTTTTCATTTGAGTCTCAAGTCATTACTTTGAGTACTCTTTCAAAAAATAGGATATTGGACATTTCTCCAGATAATCTTTACCGTAGCCATAAAGTTAATGCACAATGGAGATCAAACCATTGTACGACTAACGGGGTTCACACAATCCTTGAATTGGCGTGTTAGGTCATAACAAAAACCTCGATCGACCAATACAAGAGCATTAAATATATTCAAACGCGCATAAAAATTTCAATGGATAACAACATTTCATAAACAACAGAGCTTAATAACTCAAGATAAACTTTACTAGAAAAGTAAAGCCCACCTCGTGGTGTGGGCGTTATTGTTGCTGCTTATTACCGGGATTATTACCCTTTCTCGTGTCTTACAAGAGAGGCCTTGAATTTAGTCTAGTTGTCTTAAAAATTTTAACTCCTAATGTACACAATTTTGGTTATAACGGAAAAAAGGGTTTTACAATTATCCCAATCGGCATTGAATCGCTTGATTTCATCGACCGTAGGTTTGCCTTGATCAATTCTGCTCAAATATGTCTTTTGCGTGTATTTTGATATTAGTCATGTTCGTTCGATGGTTTCAGTAGCGTCGGCATTATTCCAGAGTACCTAAGGATATTAACTAAACTAAAGAATCGTTTCGAACAGTTTCCGCAGCGACTTCCCGTCTCAATTCCGGACAATCCGACCGTCAGATTTTGGTGTCGAACACATTGTTCAATTCTACTGTGGAAGAGGTGCAAACCGTTGAATTTATTCCCCGATCGGGTACCGTTTCAATATTGAAAATAGTGTCCGAACTTGCATTGACGGATTCGCGGCAGTTCTGCCAGTGGTGCTTCAGGGACT
This sequence comes from Lavandula angustifolia, assembly GCA_028984105.1. Classification (NCBI taxonomy): domain Eukaryota; kingdom Viridiplantae; phylum Streptophyta; class Magnoliopsida; order Lamiales; family Lamiaceae; genus Lavandula; species Lavandula angustifolia. Next base: position 24,567,042 of record CM054810.1, on the reverse strand, counting down.
TGTATCTTTCGCGTTTGGACTCCATTTCGCGAACCGAGGGTGTCGTTAGAAATCCAACGAAATTAGCTTTCCAACGATATGGTTTTTGATGGTTTAAGGTTGGTGAAAACGAGCAGACTTCGTGCCCAAGTCTACTGTTCAGCATAAGGGTGTTGTTTCAGCAGCTTGACTTTGACGGCGTATCTCCTCGATTCGGGCTCCGAAATATATGCGAGACGTGTTTTCGGAAAGCTAAAAGAAAGGTCTTTTCAATTGTATAGGTTTTGTTAGGTTTAAGTTTCTGGGGAAACGCAGATTTTAGCATTAATATTGTTGCTCCGTCACGAGCGCAGTTTGAACGGCTCAACTTTCGGGATTCGTATCTCTCTGGTTTGGGCTCCATTTAAGAAGCGGAAAGTGGCGTTGGAAAGCTTGGAGCACAAGGTTTCTAAAGGTATAATCTTTGGTAATTTTTGTTCATTTATTTGGTCGGAAATCGAGTCGCAATTCCACCGGTCTGCAAGCTTAGAAAGTCGGCAGTTTCAAACGGGTGGTTTTCGAGAGTACATAGCTTTCTGGTATGAACTCCGATTGGCAAGAGAAAGAAGGCTATGGAAATCCAGAAGAACAAGGGTCACGGTGGTGTTGGTTTTAGGGTTTATGGTTCAATAAATTGTTGGGAAAATCCGCTGAAAAGTTGATGTTTTGTCCTTCGGAAACAGAGTGGTTTATTGAGCAATTTCCTTGGCTAATGACTTTACGATCCGAGCTTCGATTCATGACTGGAATATGGCTATGGGAAGCTCAGGAATAATATTTACAGTGACACAAATCTTAGAGGGTGCAAATTATCTCAAAGGTCAAAAGCTAGGCTGCAAGGACATGTATTAAATAAAGGATTGGATTCGATCTTAGAGGTTGCAAATTATTTCAAAGGTCAAAAGCTAGGCTGCAAGGACATGTATTAAATAAAGGATTGGATTCGGCATTTCATCGAACAGTTTGTAGGCACATAACAACAGAGGCCATTCCACAGATCTCGACGCTTACGAATGTTCCCACGCCAGGAGATGCGAGTATTAACGTTATTTTCATTGGGATTCCATTTGTTAGTAGATTTAACACCCCCCCCAGCCCGATCAAGATGATGAAGTGAGAGGAAGTATTGCAGATTTATGCTTATGATAATGTTGAGTACATCACAAAACAAAGTAACAATATTCAGAATACTATTGTTTCCAAGACAAAATCTGATGGACTACGAGACCCTCGAAGCTTCCAAGGAGAAAAATCGAAAGCGTTGAACAGGGTAGTAAATAAAACACAGAGCATGGCTAACAGCTGGGAAGAGGTGCGAAGGTCGAGCTTAGTTCGGAAAAGATCGTGACCGAAACTTGCACCTTGGAGGGAAATGTAGGGGAAGGTGAGAGGAGTTTGCAACTGTACAAGAAATAACATGAATCTATGGTGAACCGCTTACCTTCGTTCTTGATCGATTTCCACTAACGGCAAAGGTGAGGATTGATATTGGTGGGAGAGACGATGGAGTTGCAGAGAGATTTTTTTTATTTTTATTTTTATGTTTGATCATTCATAGTTATGGGTAGAAGAAGTGGGAATGTGAGAAGAGAGAAAGAGAGTAGGAATATGAGATTTGTGTTTAAAGTTTTCATTCTTCTGCAGAAGAGTTGGAGGCTTCCTCTCAAAAGTGGAAAAGAAAAAGAGGGTAAGACCCTGAAGTCGATCGGCGATACTCTTGGGCTACTGAACTTGCTCCTCTTCATCACATAACCTCCCTTCTCCTCCCGTTGAATATCCCAACGTGGCGCCACCACTCATGCAACAAGGTTCTGCCCAAGGAGTTTGAAGATAACTCATCATCATCTGTCATCTTCTAGGGAGTTTAAGAGCCCCAAATCATGCTAGCGTGTAATATTAAACTCCAAATCATACTAGCATGCAACAGAAGAGAGAATGTATTGCCCAATAGATTACGTCGCAGCAGTTCGGGAGAGAGAAAAAGCTGGGTGATCAGCTTATTGTGCGAGATTTTATCGAAGATAGAGAGAGAGGAAATATATCGAGAGATGGGGTTAAGATTATAGATCGAGAGATTTTATTATCGCATATACACACGTGCGTGTGTGTATGTATATATATAGAGAGAGAGAGGTATAAAATGGTTCGAGAAGATTATGGGAGAGGAGATAGGGGCCGTTACATATTCTCCCTCATCACATTTATATTTATTATTTAGGAATATTAGGGTTTATGATAGAGGGAAAAAATGAATTTATATATCCAATAGTTCTCATATCATCTAGGAAGAGTTGAATTATTTACTAAGCTAATTAATGTAAGGTGTATGAATGAAATCTAATATAATTGCATTATAATGCGGATATTAGTTTTAACTTTGTGATTAATCATCTAGGACGAATAATTAAGTGTGTATTACAAACTCAGTTTTTCTCGAGTAATGTAACCTGTATGTATCCTTTTTTTCATTTTTAAATGTGATTGCATCCATTTTTTATATTATATGTAATGTGGATATTGTCTGTTCATTTATCTTCCGACATAGAATGTACTTGCATGTTTCTTAAACAATCATCTGAACATACAATCTGTTACCCTTAACATTTAAAAGTCTCCACTAGAGAGTTAAAAATGAACGTTTTTCAAAATTACAAGACAAAAGAAAGGGCGAGGCATATTATGTAATCAAAAACGGAAAAAGACTACATTAGAGGATCAGAATCAAAAATTGCATTTTATCTATGAAAAACTTAACTCGTACTAAAACCTACCAAAAAGAAAACTAAGATAAAAGGATTCTTGATTCAATGGCATATACACACTTTTGCCAAAATGGAATTTAATGTATTCAAATCCTCCAGATTCAATGATATAGAGGCTGTCCACAGTAAAACACACTTTTACATGAACAAAACATATATCATGCTTAAAATCAGACTTTCAACAATGCAATGTAGCAGATGAGCAATTCACACAGCCGGGGAACAGGACACCCGATCGCACTTCAACATCCGAAACATTGTATGTGCATCCATCCTTCAACTTTCAGGTGATATATCTCCCCACTCGCAAGGCAAAGATGATTTGAATATCTGAAGTAGCACCATTTTCTTGCTCGGATCAATGGCTTTAACATTATACCCTCTGTACACACCAAGTCTCATAGCTTGCTGCCCTTCTTTGGCAGCTCTCTTTCTCAAAGCAGAGAGTGAGCTTTCCTTCTGAGGATCTGCATTTGTTTCATTTTGCTTCTCATCAGCCATCTCCTTAGCTCCACTATCAACGACATTCTCTCTGTCACTCTTGTTTCCCCACCATCTATATGAAGTACTTGATAGGCCGTTTAATGGGAACCCGTATTTAAACTCATCAGGCGCGCTCCCTCTGTTCATGGTGGAGCTATGCGTTGTGTGAGAACTTCCACTTTGTGTAAGCATTCTTGAAGCCGGATATTCTTGTGGGGAGTTAGTGTTCGTGCTCTGAGGTTGAGGAGCTCTGCACGAAGCAAAAGTAAGCGTCCATATAATGCAAAAAGGAAGTAGATAAGCCCCTAGATGCAATGCAAATGATTCTAATCCACATAAAATAGAAACAATTCTCCCCAACTTGCAATCCGCGTAAAATGGCCAAATGAAGCACATGAATAACCAAACCACCATCTTACATACTTGTGTAGAGTCTCGACTTTTCAAACAGTGTCGTAACCCAGATCATTAATTTAAGTAATATGTACTGGTTAGATGCCATAAGAAATGATTCTCCAGAACCTATAAGTTTTGACAACAATAAACATGAAGAGCAACTAAATCTTTTCCAAAAAGTGTATGTTTTTGTATAAACATAGAGGTGAAGGTAAGTCCGGAAACAGCATATGAGAATAAATTATTGCACATATTCATGACTTGACTCTCATTTTGAATGTGCAGTATTTACCATCCAAAAAAATTAGCGCCCATCCAAGACAGAGACAGAGAAACTCACAAAGGTGTTGATACGGCTGGACTTGCTGAGGCGATACTCCCTTCCCGAGTAACTTTGAGTCCAGCAAGTTTCTTCTCTTTTTCTATTGCAGCTTCCTTCTTAATCTCTTCAATGCTCTTACCAGCCAGAAACTAACATGTCAAACAGATCACGGAAATAGTTGAGCTCACCAGAATCATTATGTAGTAGTACTAGTTTGCAAATATGAAGGTTCAAACAATGATGAGATTGGCTGTCTTTCCATAATGAAAATAATGAACTAGAATGCAAACTATTGTACCCTTACCCATTAGCAAACTTGAACTTATAATTGAATGGACGATAAAAGAAACAAAACAGAAAATGCATAGATATACATTAGCACCAGAAAACTAAAAAAATCATCCTAATCAACATTTTCCTCTTGAATCAGATTCCCATTGATTCTCCAAGAACTTCGAATCATAATCCTCTACTATGTTAAGCTGCACGACAACACTCAGCGACACTTACTCAAGCACCGATCTCACAAGCTTACGGTTCATTTAAGTCCATATGGCTTATGAGAAGCTAGCTTTACCTCCTCATAGAAACAACAATAACACCTCTCACCATCAAATCTACTCTCACCAACGAATATCGGAAGTTATTGCATTGGATTAGGAAAGAATATTCCAAATAATCTTACATTTCGATATGGCCATCTGACTAGACCATTGTCATAACACACCTTCTTCAACACACTAGGACAAACACCTGCACAACAGAAATTACAGAAGCTTTACGGTCCTATTAACACAAACACGTTCCAAAAACAGGATAACATCAGCAATAAACCCAAAAAGGTTAAAAAATCCTAAAATAACAGTTGATTAAGGAATTTGGTTATCAGGGGAAGGTACTGCAATGTCATTGTTTCAATAAAATGCTAACAACCCAAGGTAAAAATTCACTCTTGCCGCAGAATTGCTACCAATTACCAAAGATAATTAAAGCTTTCATTTACTAGTAAAAGAATCCCTATTTTCGCTCTAAGTTTGTTTATGTGTTTGAAAGAAATGGCAGAAAAATACCAAGAGAATTAGCGGCATCGGAGAGTGGAAGCGAGAACAACTTCGAGACCTCCTCATATGGGGGAGACTTTGGCCCTGGAGCTGGAGCTTGAGTCGGTGCCGGATTTGGTACTGGGCCGCAGTTTTGGAATGTAATCGGGCTCGGGTTCGGGCTCGGCAGAGTACCCATTGACGGAGGGCCGGGAATAATTCACGGCGAAGAGTAAGACAGATTGCCGCGATCAGAATTTCTTGCGAAAATTTTACGGAACCGTTGAAGGGTTTCTTGCATCTCCATTGTCTCCCTGCCTATCCTATTTTAGGGCAAAACAGTAACGATTTTCTCTTATTTTACGCAGAAAATGAATATCTTATTATTTTTCAAATCAAATTAAAATACAACTATTTTATATAATTAAATTAAACATAATAATAAATGTAGTAAAAAAATATAATTAATCTATACTAATTGTAAAAAGGATAATTTAAATTACTTAAATAAAATTTACATGATATCTAATTCTCCGAAAATGAATATTCATTCCACAAATGATCAATTAGTGCATTTCGGAGCGTGAATGAGTGTTTGTGTCTTTAATTTTACTAAATCGATTCATAAAGCTTCTAAATCGATTGGGCTATGGTGCTTCAAATTCAATATCTGTGGTTGTCACGTCTCTTGCAACTTCAATTGGAGCATCAATGTCTCGTTCATCCTCAATTATCATATTATGCATTATTATGCAGGAAGTCATAATATCTCTCAGATAACTTGCGTCCAAAATACGTGCTGGATTTGCCACAATTGCAAAACGATTTTGGAGGATTCTAAAGGCACATTCAACATTCTTTCTACACGCTTCTTATTTCACCGCAAAATATTTTTTTTTGGACTGGTGCACGTATAGTTTGCACAATAGTTGCTCATTTAGGGTATATACCATCAACATCTAGGTAATAATTCATATTGAATTCCTTTCCATTTATGACATAATGCGTGGGAGGAAGAAATGCCTAGAGCGAGGTTGTTGAAAAGATGATATGTTCCCAATACATCAATATCATAATTGGAACCCGACATCCCGAAATGTGCATGTCATATTCAGAGATTATAATCAGCTACAACTTCGAGAATAATTGTTGGACGTCCACTTCGACTTGCATATCTACCTGCCCACGATGTCGGACAATTCTTCCAATTCCAATGCATGCAATCTAAACTCACTAGCATCCGTGGGAATCCTCGTTGCTTACCAATATAAAGAAGTCTAGCAACGTCAGGAGCATTGGGGTTTCTTATATATTGTGGTGCCAAGATTTGATGAATTGTTCTACAAAACCTCTTCACACATTCAATTTCAGTCGACTCGCCAATTTTAATATACCCATCAGTTGCATAAGCATGAAGTGCATATGTCAGTATATGAAATGCAACAGTTATTTTTTGTAAGTAGACAAACCTTGCTTACCAGTTGCATCTCTTCGTTGTACAAACCAATGATCATGGTTTTTGACAGCCTCAACTATCATTACGAATAACTGACGGGACATTCAAAAGCGCCGGCGAAAATACTCATTATTCTAAGTTGGATTTTCAGCAAAGTAATCTTGAAATAGATTTGTAGCAGCTCATTCTCGATCACAAAAGATTGTCTTGTGCCTAGGAACTAAGCTGTCAAGATCCCTTGAACTTTGCCCTCCAAAGTGAGGTAATAAAAGATTATAATTTTGAAATGTTTGCAAAATAATTTGCTCTTCATCATCATCATCATCTGAAGAGGAAATATTATGATGAAACATTGTGAAGAAATATTATGACGAAACATTGGTTAAGAGCTTTAACATATAGTGGTTTCAATCACTAAAGCACAATTCATGTGCTTTTAATCTAGTCCATCTATTTCAATCACAAAAGCATAAAGTCATCTTGTCCTTTCATTGTAATTACCAAAGCACAATCCATGTGCTCTTAATCTGGGCTCTCAATTTCAATAAAAAAGCATAAAGTCATCTTGACCCTTCATTGCAGTTATCAAAGCACAATTCATGTGCTTTTAATCTAGGTCTTCTATTTCAATAACAAAAGCACAAAGTCATTTTGGCCCTTCATTGCAATTACCAAAGCACAATCCATGTGCTTTTAATCTAGGTCCCCCCATTTCAATAGGAAAAGCACAAAATCATCTTGACCCTTCATTGTAATTATCAAAGTACAATCCATGTGCTTTTTAATCTGGCCCTCCATTTTAATAACAAAAGCACAAAGTCATCTTGGCACTTCATTGCAATTAATTACCAAAGCACAATCCATGTGCTTTTAATCTGCGCCCTCCATTTCAATCTTATGGACTATGCAGATTCGGATGACAAAAGACTATGTGCATGACTTTAAATTTGAGCACACTTGGCTTATCTTAAAAAAATTTGTGATAGCTGAAACTATGGGTATACCTCCTTCTCGCCCCGAAGAAAATGTTTCGGAGCCCCGTTCTCCTTCAAGCTCATTGTCAATTTAGATAGAGAAGATGAATTCACTAGTGGTGGTTCTCCATCCTATCGATCGGAAGGTGTGAAGAAAGAAAAACTGAAAAGAAAAAAAAACGGATGATATGGCTAATGCTCTTAGGTTCATTGAAAAAGAAAATGAGAAACTACGACAACTACTCACGACTTCAACAGACAAGAAAATCGATCTTAAGATGATTAATCAGAAACGATAACATCATAATGATTGTTTTGAAAACGACTGATGATTCCGCACAAACGTGAAATGCTCGGCTTGCGCAAGCTAAAATTTACAAGAAGCTGGGAATGACACCCCCACAAAATGACGACCCTCCGAGTTTGTTTTGGAATTTATTCTCGGGTACTGGAGATTCCGGTCTGGATATGATATTCTTGATTATTAAATATTATGAGTAATTTAAATTTATACTATGTATTTTCCTTTTACATAATAAATATAAGTAATTTAATGTTTACTAACTCTACAACTCACGGTTCATTCATTGTAGTTTGTCTTCAAATAATATAATTATCTTTACCATTATCTTTAGACTAATTTCTTGAGTGTAATAATAATCTTTATTTAATATTCCATCTGTTTTACTAATGAAGTCCCATTTTCAATTTCGGGGTGTCTCACTAAACAAGTCATATTCTATAAATGAAAAGAAATGAGTGACCACAACCACTCTAAACAAATGGACCCCACTACTTTATATTTTCACACCACACATTTTTTTCACCCACTTTCTATATTCCCATATCTAAAAATAATGAGACTTGAGAAAGAATAATATTCATAGTTTAAATAAATAGTTTAAAATAAGGAGCCTTCATCACGGTTGCATCCGGGCGCCAATCTTTCATTTTCAGCTGCATCATGACGCCAATCTCACACACCAACCAACCAACCTCCATTTGTCCACCGCCGCCATTTCTCCTACCAATAATTCACCACCACCGATCTTCAATTTGTTGCCCATTAAAAATAAAGAAGAAATGTGAATAGGGCAAGAAAATTTCTCCCTTATATAGAAATATTGGCTCCTTCAAAATAGGGGAACGTATGGAGAGTCTTGGAGGAAAAATTATGGAGGATTCTTTCATTTTAGGGACCCTTGTGCCTTGGAGAGGCCTTAGTCGTTTTATTGTTTTTTTTTATTTTGAGAATGAAAATTCGCTTTCTTTACTCACCTCAAATTTATTATTTTAATGTAATTATTATAAAATAAAATTTTAATAAAATTGATAATTAATTAATACTCCATTCGTCCCGCTATTACTGTCTCATTTGGTTTCGACACGGAGGTTAAGAAACGTTGTTTAAATGTGTATTTTATGAGTTTAATTGTATTAATAAATGAACACAATTTTCGAGGAGTAGTTGGTAGAAGAAATGAGAATTTATCCAATTTTTTGTTGGGCATAATTGAGGCAATCGGTTTTTTTTTTTTTTTTTTTTTTCATATTGTATTTTAAGAAATAATCTTAAGTTTTCAAAAAATTAAAAATCATAAATTTTTTAGTACGGAGTAGAACGAAAATCGTGTGAGTGATAGATATTTAGAGAGAGAGAGAGTATGACAATATGGGATAGTATTAAGTAGAAGGAACCCACTTCATTTTTTGTTTAAGAGTAGTTTTTGCTATTTTAGGAAAGAGGACAATAATAGCGGGACAACCCGATTGGGAAAGTAAGACAGTAATAGCGGGACAGAGGGAGTATATATTAAGAAAATAAAAACTTTAAGACATTGTAAATTTTGCTTGATCTTATAATATTGCGTCCATTCATTTTTGTATTGGAATGTAGATACTTCTGTTTTTTGTACTACAACTATATAAAACGTTTGATTTTAGTCATGTAGCATGTTATTTCTCTGATTTTTTGTCCTGTAAGTCTGTAACTGTATAAAATGTGCGATCTTGATCTTTCGGCTGAAGTGTCAGACAAAAAATGATGTGTGAACTACATTTTCTGCTGATACAAATATGGTATACATATGATCTTGCATTGACATACACCCATAATAAACGATTATAAACATAAATCATGTGCCTTAAAAACGTTTATGTACACTTGTTACTTTGTGTACGTTGTACACTACTATACCGTGAAAGTATGGTATGCCAAAAAGCCAATATAGTATCAACAAAAAGTGTAGTTAATACATTCTTTTTTGTTTGACATTATTCGTCAGACGACAAAATCGAACATATTATCAATTTACATGACAAAATAGATGCAACAACATTACATGATAAGACAAGATAAATACCACTTTATAGGATCAAAATCAAACATTTATAAAATTACAACATAAAAAACGAACACGTTAGGTTACATGAGAAAAAGGAAGAGATATTGCATTCTATTCACAATAATAATATTTTCAATCATTTTGAAATGATTCAACATAAAAATTAAGATTTAAGTAATAACCAATAACTGTAAAATCATTTTGAATATAATTATTAATAATTTGAATAAAGAAAAATAATATTAGGAGGCGACAAATAGTTTTAACCAATAAATATTAACGCACGTTTGAAAAAGGTATACATTATGATTTTGCACATGGAAAGATACCATATAAGGAGTTTAAACTCTCGTATGGAAATTCTCGACTTCTTTGGAAACAAATGATTTGGTGACAGTGAAAATCCAGCAAGAAAACGTTCGATCAAAGTCGAACCAGCCACGCGTCGCCGCTACAATCCGCGATATACATGGCAGCGGTGTCGGCGCTCCTCCTCGCTAAGCAATTCCTCGTCAAAGTTGATGGCATGAAGCAAAACACCAATCTTAGTGCGCATTAAACAATCCCAAAACCCATAAAGCAGAAACACCATAAAAGCAAAAGCAAACCAAACTCTAAAAGCACACATCAAACAAAGATTTTTCACTCCCCTTACCCCACATTCTTTTCTTCCTTCCCCAGGAATCAAAAGCAGAAAAAGCAGCACAATAGAATGGATCTTTACCACTCATCTTTCTATATATACAATGATTACCATCTCGGTTACGCTTTCCCCAAGCAGAAGAATAATCTCGAGCAAGATTCATGGCGAGTTCGAGTGGGACCAAGGGTGAGGCGAGCCCTAAATTGCCGCCTAGGAGGGCGCCCACGATGGTGGACCACGCCGACGACAGCGCCGCCGTGGACAGCGAGCTCGTGCCGTCGTCGTTGGCCTCCATCGCGCCTATCCTCCGCGTGGCTAACGAGATTGAGGAGGAGAATCCTCGAGTTGCTTATTTATGTAAGACAAGATAGTGCTTGCTAGTTACTATGCATGCAAATCTGCTTTCTAGCTATGATTTTTCTTTTTTCCAGTTCTGGTGTTCTATGCCATGCCATTATATATGCTGAAATTAGTTGTGCTGTCTTGATTGACAATGACTAGTAGATTAATAATAAACTAATGATTCTGATTCTTGAACTGTTTTGGCTTTTCTTGGTACGAGCATAGATTCTATAGGCATATCCCCTAATTTTTTGCTGAGTGCATCAATAAATATGTGTGTGTGTGTCCACATATACTACCTGGTTTTTGTTCGGTTCTTATGGTGTTATGCTGAAGATTTTAGCTTTTATGTGGATATGTGAATTTTACCAGTCATATAGGAATCATAAGACATTTTGTTCTCTAGGCCCCTTATTTGTTCTCCCTCTCATTCTCTTACCTTTTACTAAACACTTGTTCCAGAAATTACCTTTCCACTTGGAAGGTCAATCGCTTATGCCTTCATTGCTTGGCAAGATTTTAGATGTGATAGCTTTGATTGATTCCTTTAGTAAAAGAAGACTGTACTTCAGTAGTTAGAGCGTTGACATTGAGATTGCTGGTATAATTATAATTAGACGTCCAGAATCATGTTTGATCAATTTACCAACTTCTGGCGTCATTATAGACTAAGAATAAATGAACCTCTGAAGCTCTCTTATTTGCGAAGTGAATCCAGAGTTAAGGTTGAACAGTTATTATGATAGTCTTCATGCAGACGCCACTGGATTTTAAGGAGTTGCATTCTGTCCGAATTCGGAAAATCTCTCAAATTATAGTTTGTAACTGAAGAAGTGGGTAGCATCAATCTGAAGCTTCCCTTCTTTTGTTCTTCGCTTACCTACCTGTCATTGTCATTTGTCACACTTACCATCACTATGTTTGCTCCTATATGGAAAATGAAGAGTATTTAAGCATATTCTTAGTAAGGCTGAATGAGGGTTTTGCTATCTTTCATTTCATTTTTTGTACTAAATCAAGTTCCCTCGTTATAAGAATGAAATTTGATAATTAATATATATTTATTGAATGTGTGATTGTTTCCTGCTTATGATGCTTTCACATAACTATTTTTAGTTCTTTTGTTGATTTCTCATAATTTTTGGATTAGGCCGTTTCCATGCATTTGAGAAAGCACACCGGATGGACCCAACCTCAAGTGGGCGGGGTATTCGGCAGTTTAAGACATATTTGTTACACAGACTTGAAATGGTAGGCCTGACGATGCTCGTTTTCATTTTGGTTTTATTTTAGTTATCAACCTATCTTTTTGGTGTTTGGACAGGTTTTTGTGGCATCTCTGAACACTTGTAAATTAAAAGTCTACAAATAGGTTCCTAGACTTCTTCGTAATTGAGTTCATTTGGTTACAGGAAGAAGAAGAGACGAAACCCAAACTTGCCTCGAATGATCCCAGAGAAATCCAGAAATATTATCAGATATTCTGTGAGAAAAATATCAAAGAGGGTCAATCTACCAAAAAACCGTAAGCAGTCTCAAGATACTTTCATTAGAAATAATAGGTACATTTTAAATGTGTGTTTTCACCTTAATATTTTATCTTTTGACTGTACAGAGAAGAAATGGCTAAGATATATCAAATTGCTAAGGTATTGTATGATGTCCTGAGGACGGTGGTACCTGCATCAAAAATAGATGATAAGGTTGGCTCCTGTTGTTTTTTGAGTAATTCAGAATTATATAACTATTCGACTCAGAATCTTGGTAAAATACATTTGTTGTATTTACATGATACAGACTCAACGATATGCCAAAGATGTTGAGGAGAAAAAAGAACAGTATCTGCATTATAACATTCTACCTCTGTATGCTGTTGGCGTGAAACCAGCAATCATGGAACTCCCTGAGGTTACTTATATGAAAACTCACATGAATTATGCAATTTTGCTATTAACTAAAGAGAAATCTGGATTCAAATTTCGCCAATATAGCTGTTTCACCAATATTATTGTATATTTTCCATGTCTTCCTAATCAGATAAAAGTAGCACTTCGTGCTATTCGCGCTGTGGATAATCTCCCCATGTTTCAAAATGGGGAAGAAAGAAGAGTAACTGATATTCTCGAATGGCTTTCTTTACGCTTTGGTTTCCAGGTAAAGTAAAAAGAATCTTTTGTCTTCTACAGTTGTCCTTCAACTGTTTTTGAGGATTAACACAAGCTTATAAAACCTTGGCACTTGACTGGAATGGGATTGCAATCAACCTAAACGCTTGAGCTTTGTGATGAGTTTTGGTTAATTTACTGACGCCATTAGGCTTGTGGTAGTATAGTTACCAAGTAGCCATGAGGCGGTGAGGCCCATGACCATAAAACTGAGGATCTTTGAATATCTTAAACGTTCCTTTCTTCATGAATCTTCTTCCTATATATTTCTGTACCATAACCGAGATAAGTCTAAATATTATTCACATGTCTAAATATTATTCACAACTCATGTATATGAGTGTCAAAGGGTTGACACACCAAGTGGATACTCTTTCTTTTTGTAGGAAATTTGGTTAACCTCAAGGAAGCAAGTAGAGGGAAATGTGGGATCTTTTGTCTCTTATTTCTGGTTGTAAAACATCTCCAAATGCTAGTTAGTAGTAGAGTTTCATCCTAAGTATCTTGAATCCACCAGATTAGGCGGAACCAGGATTATTATTTGAAAAAGGTTAAACTAACCCCAAATAGTTAAGAATATGAATAAGATGGCAGAATGGTACAAAATTTTGGTCTTGCTATTCCCTTGTCTGTATTTCCTTCTTCAAGACATACCTATATGAAACCAATTTAATTTTTTGGTTCCTATCAATGAAAATGTATATTTGTTTTTATTGACATTCTGCAAATATGCACTTTTTTATGTTTGGTATTTGAGCTCATGTAAACTGACTCGAGTTCATTTGATCACCTGTTGGTGTTGAAGAAAGGAAATGTGGCAAACCAGCGGGAGCACTTGATATTGCTTCTCGCTAATGTGGATGTGAGGAATAAGAACCTTCGGGACTATCATCTCGTAAGTTATTATTATTGCTTAATAGCTAGAAAGGACACATATACTAATGCATGTATAATCAGATGCTAAACTCCTCATTCAAGTAGACTGCTTTCTCCATGTTATATATTTATCATGCTGTCAAATGGTACTGCAGTTGGACGGCGGTACAATAGAAAAGTTGATGGATAAGGTATTCAAGAATTATCAATCATGGTGTAAATACTTGCACACTGCACCTAATCTGGAGTAAGTTGACTGTTCTATTGCTACATTATCGCCTAGTACCATTGACTAAGTGATAATCATACATTCATCATTCTGCTTGCAGGTGTCCGTGGGGTGACAGGAGGCAACAGTCACAGCTTCTTTATATTGCACTTTATCTCCTTATCTGGGGTGAAGCTTCAAACATTCGATTTATGCCAGAGTGTTTGTGCTATATTTTTCATCGGGTATGTTATCTTCTTTGACAGAACCAATCGTATTCCTTGACTTGCTTACATATGGTGTTAGCCTGTAATAGATGCTATCATATGAGATAATCAAAAGACAAACCTCCAAGTTCCTTGGTTCAAGCCTCTTTCTAAGAATATGTGTTTATTTGGTGTTCTATGCTTATATTTGATAAGTATGTATTTCAATGCCCACAACTTCCAGTATTAATTTGTCTTGTTTTCTGTTAGTAACTCCTTTTGATTTACCAAATTATAGATGGCAAACGACATGTACGGGACTCTATTTAGTAATGTCGAACATGTAATTGGAGCTACATCTCAAACAGAACCAGAAGGCGAGGAGTCATTTCTGAGGGATGTTGTGACACCTATATATGAGGTTATGCAAAAGGTAAGATCATCTTCCGCTCTCTATGCTGCTCATGGTTTTTATTTTGTTTTGGTTTGAAAACGGCCATCCCTATTCTTGAAGGAAGCTAGGAGAAACAAAAATGGGAAAGCGAGCCATTCAGAGTGGAGGAACTATGATGATCTTAATGAATATTTCTGGTAACTCTACATAGTAACAATTCACTCAAACTGAACTGGATATCCATATCTATTTATTTTTCTTGAATTCCCTTTTCCTTTGTTTTTAGGACCCAAAAGTGTTTTAAATTGGGATGGCCATGGGATCGGAAAGCTGATTTCTTTGTGCATTCAGATATAATAAAGCCAGCGGACAAGGTGTGCACTGTGTTAATATAAGATAGGGTCCACCTATTTTCATAGAGAAACATAAACAATTTTAATCACACCCCTCCCTTGACTTCTTGGTAGCAAATGCTCATTTTTTTCTTGTACATCATGTCTCTTTCTTGGTTTATTTGCATTATCTTCAGTTACAGTTACTATCTCAGACCAGTCAGCTAATTCATTTATTCTACAAGTCTAGAATTAACATATCAACCATATAGATGACAGAAGGTACCTTGTTTTTAGCTCCAGAATGACTTTTTTGAATCTGATTTCATCATTTTTTGAGTGTAAAAAGGGGGATAGGTTTTTTAGACATCAATTCCAGAATACTACTGTACTTTCCATACTAAGATCTAACCATTAACTGATGAGTGATGAATGTACCTAGCACTATAATGTTCTATTTAGCATGTTTTCATCCTAGATCTTCAACAAGGCCAACAAACAAACCTTAGAAAATATGTAGTAGGGAAACTACGGGGTCATCCTAATAAGTGATTTTATGCAGTACCCCGTTTGATTGGAAACTTCACTACTATTTTGACAGTAACTAGAGAGCCATGAATCTGATGACCAACTTCATTTTCTGCATAGTATGATTTTCGCAGGATAACTAATAATTTTCATCTTCCTACTGCTGTTTGGTGGTGTTCTCTTTGTCTGGAAATGGGTGTTCAGAAAAAAAACAGGATATCGATACTACGGGGAGTGGCTTGAGTACCCCTTTTTAACATTCATCTGACATAGAAGTAGAATTTCTTTTGCTTTGGAGTGACTGGGCAGGCTGTCACTTAAGGGAGAAAGATTTTTCATGTATTAAATACATGCATAGTACTTGAAATAAATTATACTATGACTAGTTATTTAAACTTTATAATGAAAGCTTTATTTTTTAGATATATAATAAATTGATGTTATTTCTTATTCAAATCATGTCCAGGAAAATAAAAAGGTCTTAGGAAACAGAAAACCAAAGACAAATTTTGTTGAACTGCGCACATTTTGGCATCTTTATAGGAGTTTTGACAGAATGTGGATCTTTTTCATATTGGCCCTCCAGGTATTTTGAATTTCTATTGATTTTTCTTATATTTTTTTTACTTTTTTACTGACTTCTTTCATTTCCTTAACTATCAGGCTATGATTATAATTGCATGGCATCAACGTTTATCTTCAAATGCTGTTTTGGATGATGATGTACTCCAAAGTGTTTCGAGCATCTTCGTGACAGCAGCTATTTTAAATTTTCTCCGAGGTATCTACAATGCCCCCACCATGTACCTCTCGTGTGTGGTTATGTAGTCAAGTTAGAAAACTACTGACTTTCCAATCCGCTGTACAGAAATCTTTGTAATATGTCTTACCTTCTGTTCTGCAGCTTTCTTGGATATAGTCCTCACTTTTAATGCCTGGAGGAGCCTGAAATATTCTCACACACTCCGGTACCTCCTAAAACTTGCAGTTGCTGCGTTTTGGCTCATAGTCATGCCAGTAACATATTCGAGGTCTGTTCAAAATCCAAAAGGAATTATAAGATTCTTCAACAGCTTGGGAGGAGATTGGCAGGCGCAGTCACCCTACTACTATTGCATTGCAATTTACTTGATTCCCAATATGTTTTCTGCCATACTATTTTTATTTCCTTTTCTACGGAGATCTATGGAACGATCAAACTGGCGCATAATTAGCATCCTAATGTGGTGGTCTCAGGTAAGTCCTTAGAATTTATGGTCCTCTTCATAATGGACAATATCTTGTACTTTATGGACTAATGACCTCCACATATCTCAGCCAAAGCTGTACGTCGGAAGAGGAATGCATGAAGACATGTTGTCCCTTCTAAAGTAAGATAATAAATATACAATAATCAGCACTTGGACCATATTCTCTAGCAATTATGCATGTCAAATTTTAAACTGGTCTTTCTTTTTTCTCATATCCTTTTTTTTATGCTATTTGACTCATCCGTCTTTTTTTTTTTTTTTTTTTTTTTTTTGTATTGCCGTTTTGTATCTGACATACATGAAATCGTGTGAATTCTAAGAGTTCTCAGATGAGCTCCCAATTTTACCTAGTTTTATGGGAAACTTCTCTTTTGCCAGATACACGCTCTTCTGGGTTACCCTAATAATAAGCAAGCTTGCATTCAGCTATTATGTTGAGGTAAGTTTTTTTTTTTTTTCTGTACAATGTGCTGATTGTATCATGTGACTTTGATATTGCATGCTATCTTTGTGAAGTGTGGTATGGCTTAGGAAATGCACAGCCTATATAATGTAACACCAAAAATGATGTACTTTTCCAGTCAATTGTTTTGGCATTATTCTATATTATTCTACAGCTTACTACACTTAGAGATGCATTTCCTTTTCCTGTAATTAGATATTGCCATTGATTGAACCAACATGGATCATTATGAATCTCAAAGTCAGTAGCTATGATTGGCACGAGTTTTTTCCAAATGGTAATGTCCTTTTCAGGTTGAATTATTCTGTTTTTATGTAGCTTATGAGGTCCTGTCCTAACTAATCTAACACGAAATGTATGCAGTTACTCACAACTTTGCTGTTGTTATTGCAATATGGACTCCAGTCGTTTTGGTATGTGATGGGAGATACTAGTCAATGTAAATGTAAAATGACTTCTATAAATCATTGAAGTGGTTTACTTGCATTTAGGTCTATTTCATGGAAGCACAAATTTGGTATGCTATCTTCTCAACTATTATTGGTGGGATTTATGGAGCCTTCAGCCATCTTGGAGAGGTCCGATATAATTTAGCCATAAACAAATAAATGCTCTCTCTAAACCTTTTCCTTCATACTTTTTGCTGCCATGTTTCCAATTGTAGATAAGAACTCTTGGTATGTTAAGGGCAAGATTCGAATCTGTTCCGTCAGCTTTCAGCAAGCGTCTTGTTCCATATTCCAAAGATGAAAATGAACAACACCAGACGGTATGTTGATGTTTTTGTGGTTGTCTGGTTTTCTAATCTATATACTTCGCAGCAAATGTTCTCCATTAAATGTTGTCTCTTTTTAATTTCATTTTATATATTAACATTTTATGCTCATTTGTTTCAAATAATCATTCTTACTTGTTCTTAATTTCTGAATTTACACATTGATGCTGTCTTTTCCTGTTTGATTGAGAATTTGCTATTAACACAGGATGACACATTGGAGAGAATAAATATAGCAAAGTTCTCTCAGATGTGGAATGAGTTCATATTATCTATGAGAAATGAAGATTTGATAAGCCATAGGTTAGTACCAGTGCTTTAGTTCAATGTGATGTCAACTACATTGAGTAGTTGCAGGATATTTTGTGTTAAAGATATTTAACTATATATCATGAAAATTCATGCTGTACATAATCGACTTTTCCAGGGAGAAAAATCTGTTGCTTGTGCCATATTCATCAAGTGCTGTATCTGTTGTCCAGTGGCCTCCTTTCTTGCTCGCTAGTAAGGTAAAACACGCCTACCGTGAACTTTATAATATTGATTACAGTAGTATCATGGCTCATAGTCTTATTACTGATGTTAGATTCCGATAGCATTGGATATGGCTAAAGATTTCAAAGAAAGGGAAGAAGCTGATCTCATCAGAAAAATTAAGAATGATGATTTCATGTATTTTGCAATAATTGAATGCTACGAGACAGTGAAAGACTTGCTTCTTGCTCTTCTGTTAGATGAAGGGGATAAGAAGTAAGGGGTACTTCTTTGCTTACCTTTCTGTGACAATACTATTGTCAGTTGTGTTCGTGTACACGAAATTTCTGTCAAATATTTCTTGCTAACATGAGTACCTTGTATTTTGGTCCACCTCTTTAGAATTATATGGCAAATTTGCCAAGAAGTGGAAAGCAGCATCCAACACAGAAGATTCTTGAAGGAATTTAAGATGAGTGGACTGCCAATGTTAGGTGATAAACTGGATAAATTTCTAAATCTACTAGTAAGTTGAATCCATACCTGTTCAACTTTCATTTTATTTTGTTGAAACAATCTAGGTAATGGCCTCTCCTTATTTTCTTTTGCAAAATTGACAGATGGCTGAATACGAGGGTGATAGACAGTTACATCGTTCTCAGATCATCAACAAACTCCAGGATATTATAGAGATTATCACTCAAGATGTCATGAATAACGGGGATGAGTATGTCCATTTGAAGATTCTAGTCAGAAGCTATGCCTAGTAGTTAATTCAAAAGTTTATAGATGTTCCTCTTTTGTGTAGCGTTTGGTTGAAAGCTCATGCTAATCATGATGAAAAGAAAGAGCAGAAGTTTGAAAGGGTAAATATTGATCTCTTGCGAAATAGGCCCTGGATGGAAAAGGTATTGACGATTCTGTATATTGACATCTTCACTGGCTTCTTATTTCAAATATCCTTGTTTTTTTGGTGTTACGTCTTTCTTTGTTTCACATTCTATTGTACAGGTTGTCAGGCTTCATTTACTTTTGACTGTTAAAGAATCAGCAATAAATGTACCCATGAATTTGGAAGCTCGTCGGCGGGTTACTTTCTTTGCAAACTCTTTGTTCATGATCATGCCTAGTGCGCCAAAAGTTCGTAACATGCTGTCTTTCAGGTCAATTTTCATCTTGAAAGTCTGCTGATTAATAATACTCTTAAAAATGGCAGAGTTAAAATTTGTCCGCTAGACCCCTAGAAAAACTTGATTATGAGAAGTTAAATTTCATTTTCCTGTAGTTGGAAATTTTTGTTTTCAGGCGAATGAAGAAACATGAAATGGAGGAATCTGAGTGATTATTTTAGATAACCCCAGGAAACTTATATACTACAATGCAAACCATACAACAATAAGGAGCAAGAGAGAACACACTACAATCTACATGTTATGAAAGTTTTTTGTATTCTCACTACTTTTATGATGACATGCGCGTATACCTGTGAACTTAATCATTATAAATTACCTACCATTTAAGTTTCTTTAGATCTCATGTTTCATTATATGTTCTCACTTGTGTCTGCCTCGAGCTATTCTATTGAAATATTACTTTTTTTAATGGTTCAGTGTTTTGACTCCTTACTACAAAGAGTCTGTTCTTTATTCAACGGAAGAGCTTAACAAAGAAAACGAGGATGGCATTACAACCCTATTTTATCTTCAAAAAATATATCCTGGTGAGTTTTAAGTTTTTCCTTTTATATAATTACTGCGAGGTTCATTAAACTCTTCTACTCTTTATTTCATTGTAAAAAGATGAATGGAAGAATTATGAGGAGCGGATCAGCGATCCCAAATTCGATCCTGGCAATAAAGACCGTTCAGAATTGGATCGTCAATGGGTGTCATACAGGGGTCAGACACTTGCACGGACAGGTTAGACGACAACCTGCAGATCGTCAATGTGTTTGCTCTTTTTTTGTGGAGGCATTATTTTTTACTTAATCTTTTTTTATTTCTTCTTCTTCTTTTTTTGGCGGGGAATCTGAACCACCAGTGAGAGGGATGATGTATTACCGGGAGACTTTGGAACTTCAATGTTTTTTGGATTTTGCTGATGATAATGGTTGGTGGAGACCTCTGAATCTTATGCCACCTCTATATTTCACCTTTTTTTTCCTCTCAATCCAGTCTTTCTGTAATTAAGTTATCTTTGTTTTCTAGTATTATGTCTTTTACTAATAAGCATTTTCACATTCCTGGCAGCCATTTTTGGTGGATATCGAGCCATTGACGTAAAGCATAGGGACTACAGAACTCTCAAGGAACAAGCACAAGCCTTAGCAGACCTGAAATTTACTTATGTCGTGTCTTGTCAGGTTTATGGTAACCAGAAAAAATCTAGTGATCCACATGACAGGAGTTGTTATGTCAATATCTTGAATCTTATGCTGGCGTAAGTTGCACTGTGAAGATTAAGCTCCTTTCCAGTGTGTATCTGAAATGCATTTGATTGATTATTAATGTTCAAATTTTCAAGGTATCCATCACTACGGGTTGCTTATATAGATGAGAGAGAGGAGACAATAGACGGGAAGACGGAAAAGGTTTATTATTCTGTTCTGGTCAAGGGAGGTGAAAAGTTGGATGAGGTATGAGACTAATCTGATCCTCAATAACTTCGATATTTACAAATGACATTTGATCCATTCTGAGCTTTATTTTCCTTCATTTTAATCATTACATATCTTGATAGTAAGAGTTATGGACTGCAATACAGGAAATATATCGTATCAAGCTTCCAGGTCCTCCGACAGAAATTGGTGAAGGGAAACCTGAGAATCAAAATCATGCTATTGTATTTACTCGTGGGGAAGCCTTGCAAACCATAGACATGAATCAGGTTGGCAAACTTATACTTATCTCTTTCATACATGTAGAAAAATAGGAAGCTAATGCATGTCCTGATGTCGTTGTTGAATATTTTATTAGCAAAGGAAAATTATTTATCTAATAGTACTTGTCTCGTTCAGAAAGCTTTTGAAATGGAATGAATATCATCTGAAAGGAATTTGTAATGGAATTCAATTGCCAGTGTATTCGTTGTTTTCTTTTTTGTTTTCGCTTACTTAGTTTGCACTCAGTAGAAAGAAAGGTTTCTGTTCTTCCTAATTTCGGCATAATTTCTAATCTTTCTTTTTTCCACCCCACTGAACCTCATAATTTTGCAAAATTAAGATGGTTTTTCTTCTTTGCTATTGAAAATTCCAGAATCAAGTTTTCCGTGTAAAAAAGTTTAATCTTTCTTATGTGGTTACCGCAACAGGATAACTATTTTGAAGAAGCTTTCAAAATGCGGAATATTTTGGAGGAATTCCTGAAGACTCATCATGGAGAACGCCGACCCACAATATTAGGATTAAGAGAGCATATATTCACAGGAAGGTTGGTATTTATATTTTGAGGGCTAAAGTACAAAGTTAGTACAACAAGAATGTAAATATGCACAGTATTAAAGATAGGCTAACATTGTTCCTTTGACCGCAGTGTTTCTTCACTAGCTTGGTTCATGTCCAATCAAGAAACCAGTTTTGTGACAATTGGGCAAAGAGTTCTAGCAGACCCCCTAAGGTAAGTCCGTAACTGCCGTACTCATTAGTCGTGAAGTCATATTTAGTTAACATGGGCGTAATATTCATAAATCTTTCTTTGTTTGAAACCTTGTTTTTCCCTATCATTTTTTTCTTTTTTTTTTTTTAAATTCAAATTGGAAGTCAGCTGGTCTGATATAAGCTCGTTCCGTTTTCCAAATTGGAGTTTTGCAGGGTAAGGTTTCATTACGGACATCCTGATATTTTCGATAGGATCTTTCACTTGACAAGAGGGGGCATAAGCAAAGCTTCAAAAACAATAAACTTGAGTGAAGACATATTTTCTGGTAACATCTACTTGAAGCTCATCAATATCCTAATTTCTTTCTCTAATGTTTGATTGAGTTAATATGGTCAGGCTACAATTCAACACTTCGAAGGGGCTATGTCACACATAATGAATATATCCAAGTAGGCAAGGGGCGAGATGTCGGTATGAACCAGATATCCCAATTTGAGGCAAAGGTTGCAAATGGAAACGGAGAGCAAACTCTTAGCCGAGACGTCTATCGACTTGGACATCAATTTGATTTCTACCGCATGTTGTCCTTCTACTTCACCACAGTTGGTTTTTACTTCAGTAGCATGGTATGTGAGTTTAATTACATTTATGATTCCCTTTTCAAATTACATGTGCTTATGCCTTCAAAAAGGCATCCTCCCAGATCGGTGCTTTGATAATATTACGTAGATGGGTTTGGTCGAGTTGATTTTATTTAATGATGCATGCTAAGGCCTCTCTGATACCAAAAGTTGTTTGGGAATTTCTTTCAGATTACTGTGCTTACTGTCTATATGTTCTTATACGGAAGAGTATACATGGCTTTGAGTGGGTTGGAAAGGCATATCTTGGACAATCCATCTATCCATCACAGTAAAGTTCTCGAAGAAGCGTTGGCTACCCAGTCTTTCTTTCAGCTAGGCTTGTTACTTGTTCTGCCCATGGTGATGGAGATTGGACTAGAACGAGGCTTCCGCAATGCTATTGGTGATTTTATTGTTATGCAACTGCAGCTTGCTTCTGTATTCTTCACATTTCAGCTTGGGACAAAAGCACATTATTTCGGCAGAACTATTCTACACGGAGGTTCCAAATATCGAGCCACGGGTCGTGGTTTCGTTGTCTTTCACGCCAAGTTTGCTGAGAATTACAGATTATATTCGCGTAGTCATTTTGTAAAAGGGCTAGAGCTCCTCATATTGTTGATCATCTACGAGGTCTATGGGCATTCTTCTCGCAGCTCATCCTTGTACTTCTTCATTACTTTTTCGATGTGGTTCCTTGTAGCCTCCTGGTTGTTTGCTCCTTTCGTTTTCAACCCATCCGGGTTCGAGTGGCAAAAAACAGTAGACGATTGGACGGATTGGAAAAGGTGGATGGGAAACCGCGGTGGAATCGGGATTGCACCCGATAAAAGCTGGGAATCATGGTGGAACGAAGAACAGGAACACTTGAAATACACTAATACACGGGGTAGACTGCTCGAGATTTTCCTTTCATTTCGCTTCTTCATCTACCAATATGGGATTGTCTATCAACTCAAGATATCACAAGGCAACAAAGACATACTGGTAAAGAAAAAACTTCACTTTTTTCTTGATATTCTTACTTAAGGCTTTTCTTTATCTGCTCATCATTATATTTGGAATCATTTCATTAGGTTTATGGACTTTCTTGGTTTGTTATGGCAACTGTGCTTCTGGTACTAAAGGTAAATTCTTCTTTTAGGGCTAGTCAATTTATACAGATGCTAAGATCAATTTCATCAGTTCTTGAATTGCTTTAATCTAATTTACTTTCGAAACAGATGGTGTCGATGGGAAGAAGAAAATTCGGTACAGATTTTCAGCTAATGTTCAGGATACTGAAAGCACTTTTGTGCCTCGGATTCGTATCAGTCATGACTGTACTATTCGTGGTGTGTGGCCTAGTTTTAAGCGATATATTTGCTGCTCTCATGGCGTTCATGCCTACCGGATGGGCCCTCATTCTGGTAAATGCTTATCCTTTTGTTACTCATCAATTCTCTCTCCCATTTCATATTCTATTGCTATCAAGAGGTTGTTATATATGTGCAGATTGCTCAAGCATTGAGGCCTTTTCTGAGAAGCATTGGCATATGGGATTCTGTAAGGGAGTTGGGCAGAGCATATGAGGCTATAATGGGGATGGTTATATTCATGCCCGTCGTTGTGTTGTCGTGGTTCCCCTTTGTGAATGAGTTCCAGACGCGCCTCCTCTTTAACCAGGCGTTCAGTCGTGGCCTCCAGATTTCAATGATATTGGCTGGGAAGAAAGACAAGATATCCTCGTGATCATTATGTTTCTGGTTGAAGACAACCAATCTGCTTCAGTTGATTTGTTCTGGTTAGATTCTGAGTATATATATTGGTTGTATATTCTGTACTGAACTAGTTAGGCTCTTATGATTATTATAATCTAAATGCAGGCAATTTAGCACTCTTCTACTTAGTTGAGAAGTTATGAAGTATTCACATTTTAGAATTTTGTATTTGAATTGGTGGATGGATTTCTTTAATAAACACACATGGCCCCGTTTGGTTGTTAGGAAAGTAATGTTGACAGAAAATATGATTATGTGGAATATGATTGCGTGGAAAATGATTACAGAAAGTAAAATTACTGAGGAATTTGATTCCGTGGAATATGATTATAAAGAACGCAGATTACTTGCACTTGTTTTGTTGATACTAGGAAATGTAAAATCATGTTATCAATAATATGAATAATATGTATTTATCATCAATTATTGGTTAATTGTTATATTATTATTTTATAAATATATAAAATCACCCAAAATATTATTATTGATATTTTTTTAATTATATAATTTATAATAAAATATTAAAAATATTTAGTTAAAAATATCTTTTTAAATATCAATAACATCTTTTTTAATAATAATAATAATAATAAATATTAGTTAAAAATATCTTTTTTAATATTAACAACATCTTTAATAATAATAATAATAATAAACTTATTAAAGAACTCACTTATTTTAATAATATTATTTTTCAGAATAATAACAAGATTATTTAAGAAAATAGTTATTATTAAATTTTTATTATTGTTCATAAATAAAAAATAATAAAAATGTAAATAAATTAAAATATTCAATTAATTTATAAAATATATAAATTAATAATATTATTATTCAATATTAACTAATTATTATTCTATTTTTAATAATAATAATAATAATAATAATAAATTACTTTCCTTGTATCAAGGAAAAAGAATACATATTCTAAACAAGGAAAAAGAATCCACAATTATTACACCATTTTTCTTGTTTTTAGCATTCTCATTACTTTCCTGGTATTTTGCTAAAATTGAACCAAACATAGAATTTTAAAATCCTGGAATCAAATTACTTTCCGTATACTACCAAACACATGATTTTAACAATTTGGAATCAGATTACTTTTCTGAGCAGAATCTTTGCCAATCAAACGGGGCTATGGTGACATATTTATATTTCAAGAATTTGCTTCTTAAATTTACAATTTTTCTACCATAAAATTGCACATCTTTTCTCGTTTTGAATTCATAGATGTATATTTCCCCTTGTTTGTCTTCATACACAACAAATGCTACAAACTAAACCAAATTACTATTCTTTATCAACAATTTTCAAGTACATATGCTTTTGAGCTTTTCTTTTTGTAATAATTGGTATGGTATAATGGTAAAAAGTTTTGTATTCTATTTTGAATTCTCTCATGCAAACGACTTATATGTTTTTTTTATACCATAAGACGGAAAAAAAAAAAAGAAAAGAAAAAGATGATTTATTCATACCGCCACACTTAGGTACAACTGTTGTTGCTTGAAGTACAGTCCTACAATCTGGATCGAGCTAATTAATAACAAAACAGAACAACACACACGGTGGTAGATCGTACCACCCATGGCTTCTCCGGCCATCTCGAGATCCCCTCTCCAGCGGACCACCACCTTCAAGAACAGCCCCATCTCCGCCGCCGCCGCCGCTACTCCTACCTCCTCCATTTCGACGCCGCACTCCCCCGCCTCGTCCCCCTTGGACGCCTTCTCCTCTGACCCAATCCTTTGCGCCTTTCTCTCTCCCGACTTCAACCCCACGCAATTCTCCTCCTCCGCCCTCTCCTCCGGCTCCGCCGCCTCCAGAATCGAGAAGCTCCAGGAAGGCCTCCGCCTCCTCGACACTCAACTCCGCCACGAGGTCCTCTCCCGCCACGGCGATCTGCTCCACCAGCTCTCCTCCATTAAATCCACCGAGTCTTCTCTCTCCTCTCTCCGATCCTCCATTTCCTCCCTCCAATCCTCCCTTCGCCGCGCGCGATCGGAGCTCTCCGATCCCCACCGTGTCATCTCCAACCAGACCCTCCAGCTCAACAACCTTCATTCCACTTCATTGCTACTTCAAAACACTCTCCGAACTCTCCGCCTCATTCAGAAGCTTAGAAACCTCGTAGATTCACAGCCCGATCCATCAAAATGGGATCTATCCAAAGCAGCACAATTACATTGCGAGATTCTCACCCTTTATAACGAGTCCCATTTATCAGGAATTGATGTTGTAGATACTGAATTGAAATGGGTAATAGAGATGGGATCGCAAATTCGTGAAGAAGGGATGAAGGTTTTGGAAAAAGGTCTGGAGAGTTTGAATCAACCGGAAGTTGGATTAGGGTTGCAGGTTTTCTACAATTTGGGGGAATTAAGAGGAGCTGTGGATGGGTTGGTGAGCAAGTATAAGCAAATGGGTGTAAAGGGTGTGAGTAGTGCATTGGATATGAAGGCAGTTTCGGGAGCCGGGGCTTATGGTGGTGGAGGTCCGGGAGGAGTGCAGAGACATGGAACGCCGCAGATCGGGAGTGGGGCGAAGGCGAGGGAGGCTCTGTGGCAGAGGATGAGTGGTTGTATGGATCAGTTGCATTCAGTAATGCTTGCAGTTTGGCACTTGCAGAGGGTGTTGTCGAAGAAGCGGGATCCGTTCTCTCATGTTCTGTTGCTGGATGAAGTCATGGAGGTAGTAAAAATGAATGCTTATGTTCGTTTACTTGATGGCATTGACTGTTGCTTGATGAATGGAACATAGTGTGGCATTCTTGATTATGAGCTACATAGATGTGGAGTTCTATTTCATAATGAAAATGATGTCTAGATATTGTGAATGTCATGATGTATTTGAAATTGTATTTGAATAAGAATGCTACATTGGCTTAGTTTCATGGTGACCTAAACCTCATAATAAGTTTGTGAAGGTTGGGTTCGGGGTAATCGGATCATTACCTGATGACGTGAGATAAGAGTGCTGTTCTCAGGGGCTTTACCCTGATAAGTAGTGATTCCTACAAATTAGCCCGTAGTTTTCTTTGTTCCAATGCACAATATATACATTAGAATGCTATGAAGTTACAGAATAATTATGCTGTTGCTTTACTTTCAGCATGTTATACACCATTGTTCCACCTTTCTGGGTATTATATTCTATAAATATGATTAGGATTTGATAGATAAGAGAACTAGAAACTGGAGTTGTTTTACTGGATAGAAGATACAATTTCATTCATGATGAAGAAATCTATTTAGTTATTTACAAGAATAAGTAAGTTCTCCGTCAGGCCAAGTATTGCCTGCCCAGCCAAAGGACAATTACTAAGATTATATTTGGGTAAATGGGCACTTCATCAAGGAATTATACTTAAACCCAAATAAGAATTATGTTTGGATGCCATCATTCGTAGAGAATCGACACTATCATTGTCTATTTCCATTTCCGTAATTATCACTGGTTGAGGGAAGCATGAGCAACCTTTTTGTATATAATTTGAGATTAGATTCCTCATCAGTTGTATAATTACTTACTGTGTTATTCTCTTCTTTATTTGTGCTACCACTATTCTCTGCCTGCTGCTTATTGTTTCCTTATGCTGTATCAGGAAGGTGATCCAACCTTAACCGATCGCGTCTGGGATTCTTTGGTCAAGTCTTTCGCAAGCCAAATGAAATCCGTTTTCACTGCATCGAGCTTTGTCAAGGAGACTTTCACTGTTGGGTATCCAAAGCTGTTGCCTATGATTGAGAATCTCCTTGAACGAATCTCCCGCGATACAGATGTCAAAGGAGTTCCACCGGCACTCACTTCAGATGGCAAGGAGCAAATGGTAGCTGCCATTCAGAACTTTGAGACGGCGTTTTTAGCCCTCTGCTTGGGCAGACTCTCCGATCTTGTAAATTCCGTATTTCCAATGTCAAGCCGCGGAAGTGTTCCCTCAAAAGAACACATCTCTAGGATAATATCACGCATTCAAGAAGAGATCGAAGCTGTTCAGTCGGACGCACATTTGACTCTGCGAGTCCTTCGTGAAATCAGCAAAGTTTTGCTTCTACTTGCAGAGAGAGCAGAATATCAGGTAACCTCCTCTAGTTGTCCATTTCCTCATCTTTGATATTTTCATTCGTGCAATTGGTGAAGATGCTTATACTACAAATAATCGTTTTTTACTGTCATAAATTTTGGCCGGTTAGGCCAGAAAATCCCTCGGTAGTTTGACGGACAAATTCCGTTGCTAAACGATTTAGCTATGGAATTATATTTTGTCGCCAAATAGCTATAACATTAAAAAAACTGATTGTTCTGTAGCAAATGAGTTTCTGTCGATGTAGGATAACATACATTTTGAAAATTTCATAACTAGCAATGGAAAGTTTTGTCGCTTATCCGTTGGTAATTTTGAAAAATCCGTAATTAACATGGAAAAGTCTATTGATAATCCATCAGCAGTCTGACAAATTCATTAACGGTGATGGTGATGGTTGCTATATATTCCGTCGGCATTCTCCTCACTAATCCGTTGGTAATTTTACGACTATTAATTTGACGTGAATTCTTCGCTAGATCACGATGAAGTTGGTTTCTGTTGCTAAATCCTTTGCTAATTGTGTGGTTTCTTGTTTCGTGATTCATTTAGTCTATTTTGATGGCAGATATACACGGGTCCAGAAGCACGCCAAATATCTGGTCCTGCAACACACGCACAGCAGAAGAACTTCATGCTGTGCCAGCATCTCCAAGAAATTCACACACGGATAACGTCCATCATATCCGGACTCCCCTCCATCGCTGCTGATGTTCTCTCCCCGGCTCTTGGTGTAATATACGGCGTTGCAGGTGATTCCGTCTCCTCCTTATTCCAAGCCATGCTTGATCATCTCCAGTCCTGCATCTTGCAAATCCACCAACAAAACTTCGGATTAGAAACCACCATGGATAACAACGCATCTCAGTACATGGAAGAATTGCAGAAAAGCATTTACCACTTCAGAATTGAATTCTTGTCAAAAGTTTTGCCTTCTTCCGGAGCCATCTCTGCAGGAACAGAGACTATCTGCACAAGGCTGGTAAGAAGCATGGCTTCTCGAATCTTGGTCTTTTTCGTCAGACACGCATCTCTTGTCCGACCATTATCCGAATCCGGGAAGCTAAGAATGGCTAAAGACATGGCGGAGCTTGAGCTATCCGTCGCCCAAAACTTGTTCCCAGTAGAGCAGCTCGGTGCACCATACAGAGCACTCAGAGCGTTCCGCCCGGTTCTGTTTCTAGAAACTTCTCAACTTGGATCTTCGCCGCTTCTTCAAGACCTCCCCCCAAGTGTCGTACTCCACCACCTCTATTCCCGAGGCCCAGATGATCTGCAGTCGCCTCTGCAACGGAACAAGCTTACGCCTATGCAATACTCATTGTGGATGGATTCACAAGGGGAGGATCAGATATGGAAGGGGATTAAAGCAACTTTGGATGATTATGCTGCTACTGTGGGAGGAAGAGGGGATAAGGAGTTCAGCTCTGTTTATCCTCTCATGCTGAAAATTGGTGCTACTCTAACAGGGAAGCAATAGTGGATTTGCTCTGCTGAAGGTATGCTATCAATCTTCTTGTTTAAGGCTTTTTTGTCTTTACCTATACTATGGCAGTTTGGCATGATTAGTTAGTGAGTTTGATTGTTTTATTTATAGCTGCATTTTACCTGTACTGAATTAAAGAAATAAACATGGAAAATAGATTCTTACATTGTTGTTGTTCAGTTTACATACATTATGCATGTGAATAGCCTACATTACAAGGGTCCCATTCATCTTGTATCACCTTCTTAATCGGATTGTCTCATTTATCTTATTCTCACTTTCTTAATCGGTTTGTCTCATTTATCTTGTCTCACTTTCTTAATCGGATTGTCTCATTTATCTTATCTCATTTCTTTATATAGTATTCCTTCCGTCCCGCTCCAAGTGATTTGTATCCAAAAAGGAAATAGCTTTAAAAAAATTGCAAATTATCTCATACTTTATCATTTTTCTCTCGTATTTTATTACTTCTTTATCATTTCTCTCTCATATTTTATCATTTATTCTCTCACTATCTCACTCATCTTCTCTCTCTTACTTTATCATCTATTTATCTCTCATACTTTATCATCAACTTTCTTAATTTTCCACCCCGAAAAAAATGGGTCACTTGAAATTGGACGGAGGGAGTAACTTTCTACTTCTTAATTCAATGAGGGATCCACCCACATCTTTACGAACCAAACTCACCTCGTCTTAATAACCGCGTCGAAAAGACGTGAGTCAAGAACTCAATGGGATCTGGAAGGAGATAGTAATATGGTAACGTGTGTTTATAGCTATTTGAGATAATAAAAGTACAAATATAGTCAATACTTATAAATATGTTCACTATATTTTTGAGCTCTAGTTATTTTTTTATTTTTATCAATTTTATAGTAAAACTTCTTTAAATTAATATAGTTGGGACCATAAAATTTTATTATCTTAGAGAGATATTAATTTATCTAGAAATTAATATTTATTAATTTAAAGAGAGTTTTCGACCTGAACGAAGTATAATGTATAACCTCTAAAAACAATGAACCGTAAAAAATACAATGAATCATTTGATTATATTTAGGAACAATAAATTAAGTACATTGTTTTAATACAATGAATCGTTTGACTATTTAGGAACAATAAAATTAAGTTTATTGTATTTTTATTAAAATATATTCAATGTATAATGATAATAGTATATACTATATATAGAATAATTAGATTTAAGTTTTAAAAAAAAGCAGTAACACAAAAATCATATTTCAGAAAATTATCTTAGGGTTCTGGTAATTTAAATGATTATTAATTTATGATTTCGATGAGAACATATATTTATATTAAGGTTTTTTGAAAATTATATCTTATCAAGTTTGATGATTTTTTACACTGGTCCGAGTCGGGATCGGAGAAAAATATTATCTTAGAGAAGTTATTAATTTAATGAGTATTAAATTACGAATGTTTTATTGTACCTGTAAAAGTATGAAAAGTAATTTGGACTTCTGGCCTAGCTGTTCAATAGCTTTTCGGATATGGAAAAAATAGTAAAAGAAAATTGGGAAAATTGAGGAGATTTTAGTGATTTTAACGAGTCCGAATCTTCTATCCCACAATTGGTGGATCACTTGGTGGCCCATCAATCACGCGGTGGCCCACCAATGCACGCGTGGCGCCGCGTGATTGGTGGTCCACCAATTGTGGGATAGAGGATCCTTAGGCGATTTTAACCACATAGTGTATGTTACAGTAGAACCTTCGTAATTTAATATTCGGTAAATTAATAATCTTTTTAAGATAATATTTGTTTTCGGTCCCGACTCGGTCAATGTAAAAAATTATCAAATTCGATAAGATAATAAGATAATAATTTTTAGAAAACCCCAATGTAAATATATGATCCCATCAATATCATAAATTAATAGTCTTTTAAAATTTGCTTCTTAAAACTAAAATATAATTGAATCTCATCTATAACTTCTAATTGCATCAAAAAATTTCGG
The DNA here is from genome assembly GCA_028984105.1 of Lavandula angustifolia. Classification (NCBI taxonomy): domain Eukaryota; kingdom Viridiplantae; phylum Streptophyta; class Magnoliopsida; order Lamiales; family Lamiaceae; genus Lavandula; species Lavandula angustifolia. The sequence continues at coordinate 24,535,056 of CM054810.1, read as the reverse complement.
TGTTGTTTTCTCAAACTACACCATAAAATTGTCATGAGTCCTAGATGCAATAAGTGTTTCCTTGCGCATAATTGGTTCTAAATAAATTGTATTATCTTTAGTGTTTTTTAATGTTTATTATCCATAAATGTTAACTATATCATTGTATTTATTTTTTAAAAGAATAAATTCATTATTTCTTAACAAATTCATACTATAATTCATTGTTTCAAGATAGTAAATAGTAAAATGACATTAAATATGATACATAGATAAACTTATAACTCATTATATTCATTTAGTTAAATTTTAATTTGGTTGAAGTTCGAAAACTCTCTCTAAATTAATAAATATTAATCTCCAAAATAATAAAATCTCTCAACCCCGACAATATTAATTTAGAGAGGTTTAACTGTATTATGAAATTATACAAGTTTGCTCCAAACTCCTAAAGGCAGGATATTCAATTGTTTGACTGGAAACACAACAATCTTGAGGCTTAATTAGAAGTTATTAGCTGGCTCACTACCCAGAATTCTTATTACTTACTCACTGTTTTAGTCAATGAATCATTGGATCAAAAGTTCGAATCTCACACATGAGAAGAAACATGAGATAAATTACAAGAGTATATTCTTTGAGTAGCGAATCTTGATGACACCTCAAATTAAAGCTGTGTACAATTTTGAATTTCTTTACATTTAAGAATCTAAAGTTGTCTATATAATTTTGCACCCCTTAAAATTGCAAATTTCTATATATATCTTATGGAATCGCCTCTTATTGATAAACCGTTGCTTTCAGAATAATGAAACGCCGAATAATATGGATTAACGAGATAGCGAAAAGGCTTAATTAACAATAGGGAAAGACAGCCAGCGCCAAAACTCAAGATTTTGATACTATATTCATATACCTAATTATTAAATTGACGTATAGTCTAATATCATACTCCCTCCGTCCCATTATTAATGTCCCACTTGTCTTTTTTGGTTGTCCCATTATTTATATCTCATACCAAATAAAAAAATAAATAAGTGGACCACAATCAATCTAAGCAAGTGGACTCCACCCCTTTATACTTTTACACCACAACTTTACACCTTTACCTCCACTATCTTAATTACCATGTCCAGTCCCAATGGGACATAAATAATGGGACGGAGGGAGTAAAATTCTTGTCTCTGTTAGGTGGGAAAAACTCTTCATTATTTAATTATTTATTTAATATTTTAATTATTCTTGATGATTAGCTTGTGAAAAATTCCCATAAATTATGTCTCTTATACACGTCTATAGGATATCTATCCTCACATATTTTTCGAATATAAAAGTGTATTAATTTTCTGTCTCATATGATATTACACGCCCACATACGTGTACGTGTGTGTGTGTGTTTTGATGTAAGAACATCAAGCAGAAGACAAGATTGTGAATAGTTTGATCAGCGTGCCTTAAATGTTGGTCTACCTCATGTAATAAACTAAATTATTTTTCCTGAAATTTGATGTCATTTTCCCTGAAACTCAGCTTCAAGAATTAAGTCCACGTCCACACTCTAATTAATTAAATTACATGGCCGCTGCACGATATTACAATATTATTATTATTTAGAAATCACTGCAAACAAAGTTTTGTATCTAAAATATGACATTGAAAGGTTTTTTCAAGTTCACATTAGTGATAAGGCTAAGCTTCAATCTTTTGTAAAAACCTAAAATAACTCCTCATATGATCATATCCAGTTGGATATATATGGAGCAACCATTCAATAGAACAAAATACTAATTTTTTAAAGGGGGATATGCAAAAATGTACAAATCCAACACTCTTAAATGCAAAAATGTACATGGTTTACCATAAATGCAAAAATATACATATATATTATTTTAATACCTATAAAGTACCTACAACATAGTCTTCAACACTTTTCTTTCTCTTATCTAACTTTTGGCAGTGAAGTGATTTTGTGATTTGACATTTCTCCTCTCTCAACATGTTCTCTCTCTTTCTCTCACTACCTGCATGAAAATATACGTATATTTTATCTTTCTCTCAGTACCAACATGCATGAACGTTGCCAAATAAATTATCTTTCGTTATATTTTAGCCGTTTTCCTTCTTACATGCATGCGAAAATATTAATAGACATGCATGCGAAATTTTATATTACGAAATTTATTTTAAGTCAATTTATTTAATGTCATTATATGCATGCGAAATTTATTTTACGTGAATTTATTTAACGTCATTATATGCATACGAAATCTATTTTACGTTAATTTATTTTACCTCATTACATGCATACGAAATTTATATTCGAAATTTATTTTGCGTCATTACATGCATGCGAAATGTTCGAAATGCATGCATTCAATTTTACGCCAATTTTACATGCTAATAAATATACGTAAATTTATCATTATTTTACGTCAATTTATGAAGCTAATAAACAGATGTATCATTATTTTACGTTAATTTTTGAAGCTAATAACCATACGTCAATTTATCATTATTTTACGTAAATTCTTGTGCAAGTAACCTAAATCATTATATCATTATTTTACGTTAATTCTTGTGCAAGCTAATAAATAGATTTATCATTATTTTATCATTATATGTTCGAAATGCAAGCAAAATTTTATATGATGCTAATAAACATGCATTCAGATTTATATTTGTGCTCCCACACGCCTGCATGCTCAAGAAGCTTGTACAAGAATTTGGTCAACGATACAAGCGTTCCAATTCTTGTAGGGTCGTAATCCGCGTTACCTCGATGCCAAAGTGAGTCATATAACTCAACCTTCCAATATATGTAAGCAGATACGAATTGTTACCCAGTGGTCCGCAGGAACGAGGCACGCTGCTATGACCAATATATGTAAGCAGATACGAATTGATACCAATATATGTAAGACAACGTACTTTCAAAGTATTTTGGAGTTTCTCGAAACTTACATGCTAGCCCATCGCCATCTAGTGGTCAAGTTTAATCGGCCCTCCGGGGAGTCCACAAAGTAAAATCCGCATACGGATCGAAGCTTCCTGTCTTTGGGGAAGTACCACCTTAACATGCGGGGGATGACATCTGCATTGACTATGCTCCCGGCAAGGGCCCTAAGTTGGGGGATAGCTTCGAATGCCCAAACCTGCAAGGAGGAGTGTATACTTGAAGTATGAAGTTTGATTCATGCAGTATGACGTTAAATTAACGAAGTAAGAAGATTAATTTTCAACAGTTCAGAACTCCAATAAGTTAATAATGGTACCTGTATAGCCCATATGGGCCCTGCAAAATGGTAGCTATTTCCACACGCCCTTCTTCCTACCGGTATATGCTGCTTATAGTGCATTAATGCTTGGTATGCATATGCACCCCATGGAAATGAACTCCACCGATCAAGATCATCCACAAGCACCCAGACAAACTCGTCAACCAACCTGAGCTTTGGTACACCCATGCACAAGTCGGATACTAGTGCAAACTCGGAGGGACCAAATGAAATGAGTCCACCACTGATTTGGAAACACATGCAGTCGTCCGCCGCATCGTTTATAGTCACCTCGCGACACATCAATTGATGGATAGCCTTACTAGCAGTCCATCCACCCTTCCATGACATGATGTGTCCAAACAGACTCGTCAAACAAAAGTGATCCACCAGTTCCTGCCCTCCTAAGGCAAGCAATGTCGCTCTAATATCCCCTATAATGAAATCATTCCAATGGGTATTCAAAGTCGGATAGACGTTCCTGCATTCGTATCTAACCCATCTCCAGTTACCCTAAAATAGTTTACAATTAATTAGTAAGACAAATTGAGCTTTTAAAAAACGTTAGCACTACGTAAATACTTGTTCACACTTCACCATAAACCGTAACATTAATATACGAAGTATTATACGAAGAAAGATAAAATTCAGAGCATAGTATAACCCAAAAAATGTAATATTTACTATCGCTACACGTAACATTTTTCGATCGGACAGATTCCAAGTTACATATTGTCATTTTTCATGAATCACGAACTAGTATTACAATTTCAATATGAAAAACCTAGTTTTTTCAAATATACACCTATACAGACGATATGAACACGAAAATAATTATTAAATCACACAATTGACCATTAAAGAATTTTGTGATAGATACTATGAATTCGTGTTCTTACAGTTATCTTAGCACTACGAAAATAAATCAAATTACTCCGTTCTAACCATAAACGGAATAACTACAATATAATCATAGTTATACCGTGTGTTAACTTTTTTATGTTACGATGATATAATAGGTAAGCTCATTTGTAAGGTCGACTTAGAGAACCAAACGTGCACGTGTCACGAACATCACTTTAATTCGTTACCTGCATTGGAGCACGTGTCATAAATACATGTTCACAATTAAATATCACATGAATAACCTAGTTTTTTGAAATAAACACCAATAGAGCCAATATGAATACGAATAACACAATTAAATCATACTATTCACCAATAAAGAACTTGTTGATTAATAATATGAATTCGTGTTTTTACAATTATCTTAGCACTACTACAATATAATCAAGATCAAGATTATCGAAATTGCCTAAATTAAATTATCAAAATTGCCTAATTAAATTAACGAAATAGCATAAATTAATTTAATGAAATTGCCTAAATTAAATTATCAAAATTTCCTAATTAAATTAACGAAATTGTATAAATTAATCTAATGAAATTGCCTAAATTAAATTAACGAAATTGCCTAAATGATATTAATGAAATTTTATATGAAATTGCCTTGTCCGATCGATCGGACCATATATTTATTTATTTATTTTTTTAACATGGTCCGTAATTTTTAACATGTGCCAATCGGTTGAATAAAAAAAAAATTAAAACCCAATACATTGCCGATAATAATAATAAAAAAAAGTAAAAACAATCGTGACAGCTGTGACAGCTGTCACATCTGTATTATTTTCTTGAAATTTGACTACAAAACTATTCGTGCCGACAGCTGTATATACAATCCGACCGATAGGATGATTAAGGGATACCCCAACTACTATTCATCAAAACCCCAAATACTATTCCTCTAAACCCTCAAAACCCTTGATCAAAATCCCAAATACTATTCCTCTAAACCCTCAAAACATCGAATTCGAGCAACGAAAAGTAATATACGAAGAGGATATTGAGGATATCATGAATAAGTTTGAAATATAATAATAGAGACATAATTAAAAAAAAACTTTCGACCTCTTCTTATATTTCGAAAAATGAGTTCATTTTTTGTATAAAGTCATAACTACTTCTATCATTCAAGAATGATTCATGTTTAATTTTTGCTAATGTATAGATATATATAAAGCTTTATTGCACCATTTCATAATATTCCCCTGAAATATTTATTATCAAATTTTTATTTTAAAATTTATAATTTTTTAAGAGTTTATTTCAATTATATTGATTTTTTAAGTATAATTTTGATTATTAATAACATCCGTAATTTAAAAAAAATAAAATATGGTCCGATCGATCGGCCTTGTCCGATCGATCGGACCATATATTTATTTTAAAAAATTAAATATGGTCTGACCGATCGGACCAGGGGTGATCGGCCCTGGCCGACCAGGGGGGGCATGGGGGTGGGGGGTGTTGGGGTGGGTGGGGGGGTGGGGCCCTCATGGCCGATCATGAATATAGTGTGTGTGGGGGGGAAGGGGCCGATCATATCGGTCCTGACCGATTTGGTGGGGGGGTTGGTGGTGGTGGGGGGGATGGCAATTTTTTTTTTTAATAATTTAGTGCCGATCGATCGGACGGTGCCAATCGATCGGCACATATTTTTTTTAGTCCGATCGATCGACCCTTTCTTGATTTTGTGCCGATCGATCGGCATGATGTGTTAAAATCAGTTTATTTTTCGAATCTGACAAGTTTCAGTTTATAATTTAAAAAAAAAATTAAATATGGTCCGATCGATCGGCCTTGTCCGATCGATCGGACCATATATTTATTTTTTTATTTTTTTAACTTGTCCGTATTTTTTTAAATTTATGTATATATATATATATATATATATATATATATATATATATATATATATATATATATTAATTATGCCCGATCGATCGGACGGTGCCTAAATTAAATTATCGAAATTGATTAAATTATTGAAATTGCCTAAATTAAATTATCAAAATTGCCTAATTAAATTAACAAAATTGCCTAATTAACAAAACCGGTTTTTCGATAAATTATCAAAATTGCCTAATTAAATTAATAAAATTGCCTAAATTAAATTAACGAAATTGCCTAAATTAAATTAATGAAATTGCCAAAAATAAATTATCGAAATTGTCTAACGAAAATGCCTAAATTAAATTAATGAAATTGCTTAAATTAAATTATCAAAATTGCATAAATTTCGTAAATTAAATTTACTAAAATATAAAAATTTCCTCAAATTGAATTCATAAATTAAATTAACAAAATATTAATTTTTCGTTAAATTAAATTAAATATACAAAAATATTAAATTTTCGTTCAGGTTTTTAAAGTATTTAAACGAATATCTTCATGTTTTTTGTTTTACGAAAATATCAATTAAAGAAGTTTTTTTTTAAATAACTTTAGCTTTTTTAAAAAAAATCACCAACTTTTATTTTGCTAATTTCGAGACTACTTATTCAAAAAGAAAAAGATTCCAACACAAACTGCACACACACTGCACACACACTGGAGGTGAAGTAGGGTCATTTGTATATTATTGCATTTATGGAAAAGTTTGTATATTTTTGCATTTTCAAACATGGAAATGTATACATTTGACATTCCCCTCTTTTAAATAATATACAGAAAATTCGAGATTCTGCCCAATTTGAGGGCATCCGATCTAGAATCCGCCTCCAAGTTGGATGCATGATAAAAATGGTTACATTCTTTTGATCTACACTCGATATGTATGTTATACACAATCATATTGATTTATACTCGATGTGTATAGTTACGAAATTTTACCCATCATTCTTAAACTAAAATTATAGATTTGCATCTAAAAATTATCGATTTCGTTCCTTAATTGTTAATCTCGGCTCTAATCTTGGCCCCATCAATGTAACTACAAATATTGGAATATCATTGATCCTCTTGACACTCCTTCCCATAAAAAATTGTAGAATAAACATAATTTTCGGCATCTTTCTGTCTCAATTACTTGCTAGGGTTGATGCCATCAATTTTCACTATTTTAAAACTTTAAAGAAATAATATTAATACAGCTATTTCAGACACACCCCCACTTTCATATTAATACATCCTCGTATCCTCCGTTGGAAACACAACATAAAATCTCCCAAACATCATTTCCAAGACTCCCTTTTTCCCCCTTGTGCAATTTTTTCAATAATGGGGAAGAAAACCAAATCACCCTCCACAAAATCACCAACCAATCACAAGCACGAAAAGAAGCATCAAACCAACAGCTTGATCAAGATCCTACGGCCCAAAGTCTACATCACGGACCAATCAAAATTCAAGAACCTCGTCCAAGAACTCACCGGCAACGGCAACTCTCCGGCGTCGTCGCCGCCGCCTTCTCTCAACAACTCCGTCCCCTGCTGGCCGCACCACCATGCATATCAAGAGAACAGCACCGACGTGTCGTTTGACTCGTCGTGCTTCAGCACACCCTTGGATGGATCGCCGGATTTGAGACCGCTCGATCCTTTCGACGTCGATTTTTCGAGGATCGATTTGGAGTCGTTGCTTATGGGGATTGATAATATTTCCAACGGTTATGATCATAATTCTTGTGATGGGATGGATGGGATAGATGGGATGGTTCAGCAAGGGGTGTGTGTATATGATTATGATTTTTCTAGCTTGATATAATTATAATCATCTGTATACACGAACTTTAGACGGATTCTCATACCGGATCCATTGAGATATGAAGGATGGAGTGTGTATGGGGGTTTGTCTGATGGTTCTTGATTGCAGTATTGAAAGTGTATGTATTTGTTTATACGTATATTGAAGAGGTGTAGGAGATTGTTGATGTAAAGTTTTGTGTGATACTGAGATGCTACATATTACTGTAGGGAAACGTTAAATAGTGTAAATATATGTTTGTGAATAAACTTTTTCACCATTTTCATATTTGTGTTTTTTTTTAAATTTATATCCACTATTAATTAGATTTCCAACTTCACCTATGAAATAACCCTTGACACTCATAAGTAATTCGTTGGTAATAAGTAATAACAATTTCACAAATAGTGTTCGTGGATATCTGTTGTCTGTATTGCGACGGTGATTCCATGGGTAGCCTTATATCATCTAAAGTGTTGCCAGTACATTGGCCGCGGCGGTTGTTCCGTCGGTAAATATTTAACCATGTTCAATGTCAGTGAATGTTAAGCTGTTTCCGTTACTATATCTAAAAATTCTTGTAGTAAAATTCAAATGTTTATTTGGAAAAGGAAAAGAAAAAGAAAACAAAGATACTGAATAAGGAATTAATGAATGAACTATTGAATCACAACACAGAAAAAATAAAACAATAATGTCTGATAATCATCAGATGAACAACTTCTTTTTTTTTTTTCCTTTTTTTTTTGTTCCCTTTGAGGAACTTGTAATTAAGATCAAATTCTTGAAAAGAAAAGAAAAGAAAACAAAGGCTACAAAAATTCATGTTAATCTGTTCTTGGTTGGTGGTGTGCTGTACAAGGACTTAAGCTGCCTGCTGATCAGCTTGCTGTTACTGACCGCCATTTGCAGCTCCATATCATCCGACCACCATTGCTCCAATCCGTGCGCCTCCGAAAACTTCTGCTTCCCCTTGGAGAACACGAAAAGCTTACCTGAACACGGTGAGTTTATCGCTGCTGGCTTGGCATTCTCCTTCTCATCCTCTTCTGCTGCAACCGGATCAGTGTAGTAGCAGCAGATGTAGTCGCTATTATTCACGTATAAATGAGGCACCCATTGCTTCGATCCGAGTGTTACGGATGGTTGTTTATCTTCTCCCACACCATTATCAAGATTTTCACTACTTGAAGGGATCATTGATCTTACCCTCTTCCACATTAGCCCGGCTTTTTCTCCTACGTTCCGTAGGCTTGAAGCTAATGAAACCGAAGGAGGGTTGAACAAATGCGCCTCCACAAACACGCCCTCTTTAGCTAGAGCTTTGCCTACTTGTAGAGCAAAGCCAGCTCCTAAAGAATGACCAGCTATGCACGCATTACTACTCCCATACTTTTCAGAAATGGATTTTAAGGCCTTGAATGCACAACTGAATCTCACAGATCCTTTTAGGCTTTCCCAAGCAAGGAAACGTAGATCGTCTTCAATATCCCTTCTGATTGTGGGGCTTTTGAGGAGAGTGCCTCGGAGAACAAGGACGGCCCTTGGTGCGCCTTTTGGCCTCATGAGCACGAAATCTGCCAATGCAGCTGATCGGTCCCATTCTAGTATTGCACCGAAGATTGATCCGTCTCTTTCGTCTATGAGGGTCTCGACTAGTTTGTACTTGAAGGGTATCCACCATTTGGGGGCAAGGGCAGTCTCATTGCTTCTGTTTTCTTGTCGGTCTAGTTCGAGCAAGTAGACTGCTTGTATGAAGCATGCTATTACTGTCCTCTTGTATTTGCTGTCCTTCCTGCTTATTCAATCATGTTACTTGTCATGTTTCGAGAGAGAAAACAATTCCACTTTTTAAGTATATACAGCTTACTACTATTGCAGTTGATTCTGAATCTGCAACCAAAACAACTCCAGAAAAGAACTATAGTGAAACCTTCTAATTCTCCTAAATCCTTAATTAAAAAGCCAATCGACTAAAAGAAACCAATCCCAACTACCAAAACCCAATCTTCGTAACTAATCAGTAATTTCATCAATCAAGAACAAGTGCAGAAACAAATCACATCCCAACTATTCAAGCAATGCAATCAAGAAAGCTAAGATTAGCGTGTAAATTCAAAGCTTAAAGAGAAGTAAAATTAGTGTGAAGAGGAATTGGGCCTAACCAAGTGGAGTTGATGAGGTCTCTCCAGTTGATCGAAGGAACGTTGCGGGGCCCAGATACATGAAACGCGTAAGGATGCTGCTGGGTCTGAGTCTGAACCTCTAGCAACTCGGTCCCCACACACTGAGTCGCGCAATCTTGATTCTCTCCTCGTTCCTCCCCCTCCTGCAAAACTTGATTTTTCACCTCTTCTGCACCTTTTTTGGCCATTCCGTCCATCCCCACATCAAAAGCAAGCCTCCTAATTCTTACACGCGAGAGAAAAGAACGAACAGGGAAGAGATGAATTAAGAAAAATTGGTTTCAGAAATTGTTGGATGCGAGGAGGAGACTTTATTGCGTTAGATTTGGTGAAATCTACATGCCATTATTGCCGATTTTAAAATCGCCTGACTTTTGTTTTTGATTTTAGAAGGGGGGAGTTTGTAACGGTCATATTTCGTGCTTGTTCGCTTTATACACGCCAAGGTGGATCCTAACGTTAGCCGTATGTGGGTGGGCTGGGATTGGTCTGGATCCAACACGGCTAAGGAATATGCCTCCAAGGGTGTTTTCTTCATTACACACGCAACCCAGTATTCACATATATGAGGGCTATATACAAAATCATAGAAAAATTTATAGTGCAAAATAAATATCCCACAACCCAATATTCACATATATGATGGCTATATACAAAATCATAGAAAAATTTATAGTGCAAAGTAAATATCCCGATGTAATTAGTCTGGAAACACAATAAAACTACCGTAAAATCGAGTGAATTGATCCGATTGACATTCATATCAATGATGACCCGATTGTTCTGAAGTAATAATTCGACAGATTGATAGAACTACCGAAAAAATTAACTGGGTTTGACCCGATTGACACCCCTAATAAACAAAGGAAATGCAACTATAAGTCTATAACTACCATTTTCTTGAATCCAAGACATAATTTTTATCAATGTCTTTTTCTTCTAATCATATCGATATCTTTAGGGACGAAAACTACAATTAGAAAAAAACCGACACTTCAACATCTAAATTCTCAACAAGCCTATGATGGAGTTCCCTTCTGCACTCTCTCATTCCACAAGTAGTGCCATTTTTCTTGGATAAGGTAGGCAAGAATCACCAAACAAACCTCAATCATAAACATGATTGTCCAAATTCTTACATCCTCCAATGTTCTTTCATGGTAGGCTTGTAAGCCGGTGAATATATTGATGACTCCAAGCAATGAAGCTGCTATTCCCACCAACCAGTGGAACAGAAACCATACATTTCTACCTCTGCCTCCCCTGCAGAAACACCACAAAATCAATTATTTATAGTCAAAGTATTTCATTGACATGGATTGAAAAGCTTGATCAATATTACCTTGTTGGCCTCAAGATGCTAGCTATGGTTTGCAACCATATGGCAACGTAGAAGGCCAGGCCGATTATCTGGTGCTCGTTGCTGAAAGAGTTGTCGAAGTATTTTATCGATACCAAGCCTCCTCCTGATGCAACAAGAACAGCAAGAATCTGCATGTAGTAATGAAATGATCATTACTTATGATCATGCATCAATATGATTATTTTTCTACCTAACTTCACAATAGTGGAATGAATAGAAAAAAGCAGCAAGATTGTGCATGTCTTTCCTTCCAAGATTTCATTTTGATGATTTCTTACAAATCATATCAACCTAATGAGTGCGGAAATTGCTTTGTGGGATTGTTCATTTTGCAGAAAAGATTGGATTTTTAAAGTGGGAAATGGAACTGAAGAGGGTGTTTATTCTTGCCTGAGTAATAGCATGAGTGTAGAATATGATTCTTAGGTTTCTTGGAGATGTCTGTGTGTTTGAGACCCTCTTTATGAGTATAGAAAGTGGCATCAAGAATCCAACTGAAGCCCAGAGGAGGAATCCATGGAGTTTGATCTCTTGTGACAGTTGAGGAGTGATCTGAGACCAAGATAGATTTCAAGATTCATCAAAATCTTGAATTTTGATCCAATGACTAATTAACAAGTAGTAGTAAAGGGAAGTATATGTAGTAGTTAAAATTACCTTAAGAATCTTGAGTTTGTTGCTTGAGTCCATGCTGTGTTGTTCATCAACTGAGGGAACTAATGGCAGAAGGCTCAGGACTTCTTATTCTGTGTTCTCTCTCCCTCCCTCTCTCTCTCTGTCTCATTTATGTAACCGAAATCGCCATCATTTGTTTTCATAAGGATGAAAAGTAGAAGTTAAATATTTTCTTGCCAACTTCTTTTTGGGAATGTGGGAAATGCAATGAGTGTCTAGCTTGCCTTTATGTAGGCAGATCTTGCTTTGAAGGGATATATGATACATCCATTGGACAATTTAGTCTTGAATTAGATATATCAGAATCAAGATTTTAGAATCATATCTAAAAAGTTATTCTTTTCAAACTCAAAATTTAGAGTTGAGCCCGACACAGCTACAAACAAAACGCCTCTAAAATGCGTATTAGGTAAGTATAGTAAACCCGAATACATTTTTACGTTTTGCCTCCTAAATTATGAAAACGTGCATTCTACCCATGAACTATTGACTTTGTGCGCTTTGTTCTTAACTATGAAAATTTACAATTTGTCCCTAGAATATCTAATTTATTGCAGAAGAGTAAATCTCGGTACAATAGTCGTGAAATACATGCAAAGTTATAACTAATATGTTGGGTTATGAGTCAGTAGATGATACTTAGTATTTTATTGGGTAAAACAATATTAGGGGAAATCATAGTGTTCATGCTATGGAATTGAAGAAACCAAAACCCAGCTAGTATCAGTAGTGTAATGTCGATAGGACTAGATGCAATGGCGGAACTACGGCCGGCGGAACTTCGACTAAATAGTGCATAGGATTCGTATTGCTTATAGATAATTCTAGTGAAAAATATAATTAACTATTAGTTTGTAGTGCAGTTGGTTAATGATTTTATCTCTTTTAAGAGAGGTCTTATGTTCAAAACCCAATGCCCTCATTTGATTTCTATTTTTAGACTTTTAAATTATTTATTTTCTAGTTTTCTTTATTTTTATTACAAGTACAATTAATTCAATATACATGTATAACTCTCTCACATGTTATAAAAATTTCTCTCTTTTTTCTACTAGTTATATAAGTATATTTCTCATAACAAATACAAGAAATAATATATATATATTATATCTTTCATATCATATTTGTGTTCGAGTAACTCTCGATTTTTCTCTGCCTTCGGCCACCGTTGTTCCTCTATTTCGACCCCCCAACTTCATAGCTCTAGTTCCGCCACTGACTAGATGATGTAATAGGCTAGACTGATTTTATTTTTCTTTATCTTTTGTGTCTAAGTCATGTACGGGGTAAAATGTTGGATTGATCTTCAGTAGGGAGTTTACTTTCCAGAACCCCACATCATCAGTGTAAGAGCTTGTGTTTTTAAGTCATCAACTGATGTTCGCTCAGTAGAAGACATCTCATCAGCTGACAGACATCAGTAGAAGAACCCCCTATACAAGCTCAGTACCTTTGGAATCATGAGCTCACTACACTCAGTAGAACATTTTCATCAGCCGACTCAGACGAAGAAGACAGAGACTGTGTCAAGTCTACTGTATCCGACAAGAAACGACCCAGCGTTTAACATCACTCGAAAGTCAGCAGAAGATCATACGAGGATGAGTGAGAGTCAACTCCGATGAAGACCGATGTCTGACATATCTCACCTACCACAAACCTCGACCAATGAGAAGCCGTCAACGCACTACCTGCTCTGACCAACTAAAGCTGCTCTCATGCACATTAATCAACAATTCTGCTGCAACAATTCGAACATCTGATTGTTTTCCTTGGAAGCTTGTGACACATGGCATCGTCCTCTCCAACGGGCAAATGCCTGGGTCACGACTATAAATAGAGAAGCAAATCCGAGCTCCACGCACGGGATATCAAAGGGATAAAACGCTCAAGCTTTCGAAACAACTCTAGCGCATTCAAGATAAATCCAGCGAAGAACTTGCCCAATAGAATACCTTTAGTGTTTTTCTCTCTAGAGTTCTTTAGATCCCTCTTCTCTAGCTAAGCTCAACGTTTATATCTATAGCTTAGAATCTCGAAGGAGTTCACTTTTAGTGATTGTTCTTATTGTAAGAACTCCTTCCTAGTTGGAGAAAATCCCCTCCCCTTCAAACTTAGGTTTGATTTGTAAAGTCGCTAAGGACTATAACTTAGAAGGGTCTGTCCAGTGCACAGATACCTTGCTGAGGCTTGCTCAGATTAATCAACAAGACCTCCTGTTCAGCAGGACCGTGGACGTAGGATCTTGCGTATCCGAACCACGTTAAAAATTGCTTGTGTCATTTACTGTTTTATTGCACTGCATACAAATATTTTACAAACTCGTATCTTGCATAAAACGTATTCGAAAAGGTGCACTAGTCAAAATCTTTTAACTTGTGAAAATCACGTTTTCAACTGAGACGAATCTCCGGGCCCTACACACTTATCCGCACTAAGTCCTCGACTGAGAATCAAGCACTGACAAAAGTTAGTAGGAGAGACTCAGTAGTTGGCACACTCTGACCCGCGATCAGAAGATTACTATTTGACACTATTCATCAGTAGCAACCTACAGCTCAGCTGTCCTTCGCGTTTGAGAAAAGAAACAGTACTCAGGTGTATTCCCCCCCCCCCTCTACACCTGACTCTCGTCTCCGGACCAACAATTGGTATCAGAGCTACGTTGTTCTTCTGATCATCGGTTCTGAAACTAATGGTCTTCTCGAACAGATCCTGAAAACGTTTTTCACTGCACAAGCATCTCTTCATACATCCTTATACTCTTACCCATAATGTCTGATATGTCAAGTATTCGGATGGTGCCGATGTTCTCCGTAGAGAACTATACGGTATGGTGCGTGAGAATGGAGGCGCACCTAACATCGCTGCATGACAGCATGACGGATGTCCTTGAGACAGGACCCATCATCCCCATGATCGACAGCGTACAATTTGCAGCTGTGGGAGGTGTAGGAGCACATACTGGTGCCAAAGTCGCAAAAGACAAATCTGCCTTCATGCCGAAGAGAAAAAGCTGCACAACCTCGACCGAGTTGCGCGGAATGCAATCCTGACTACGCTTAGTGATTCACACCTCGGGAGGGTACAAGACTGCAAGACGACAAAGGAACTTTGGGATGCCCTGACTGTACTGAGCCAAGGAACCCCGCAGATCAAAGAAAATAAGCTCGAGCTAGAACTACAAAAGTTCGATACATTTGCCATGGAGCCCAACGAGACCATTGACGAGTTCAGCGTCAGATTTACCAACCAGATCAATGTGATCAACGGGCTGGGGAGGACGTTCACCAACAAAGAGATGAACACGAAGATCTTGAGAGCGCTACCTCGACTGAAGTGGCTTAGTTTTGCTACTTATTTACGTCGCTCAGATCTTAATGCTCTAACTCCTGATGTTATATTTTCAGAATTAAAGACGGAGGAATTTGAGCACAGCCTACCCCAACGATGTTCCAGCGCTCCAGCTGACACACAGATAGATCATGCTTTCAAAGCAACAATCAGCAAACCTGGAGCCAAACCCATTTCTTCCAGCAAGGCAGTAGCCACGACAGATGCTAAGTCCTCTGAGACATTTGCTACTGACCAGCTTGCATTCATGGCTCTCAAATATCAAAGAGAAAAGGAAAGAGTCAGGAAGCTGAAGAAATATCACAGAGATTCTCCCTCAGGTAAGAAAGAATATCGAAAAAAGGAAGAATCTAAACCTTCTACTGATTGCAAGAACACAGAACCTGCTGCTAGTCCATCTAATGACTCAGCTGGAAAAGGCAGCAAATCATCTGTATGCTATAACTGTAAGAAGGAGGGACACTATCAGTACGATTGTCCCGAACTCTCAGCTGCTCAAAGAGCAGAACGGCAGGCCAGGCGCGAGAAATTTGCCTGAAGGAGGCAGTCCTACATCGCCGGAGAGATATCCGATGACTCAATCGAGGAAGATACATTCATGTATTCTTCTGAAGACGAAGCTGCATTTGTCGCCGTTGAGGTCGGAGAGTCAGATCATGAATCAACTGCAGAATACTGTTTGATGGCCGGAGAAGAGGCTGAGGTGCATAAGGACCCTTGGATTGTGGACAGCGGGTGCTCGAGACACATGATTTATCAAAAGAGCCTGCTGACCAACTACGTACAAGAAGATGGTCCCAGAATTGAGTTTGGTGACAACTCTAAAGGCTATACAAGGGGATACAAAACACTGAATATTGGGACTACATCAGTTCCAAGAGTAACATATGTTGAAGGACTTCAACATAATCTCCTTTCTGTCAGTCAATTTTGTGACAATATGAATAGAGTTATCTCTGACGCTAGTTTCTGTGATGTTGTTGACAAATCTACAGGGGAAACAGTGTTATCAGGTTCGCGGAGGAAGAATATCTATGTTGCAAACTGGAAAACTGCAGAACCTGAGGCTTGCTTACTTGCTCAAACAAAATCCAGTGACAAGGCAGGATGGCTGTGGCATAAGAGACTCAGTTACTTGAACTTCAAGACGATGAACAAGCTAGCCAAGAACTCTAAAGTCAGAGGACTGCCCAATGAATCGTTTATCAAAGACAGAAATTGTGAAGCATGCTTGAAGGGAAAGCAGACAAAGAACAACAATCCACCAATTTCGTCTCCTTCCACTGATGGAATCCTTCAACTGCTACACATGGACTTATTCGGGCCAGTCTCTCCAGTGACTATAAGAGGAAAGAAGTATGCCCTCGTCGTTATTGACGACTATTCAAGATATACGTGGGTCATCTTCATAGCCAATAAATCTGATGTCGTGACTGAATTACCGAAACTGTTGAAGAAGCTCAGTGTGGAAAAGGACATCAAGATACAGAGAATTCGCTCAGACAGGGGAACATAATTTCTCAACTCAGTAGTAAAAGAGTACTGCGAAAAGGAGGGAATCAAGCACGAGACATCAGCAGCTCGCACCCCTCAGCAGAACGGACTTGTTGAACGTAAGAACAAAACACTTAAAGAAGCAGCAAGAACGCTCCTTGTAGACTCTGGACTACCCTCAAAGTTCTGGGCTGATGCTACTGACACCGCCTGCTACACTCAGAATCGCTCTCTGCTTACACAACAACACATGAAGACACCTTACGAACTATGGAAAGGGAGAATTCCTTCCATTTCTCATTTTCATATTTTTGGTTGTCCTTACTTTATTCACAATAACGGGAAAGATCAGTTGAAGGTCTTTAACAACAAATCCGATCAAGGAGTATTCTTAGGATACTCTCGAGTCAGTAAAGCTTTCAGAGTCTTTAACTATCGGACTCTTTGCGTGGAGGAAAGCCCTCATGTTGTCTTTGATGAGTTTGTTACTGAGGACATGAAATCTAAGAAGACAAATACTGAAGATGTCAGCAGCAAGCTACAGGATCTCGCACTAAATGACAAAGTCGAAAAGATCCAGCATTGTTAGGATGATGAGTCAGCCGATGAGGAAATTCAGACCCATCCCACAGGCAATGTAGCTGACCTGGTTGATTCTACTGAACAAAATCAACATCAGGCAACAACGATCGATGAGGAAGCCCCAGTGGTAACTGAGACCTCTACTGAGAACATAAACTCAGGGGGAACAACTAATGTTCCTGAGCTAAATGCCCCTGAATCTGGAAACTCAGTAGATCCTAACCTTCTTACTGAACTGCTGCAGTCACATAACAGTACTACTGAAATGCCTAACACTCCTGTTGACTATGCAGAAGTAGTCTCAGAAGAAGAAGCCAGACTCAGACGTTCATGGCTTGACGCTCATTCCTTTGATCTTATCATAGGAGATCCATCAACAACAATTAGGACGAGATCTAGATTAAGTCAAGGAGAAAGCTCTCTCTATACTTGTTTCTTGTCTACAGAAGAACCTCAAACAATAGAGGATGCACTCAACGATGCTGACTGGATCATTGCCATGTAAGAAGAGCTGAACCAGTTCGTTCGAAATGAAGTTTGGGAGCTTGTTGACAGACCTAGACATCAGCACGTGATCGGTACTAAGTGGGTCTTCAAGAACAAGCGAGATGAAAACAACGTCATTGTCAGAAACAAAGCTTGACTTGTTGTCAAGGGATACTGTCAAGCAGAAGGGATAGACTTTGATGAAACTTTCGCTCCAGTCGCCAGATTGGAAGCTATTCGTCTGTTCCTAGCCTATGCAACGCATCAAAGATTTAAAGTATATCAAATGGATGTAAAGTCAGCATTTTTGAGCGGCGCACTGAAGGAAGAAGTCTATGTAGAACAACCACCCGCTTTCAGCAGGGAAATCAGGTGTACAGACTTCGGAAAGCGTTGTATGGATTAAAACAAGCACCCAGAGCTTGGTACGATACCCTATCAGACTTTCTGCTTCAGAAAGGTTTTCAGAAGGGGACAATAGATCACACCCTATTCAACATAAAGTCAGGAGATGACATCCTACTGGTGCAAATCTACGTGGATGACATCATTTTCGGTTGCAAAAACGTGACTATATGTCAACAATTCGAGAAAATGATGAAGGAGAAGTTCTAGATGTCTATGATGGGAGAGATGAACTACTTTCTCGGATTTCAAGTAAAGCAATCACCTGAAGGAATACTCATCAATCAAGCCAAATACACTCTAGACCTCCTGAAAAGATTCGGTTGCCACTCAAGCAAGCCAGTCAAGATCCCCATGAATACAAATTTCAAAATCGATCTAGACAAAGAGGGAGCTTCTGTTAACTCTACTGATTATAGAGCTATTATTGGTTATTTACTATATTTAACAGCAAGCATACCTGATATAACTTATGCTGTAGGTGTATGTGCAAGATTTCAAGCGAATCCCAAGCGAAGTCATATGGACTCAGCAAAGAAGATTCTGCGATATCTGAAAGGAACATCTGATGCAGGGTTATGGTATCCTGTTGATGATAATCTTATACTAACAGATTATTCTGATGCTGATTATGCAGGATGCAGGATAGATCGAAAATCAACTTCTGGAACATGTCAGTTCCTAGGCAGCAAGCTGATATCATGGTTTTCAAAGAAACAAAGCATTCGGTGGCGACGTCCACTCACCGAAGTTCCCCCCCCCCCGGGGGCCCCCCCGGGGGGGGGGGGGGGGGGGGGGGGGGGCCCCCCCCCCGGGGGGGGGGGGGGGGGGGGGGGGGGGGGCCCCCGGGGGCCCCCCCCGGGGGGGGGGGGGGGGGGCGGGGGGGGGCCCCGCCCCCCCGGCCCCCCCCCCCCCCCCCGCGGGGGGGGGGGGGGGGGGGGGGGGGGGGGGGGGGGGGGGGGGGGGGGGGGGGGGGGCCCCCCCCCCCCCCCCCCCCCCCCCCCCCCCCCCCCCCCCCCCGGGGCCCCCCCCCCCCGGGGGGGGGGGGGGGGGCCCCCCCCCCCCCCCCCCCCCCCCCCCCCCCCCCCCCCGGCGGGGGGCCCCCCCCCCCCCCCCCCCCCCGGGGGCCCCCCCCCGCCGCCCCCCCCCCCCCCCGGCGGGGGGGGGGGGGGGGGGGGGGGGGGGGGGGGGGGGGGGGGGGGCCCCCCCCCCCGGCCCCCCCCCCCGGGGGGGGGGGGGGGGGGGGCCCCCCCCCCCCCCCCCCCCGGGGGGGGGGCCCCCCCCGCCCCCCCCCCCCCCCCCCGGGGGGGGGGGCCCCCCCCCGGGGGGGGGGGGGGGGGGGGGGGGGGGGGCCCCCCCCCCCCCCCCCCCCCCCCCCCCCCCCCGGGGGGGGGGGGGGGGGGGGGGGGGGGGGGGGGGGGGGGGGGGGGGGGGCCCCCCCCCGCGGGGGGGGGGGGGGGGGGGGGGGGGGGGGGGGGGGGGGGGGGGGCGGGGGGCGGGGGGGGGGGGGGGCCCCCCCCGGGCGGGGGGGGGGGGGGGGGGGGGGGGCGGGCGGGGGGCGGGGGGGGGGGGCCGGCGGCGGGGGCGGGCGGGCGGGCGGGGGGGGGGGGGGGGCCGGGGGGGGGGGGGGGGGGGGGGGGGGGGGGGGGGGGGGGGGGGGGGGGGGGGGGGGGGGGGGGGGGGGGGGGGGCCCCCCCCCCCCCCCCCTATCCTCCTCAATCTTAACGGTAACCAGCTGATCCTAAAAGTTCAGCTGAAGAGGTTTGCATAGTTTTATATACTTAACTTCCTCAGAAGCATGCACGCATTTATTAAATCAGTCGTTTGCACTCAGTAGATTAATAAGCATTTATTTCCCGCCATTAATTTTTAAGGTTTAAATCAGTAGGAAACCGTTTTCATTTAAAAGGCTTAGACTTTAATGCTGCCTGCAACGTATTTAATGCATGTCTTCTCACCTTACCTTAACTGCGCATATCTTACGTGGGTCTAGATTAGAGGCCGCCTTAGTAATCATTCCGTTTATAACATCAAATCACAGCCGTCATTAAAAAGCGAGTTTTCATCCCAGCCGTTTGATCAAAACTGGTTGATATTCAAATCCTATAAAAATCTTTTGTTTTTCACTCTAATCTATCTTTTTAGCCATTTTTATCCTTAGAGCTCTCTGCATTTAGTTTTTTCATCCTCTCTAAACTGTCTTTGCATTTCACTCAAAGCTCTTCACATACGGTAATTTTCCTTGTTCTATGCCTAAAACTTTGCTAACTTACTCTATTTTCAAGTGCTAACAAGTTTTTTGCAGATATTCATGGCGACCGTTATGACCCAACTAAACATCGAAGAGATCATCAAGTCGAAGGTTCAGTTTGAGCCGACGATGGTCCTTCACCAGGCGGACCTTCCTTACCTCGAGCCTATTTTCTCGGCTCTGGAGGCGTTCGGCCTCGAGCTTCTCGTCACGAAGCACCCCAGGGTGTATCTCCCCCGCCAAGTGGCTGAAGTTTATTATAACTGGAGGACGGTGGAAGATACAGACGATGAGGTATCCCAGTTCGCTTACATGAGGGAGGTGACCCCTCAGAAATGGGAGTCTGATCACTCCAACATCAACATTAGGGCAGCATTGAAGGCGTCGTTCGACCTTCCTGCCTATGGGATCACTCCCGCCGGATACAAAGAGAAGGAGCTCAACTCCTATGTCCACCGGTTCTGCGGCAGAGATGACATATCCTTCAAATCCGCACTGCCGAAGAATCAGTTGTTGCCAGAGTACCGCGGGCTTGCATACGTCGTCACTCATATACTGACGAGCACCGCCGGTTCATTCGATTAGCTGTCCAGGCTGAGACTCCAGCTGATGATGGCAATCGTTGACGGTGTCCAGGTTAACTGGATGGAATTCTATGTGACTGAGCTCAAGGCTCAGGCACAGAAGTTTGTCGCCACACCCACTGGAGAGAGGAGACTAATTAGTGTGGGCAAGCTTCTGTATGGGACGAAGATGTCCATACTTATCGAGGATTCAGTATCGAATCATCGTTCTTTTGCTGATTCTCGATACTTCGACAGCAAGCTCATAAAGTTCAAAACTAGAGCCGCTGCTGAGAAGTCGGTCGGGCGTGGGCCAGCTGCACTGAAGAGGCCTACTACTGAACTGCCTCCCCGCGCCGACCCACCGAAGAAAAGGAGGCTCACTAAGACTGGAACATATGAGGTTCCAGCGAAGCCTGCCTTTCCTCCACCACCTCAGGAGGAAAGCATACTGGACGCTGACACTGATATAGAGGGTGTGACCCTGAAAGATAAAGTTCAGCGTATCAGTTCTGAGGAGACTCAGTCGGAAGAGGCTGAACCGACTGAGGAAACATCTCCTGAATGGACGACACTGCAGTTGGCTCGTCTCCGAGCCACAGGAGAAGTGACTGCACAGATCCCAGAAATTGCCAAACACAAGGATCTGGTCGACATTGCGATCAGGGCGAGGACGCAGATGCTGCTGAGGTTTCTGAGTTGGGATATCCTCGAAGAGCTGATCATGAATCAGACATCACTATCCTTGCTGACAGAAGAGCAAAGCCTACAGTCATCTATCGGGTTTGGGGAACCTGCTGACTTAGCCTCGTTCGAGGATCTGAGAGCCGCCATGCTATATCTTCTCATTCTGAGATCCTCCGAACAACATGTCAGCAGCCCATCGCAGCTATCCCATCACGACGATGACAACGATGATGTGGATCAGGCACAACCCAAGGAAGCAGACCAGGGAGGATCTGCTGAGGGTAAAACTCCCAGCGAGAAGGGCAAATCACCACCTCCACCGTCGACATCAGGTGATGCCCCCGTTGCTTCGAAGCTTAGTAGGAAGCAACAACTCGCAGCATCTGAGCAGAGGCTCGGAACCAGCTCTTATCAAGCTCAACCTATCAGTTTCGTGTCCTCGAAGTCTGTCAATAGAGCCATCGGGAAGTAGGGAGACAAAAATCGTCTCCTCGCTAAGGATGTCCACCTGAAGTGGGCACAGTATACTAAGTCTCAGACGGAGACAGTTGACAGACTTGCAAGCGAGGTGAAGAAGGTCTCCGAAGCTCCTACTCCCTCTGTGAATATTCAGGAGATAGTTGAGACCGCACTCGCAGCTTAGAAGGCGGACTTAGCCGCTCAGCAGCTCCTCCAAGCTCAGCATAAGATGTTTTCTGAGCAATTGACTCAGAGCCTCGCCACAGTCCAAAAAGCTATGGATGAGCGCAATAAAATGGCCACCTCCAGCGTACAGAAGGCCATACAAATTCAGGCGAAGGCCTTTAAGCTCATCCAAGCTGAGATGACCGCTTCTCATGACGCATCACTCCTGAAGCAAAGACAGGAGACAGGAGCCCAGATTCAGCAGATTCGTACTGACCAAGAGACTGACTGGGAGCATTATTGTGATGCCGTCAAAGACTTCGACACCACCACTGCTTCCATCAAAACGATGATCTTCAACTTAGAAAAGGAAGTGGTTGTCATCCGCACTCGTCTCTCCTTGGCTGATGATGCCAAAAAGGGGGAAGATAAGGGTGAGGCGGAGACGGCTCAGGTGGGCGAAGGAGAAGAAGCAGAGGCAAGACCAATTGCCAAGGGGAAAGGTTCAGCTAACCCAGCTGGAACCAACTCTGTACCCCCTCCCGAAATCGTCCAACTCCCAACTGTCCAAACAACTGAAGTGCATGAGCCGGCTGTAGGATTAGGAGAAGGATCCTCGACTCAGCACATTGAGGAGGTCGCACAATTTGTCGACCAAGAGGACGAGCCACTGCCACCGCAAAGGCCGGGGAAGGAGAAAGCTACTGAATCAACTCCTCCGCCTTCCCCGACGCCCAAATTCAAAACCAAAGCGGAGCAAGAGGCGTATGACATGCAAATCGCTCAGAAGCTCCAAGAAGAGCTCGATCAGGAGCGACAGCGGGAAGAAGAGGCTCAAAAGGGAAAAAAGAAGCAAAAACAGCCAAGTGTCAGAGCGTCCAAAAGCCAAGCCAGAAAACTCCTGGATGAACAAAAGAAAAAAAAGGCTCAGGACGAGCAAGCAGCAGCTTCTGACACTGATCTTCAGCCCCTGGCTCAGAGGATGAAAAATCTTATTAAGCTTACTCCTGAGCAAGAGGCAGAAGATAGAGCCACCTGGGAGGCAACGCAGCAGGGACTGAATCTCCGAAGAGGAGACACTAGAGTTGCGGCCCTTAGAGAAAAGAAGAGACTGGAGAATTTGGCCAAGATCATAGAGATGACTGATAAGATGGCCAATGAACCAGTTACCGACTGGAGAAAACAGATACCCAGGTCTTCCAAGTACTACAAGCGAGGCGCTCCTAGAGCCACTTATCAGAAGAAAACTCCTCACCGCCATGTAGACAAATGGATACCGTGGAATCTGAACGAGGAGTGGGAGGAACTCAAGATAGAGTTCATCAAAGGATACTACATGTGGCAATGCTATCCGACTGAGATTCTGGCAAATCAACTCTTCGATGAATTCCTTCATCAATCCAATGCCAGACTCAGAGCGCAAATTCATCTGATCCTAGCAAAGGAGAAGCTGCCACTCGTTGCTCCTGCTTACAGGAAATTATCTCCTCCCATGACCACTCGCGGTGTTCTATGCACCAAGGAGATTGAAGATGAGGTCGACTCAGCTGCACGCCATCATGATCTTAGTTCTCAGCTGCCTAGCGATCTCGAGGAAATCCAAACACTCCGTGCCAGAATCTACAAATCCTACGGATTGGATCCTCCTGCTGACAAGTCTGCTAATTTCAAGAGCAAGACCAAGAAGTTCAGACGTTAGCAATAGTCTTCATATCTTGTATAGAAGTTAGGATCTGTGTAATCCATTTCATATATATAACAGTTCCTTCTTATGGCCAAACAATCACTCATTTTCTTACGGCTTTGTTTGTTTTTATCTTTATCACAACTGATCAATGAAGTGATCTGACACACACCCACACATAACTGTTTCTCTGATGTGCCGATCTTTCCGCTGCTGACTTCCTTAAGTTATTTGCTCAGTTTTAACTGAAGTCTTTATTATGTCAGTAGTTTGGAACTTATGATCTTAGATTTTATAGAGGTTTTGGCATCATCAATTAGGGGAAAATTGTTGGGTTATGAGTCAGTAGATGATACTTAGTATTTTATTGGGTAAAATAATATTGGGGGAAATCATAGTGTTCATGCTATGGAATTGAAGATCCCAAAACCTAGCTGATATCAGTAGTGTAATGTCGATAGGACTAGATGATGTAATAGACTAGACTGGTTTTATTTTTCTTTATCTTTTGTGTCTAAGTCCTGTATGGGGTAAAATGTTGGATTGATCTTCAGTAGGAAGTTTACTTTCCAGAACCCCACGTCATCAGTGTAAGAGCTTGTGTTCTTAAGTCATCAGCTGATGTTCGCTCAGTAGAAGACATCTCATCAGCTGACAGACATCAGTAGAAGAACCCCCTATACAAGCTCAGTACCTTCGGAATCATGAGCTCACTACACTCAGTAGAACATTTTCATCAGCCGACTCAGACGAAGAAGACAGAGACTGTGTCAAGTCTACTGTATCCGACAGGAAACGACCCAGTGTTTAACATCACTCGAAAGTCAGCAGAAGATCATACGAGGATGAGTGAGAGTCAACTCCGATGAAGACCGATGTCTGACATATCTCACCTACCACAAACCTCGACCAATGAGAAGCCGTCAACGCACTACCTGCTCTGACCAACTAAAGCTGCTCTCATGCACAGTAATCAACAACTCTGCTGCAATAATTCGAACATATGGCCGTTTTCCTCGGAAGCTTGTGACACGTGGCATCGTCCTCTCTAACGGGCAAATGCCTGGGTCACGACTATAAATAGAGAAGCAAATTCGAGCTCCATGCACGGGATATCAAAGGGATAAAACGCTCAAGCTTTCGAAATAACTCTAGCGCATTCAAGATAAATCCAGCGAATAACTTGCCCAATAGAATACCTTTAGTTCTTTTCTCTAGAGTTCTTTAGATCCCTCTTCTCTAGCTAAGCTCAACGTTTATATCTATAGCTTAGAATCTCGAAGGTGTTCACTTTTAGTGACTGTTCTTATTGTAAGAACTCCTTCCTAGTTGGAGAAAATCCCCTCCCCTTCAAACTTAGTTTGATTTGTAAAGTCGCTAAGGACTATAACTTAGAAGGGCCTGTCCAGTGCACAGATACCTTGTTGAGGCTTGCTCAGATTAATCAACAAGACCTCCTGTTCAGCAGGACCGTGGACGTAGGATCTTGCGTATCCGAACCACGTTAAAAATTGCTTGTGTCATTTACTGTTTTATTGCACTGCATACAAACATTTTGCAAACTCATATCTTGCATAAAACGTATTCGAAAAGGTGCACTAGCCAAAATCTTTTAACTTGTGAAAATCACGTTTTCAGCTGAGATGAATCTCCGGGCCCTACACACTTATCCGCACTAAGTCCTCAACTGAGAATCAAGCACTGACAAAAGTCAGTAGGAGAGACTCAGTAGTTGGCACACTCTGACCCGCGATCAGAAGGTTACTATTTGACACTGTTCATCAGTAGCAACCTACAGCTCAGCTGTACTTCGCGTTTGAGAAAAGAAACAGTACTCGGGTGTATTCACCCCCCCTCTGCACCTGACTCTCGTCTCCGGACCGACATAATATCATCTTGGATTATTACAAACAAATAGCTCATATAGTAAACGCCACAAAACTAATAACCTATGTTGACATTACCCCTAAATTTACATGTATGATCGCATTTTTTCCCGATATTTTACTCTTACGCAACAAATTCGATAGTTAGGAGCGTAAAATGTAAATTTTCAATACTGGGGACAATTTAGGGAAAAAATCATTTTTGACCTGTTATTTTGATGCCCAATTCACTTTGGCCCCTTATTTTGATTGAGTTCAATTTTAGTCCGTTAATTTGATAAATTGTCCATTTTTAGTCCGTTTTACAAAATTGGCCAAATTTGTTCAATTTTGGTATGTTTGGTTAGTAATTTCTTAAAAAAAAATTATATTTTTTTATATTAGGATATATTTGTAATATTAATTTTCGTCATTAATATTATAAATGTCAAGTTTTTAACCCATGAATTCAAAAATGGGGTTGATTATTTTTGTCGGGAAATTTTTTTAAGAACTTAAGAAAAAAAAATCCAAAAATTGTTTATTGAACAATTTAAGAAAATCCGGCCTGGAGATGAATCAAAATAATTAAAAAAAACTTTAAAAAATAACGAATACTAAGAAAAATGATCAACCCCATTTTTGGATTTTCTTAAAATATAATAAATTAAAAACTTGACATTTATAATATTAATGACGAAAATTGATATTACAAATATGTTCTAATATTAAAATTGTATTTTTTTTAATTAACCAAACCAAAATTGGACAAATTGGTAAAACGAACTAAAATTGAATAATTTGTCAAATTAACAGACTAAAATTAAACTCAATCAAATTAAGAATCGCGCGCCAAGTTAACGGGCTAAAAATAATATTTTTTCCGGGAGAAAGTGTAAACACGTAACAGTTTAGGGGTTTAATGCATCACCCACATATGTAAACTATGAAATAGAGCCGAAATCGCGTTTCACATTACAACGACTCTACTCGTCTTGGTCTCACCTTCTTGACATTGCAATTCCTGCAGATCCGTACGAACCTAATTTCGAAGAAAATATGAAAAGCTTATACCTTTACAAATTGAACTGAGAAGAAAAAAGAAAAAAGAAAAAAGGAGAATTCTCACAGTATCGCCGTTGAGATGGCGGGAGTCTCGGTAGCGGCGGAGTGGCAGCTCCTCTACAACCGCTACTACCGGAAGCCGGAGCTCTACCAGATGCAGTGGAAGCAAGTCGACCTCACGCGCAACAAAATCGCCTGCGCCCCCTTCGGCGGCCCGATCGCCGTCATCCGTGACGACGCCAAGATCGTCCAGCTCTACGCCGAGTCCGCCCTCCGCAAGCTCCGCATCTTCACCTCCTCCGGCCTCCTAATCTCCGAGACCGTGTGGAGGAACCCCGGCGGTCGCCTAATCGGAATTTCGTGGACCGATGACCTAACCCTAGTCTGCATCACGCAGGATGGAACCGTCTATTCGTACAATAACCACGCCGAATTGGTCGGGACTTTCTCCTTGGGCAAGGAGTGCTTCGAGAACAGCGTCGTCGAGTGTGTTTTCTGGGGGAACGGCGTCGTTTGTATCAACGAGGCGTTCGAGATTTTTGCAGTGCCGGATTTTAAGATTCCTAAGACGGTTAAATTGGCGGATTGTAGTTTGGAGGAGCTTCCTCATTGTATGGCGGTGATCGAGCCGCAGTACACGAAATCAGGCGACGTGGAGGTGCTGCTAGGGGTTGGGGATCACGTGTTGTTGGTGGATGAGGATGGAGTGCAGCCGTTGGCTGCCGGGGTTGGCCCGCTGCAGAAGATGGTGGTGTCGAGGAAAGGGGAATTTGTTGCCTCCTTCACACATGATGGAAGGCTTTTGGTCATGTCCTCGGATTTTTCGAATGATATAATTGACTATACATGTGAGGTACATTGTGTTGTGCTTTCTGGTTAAAAACTAGATTTTTGCTTAATTGAATCATATGTTATTATTCAGTTCCATCACTTCAATATTAGTAGGTGAATGCAATGTGATACTGTTGGCCAAGCTAAAATTATATAGATTTGTACGCGAGTTGATGCATACACCTCTCTAAAAGATTTGGAGCTAATGCAACTTGGAATATGCCGTTAATGTTTATGCTTCTAGATTGGGAACATTATCAATTTCTTGCAAGTTATCCATAGAATAGGAAGGGGTTGGTCTCTTCATTCCTTTATTTGATTGAAAATTCAACCATAAAGTTTGTCTATATTGGAGCATGTTTATAGCTTTTTGGGTTTCCATTAAAATCTGCTGAGGATAACCTTTCTCTCTTCTAGAGTTCTTGTTTTGCTTCTATAGAATACCTTGTCAATATCTAATGAGAAAATGATTTAGATGTTTCTGCATTAATGGAGTTTGGGAAATATTAGAGCCTCACGTACTAGTTTAGCTTTCAAAGAACATGTATCTATCAAACTAGGCTAATACAAATGCTACATCTTCGAAAAATTATAACTTGTTACATTTTCTTATTCTGATTTGTTGGGAACTTAAAGAGTCCAGTCTATACACATTTTAGTCTATGATCTATCTAATGTCTTATACTACTGCAATATTTTCAGTCAGCACTTCCTCCAGATCAACTAACTTGGTGCGGATTGGATAGTGTTTTACTTTACTGGGATGACATGTTGTTAATGGTGGGCCCTTACGGCGATCCAGTACGCTACATATATGATGAGCCAATTTTTCTTATCCCAGAATGTGATGGGGTGCGTATACTGTCGAATACAAGCATGGAGTTTCTACATCGAGTTCCAGACTCTACAGTATCTATCTTTCAGATTGGAAGCACGTCACCTCCTGCATTACTATATGATGCCCTGGAACATTTTGACAGGCGAAGTGCGAAGGTAGTCTACCTACACCTTAATTTTGTCCTCTCTTTTTTAGCACATACATGGTTTAATGTTCAACAGAGTGTTACTCTAAGCAGTTATTTTATTTTAGGTAATGCTTAAAAGCTACTGTAGTGAAGTCGCTAGCCTGAAACCTCAACTTATATGTGCTTGTAATCAACAGAAATGAGAATCTGCTAAAAAAATACTCCCTCCGTCCCGCTATTTGTGGCCACGTTCTTTTCGGCACGGGAATTAAGAGAGTAGATGATAAAGTATGAGAGAGAGAGTAGATGATAAAGTATGAGAGAGAAGATGAGTAAGATAATGAGAGAGTATGAGAGAAATGATGATAAAGTAGGAGAGAGAATGTAATAAAGTAGGAGAGAGAAGATGATAGAGTAGAAGATATGATAATAATTTTTTACCAAATTAGGAAAGTGGCCACAAATAACGGGACACCCCTTTCGGAAAAGTGAGCCACAAATAGCGGGACACAGGGAGTACTGTTTTTTGAAGATTGAAGTTGAAGTCCTGTATTCTGCGATAAAAACTTAAAGTTATGTTTCCATCTACAGAAAACATCATACACTCTCTTGTTAGCTGGACAAGAGAAACATCCTTATTATTCTTTTATATTTATTTTGGAGTCAAATTAAGGCATAAAATTATGATAGCAGGCTCAACAAAATGGATGTAAGCTTTCTTTCAGATGTTTTTTCCCTAAAACTCTGTAACAATCTGTGTTGTTTGAACGTTGTATCCTATAATATGCCAGGCTGATGAAAACTTGAGATTAATCCGCTCTTCATTGCCTGAAGCTGTTGAGGCTTGTGTTGATGCTGCTGGCTATGAATTTGATATTTCACAGCAACGGGCCCTATTGAGAGCTGCGAGCTATGGTCAAACCTTTTCTAGGTATATTTAGTATTGAATCTTACTCATATGCATGAAATTAGGTTTCTTTTTCCATATTCGGCCTCAAATATATGGGACATATCTCTTTTAGACTTGGTACTGGCGACTTACTTTCATTAGAATTATTATTCGTAATTGACATGTTGATAACAATTTTTTTTTAATAGTGTAATTTGAAAAAATTGTCTTTCCATTAAAGCTTAAGAAAGAATGAGTATTGAAGTTCTGTACTGTGTTTGGGTTTTTTGGTTGGTTTTCAAGTAAATTGGATGACCAGGTTATGAAATCTAATTATTTTTAGAATTTTTGAGTTCTACTATCAACAATTTTTGTTCCGTACCATCCTAAAGTTATTAAAAATTGAAAGAGTGAACTGAAAATTTATTTTTTTGATAGCTTTGACTTGTTTCTCGTAGTTTACTGCATTAATTTTCCTCCGATTTCTTTTATGAACTAAATTTGGTGCTACATTATGTCATACGTAAGTTTGTCATACATTCCGGAGCATGCTCCTAAAAAACATTATCTTCTGATTTTTCTTTTCTTGTTAATGATATCCAGTTGGCTTTGGCAGCCATTTTCAACGTGACAGTATACAAGAGATGTGCAAGATGCTGCGTGTCTTAAATGCTATACGTCATGTTGACATTGGAATTCCTCTAAGCCTTCAGCAGTACAAGGTGTTGTATCTCAGTATTTTGTGCTTACATTTTCAAGTACTGATATGCCATCTTGCAAATAAAATATTAATATTTGTTTTTTCGAATTGTTTCTCTTTAGTTGCTCACTCCGTCTGTCCTGATCAACCGTGTAATTAACGCTCACAAACACCTTCTAGCTTTGCGGGTATCAGAATACCTCGGCTTGAAACAAGTAAGTGATCAACTTCTTGTTTTTTATTTAATGTACTCCCTCCATCCCATTAGTAATGTCCTATTTCTTTTGGGCACATAGATTAAGAAAGTGATATTTTGTGGCGTATATTGCTTGACTTTGGGGTAGTTAATTTCTGTCCACATTGCCTTTTTTTAGAAACAGGACATTTCTAATGGGACTCCCCAATCGGGAATACAAGATGTTACTAATGGGACGAGGGATTATTTACTTTTTGTATAAGAAACAAAGTAATTCAAATTATTAACATAGTACTGATAGAAGACTAAAAATCCACTCAGTCACAAAGAAGTGGAAGCTCATTAATCTCCAACCCTAATGTCAGTCTCAGAAAAATCTTTAAATTGGTTAGCTGTGGGCTGGTTCTGTTATCATGGTTGTCATTCAGATCTCATTGTGCTAGTTGGCCTTTTGTTTTAGTTTTATTTAGATACTGCTTAGGTCTATATTATCTATACGTTTTCTTAAAGAAGTTGGCTATTTTCTTATTGAACTTTGCCAAAACTCTAAACTTCCATATTTTTCCCTGAAAGGCTGTAACAACTGACCACATAGATGACTTGGAATACATTTTTGTAGCATCGCACATTTTAAAGTCTTCTCTTATAATTATACCAGATTGTCAAAAAGCAATTTGTACATTCCCTTTGATGTTCTCATCTCGGTTTTTAAATTAACTTTAAAAACAATTGTTGGTTTTTAAGTTAAGCTCACAACAAGCATGTTTATTTTTGAAGAATGTAAACAGAAACTTATGCTAGAATTATCTATTAACACTGATACAATGCTTCTTACATAGGCAGTTTGGTGTTCAGATTGAAAAATCACAACCGAAGTGGCATTAAGATCATTATATTTTGATGTTTTGTGTAGGAAATCGTATTAATGCACTGGACGTGTACAAAGATATCAGCTTCTGCAACAATTCCTGATTCCACTCTTCTTGAGGTTCTACTTGACAAGGTTAGTTTTTTCAGCAGAATATGTTTCATTTTTTCACGAAAAAACTCATTATTATAAGAATCTTTAATATCAACTTTTTATTGCTCCTTATCATAGATTGCATTTTATGACATAAAATAATACTTATAACATAAAATAATACTGAAAAAACTATTCAATTTCCCCAACCATTCACCTTACTGACCCACGTCCTCATAACTAGTTTCATTCAAATTGATTATTGGCTGGGAATATATGAGAGCAAGTGTAGTTTTTTGCAGTAGCCTGACCACATATGGTGTGTAAAGTATTACTAACCAATCAATAATGCTTATACCCGAAATTTGATGCTGTAGTTCACACTAGTTGTTTGGTAGCAAAGGTTATGTCTAATACATTCTTTTTATTGGATCTCAGTTGAAGATATGCAAAGGAATATCATATGCAGCTGTTGCAGCTCATGCAGATAAGAGTGGCCGTAGGAAATTAGCTGCTATGTTAATAGAACATGAGCCACGTTCCTCCAAACAGGTAGAGTTTGAGTTTTTTTGTATACCTGTCTCTGTGTCATTCTTTAAAGTTTAAACTAATTTCATGGTTTCTTCTTTACATTTTTATAAAGTATAAGCAGCATGATTACATATTGTCTTGATATCATTCTTCCTTAAAGCCATACTTCTTTACCACTCTTGGGTAACTTCTAAGACAAGCTTGAACATAATAATGTATCATCAGATTCCTCTCTTGCTAAGCATTGGGGAAGAAGATTCTGCACTTGTGAAGGCTACCGAAAGCGGCGACACTGATCTTGTTTATCTTGTCCTGTTTCATATCTGGAATAAGGTATAACATTGTATTACATTGTTAGATGAGATTATTGGTCATGGTTCATTGATGTACAATGCACAATAATGCAGAGACCGGCATTGGAGTTTTTTTCAACTATTCAGGCTAGACCTCTCGCACGCGACTTATTTATTAAATATGCACGGTAGGTAGAGTACTTATCCTCCCAAAATGTCATGGAAACGAGGAAAACTTGTTTCAATGATGCCGTATATCTTTCTAATTCTATTATCTTCTTCCAGGTGTTACAAGCATGAATTCTTGAAGGACTTCTTTTTATCCACTGGACAACTTCAGGTATATTCACATTTAGCTCATTCATCTGGTCTCTTCTCATTCTTTTATTCTCTATTCACATTTACTTGATTTATGAGGTCTATGCTCCTTCCTTTATGTTGTATAACATGGCTATCAACACGTTTAAGAAGTTTGTATGGTTATTTTATGGATAGTATTAGCAAACTGGCACTATGACAGGAGTAAGTGAGCAGTCCGTTGTCTTACTCCTCTCAGGAAGAATTTGAATTTATCCCTGCATATTCAACGCTTTCCTTCATTTCCCTTTCTTACTTCCATAATCCAAGAGAGATTTTTTGGTAGTTTTGCAAAATTGCAACAGTCCTCTGAAGGAGTTTATCAACTCATTTTTGCGCAATTTGCAGCCCTTTGCGGTTTTTTCTGTTTACAAGATAGTGCTTTCATGATTCTTTTTAATGTTCTATCTTGGGTCGGGTGTTATTGAATATTCTGTCAGCAGGTTTACTTTCATTCCTAAGAGGCACAAAGTGATCCTTCTCTTCAGCTCTTCTCTTTTATAATGTCTGTTGTGATAAAAGGTTCTATGTTGCTACAGGAGGTAGCCTATCTGTTATGGAAAGAATCTTGGGAACTTGCAAAAAACCCAATGGCCAGCAGAGGATCACATCTTCATGGCCCACGCATTAAATTAATTGAAAAGGCCAGTAATCTTTTTGCAGAAACAAAAGAACATATGTTTGAGGCCAAGGCAGCTGAAGAACATGCCAAACTCTTAAGGTATTTGTTGCATTGTGCTTGTCGATGCCTCTCTCCCACCATCCATGTCATGTTTTTTCTGTTTCGTTAAAGTGGACCGTTCATTTCTTTGTATTTGCAGAATTCAACATGAATTGGAGGTGACTACAAAGCAGGCCATTTTTGTTGATTCAAGTATCAGTGACACAATCCGCACATGTATTGTTCTGGGAAATCATCGTGCTGCCAATAGAGTTAAATCTGAATTTAAGGTTTGTATATTCCATAGTTGCTCTGCTGAGCTATAGACAATCCTCTTGCTTCTTGATACACGATGTGCATGTTTGTCTTATTTCCAAGTTAATTTTCCGAAATACCTTGAACATGATTCAGATTTCCGAGAAGCGATGGTATTGGCTTAAAGTCTTTGCTTTGGGAACAATCCGAGACTGGGATGCGCTGGAGAAATTTTCAAAGGAGAAAAGGCCACCAATTGGTTAGTGTTTGCATTCTGAGTTTCCCAGTTTTCAAATTTTGTTATCTTGGTCAAGAATCATTTTCTTAGTTGGTTTCTCTTTCGCGCTTTTTACATTTTATTTTCCATCTGTAGGTTATCGTCCGTTTGTTGAAGCTTGTGTTGACGCGGGTGAGAAGGATGAAGCACTTAAATATATACCAAAACTTTCTGATCCAAGAGAGAGAGCTGAGGTAACCATCCAATTTTAGATGGTTAGTCTTCTCTTTACTTGCTTTATTAATCCGTAATTGGCAAACAAACACAGGCTTATGCGAAAATCGGAATGGCAAAGGAAGCTGCAGATGCAGCATCTCAAGCCAAGGATGGTGAATTGCTGGGCAGATTGAGACTAACCTTTGCACAAAACGCTGCAGCTTCATCTATTTTTGACACTCTGCGCGATCGCTTATCCTTAGGCACCTCGTAGCTTTGTTTGATTGAGTCTGTTGATAGTTACTGATTCCGTGTTGCATCTGTAAAGTGCTGGAGTTGTTTTAATGTTTATGTTTTTGTTTTGAGTTGCAGTTTATTGGGTGCAGCTAATGAGAAAATTGGTCATTTCGTTGGAGTGGGGTGGTATCAACTGGTTCCATGAGTCTTTTAATTGTATTCCGAATACTTTTATATTTTCTAAAGCATAAGTTAAGAGTGTACTTCATCCGTCCCATTGGTAATGTCTTTTTAATTCAGAAACGAGTGTTCCACTAGTAATGTCTTGTTTTATTAAGGACAAAGAATTTATGGCTATAAATTCATTACTCAAAAATCAAATAATATGCACCATATAATATCATTTTTCTAATTTAACGGACAGAGGGAGAATTAAATTTTGGATATTGTGAACAATTTTATGCTTATTTGTCATTTTTTTAGCATAATGTGATGAATAGACATTTAAATACTCTTAAGTAGAATAAGTGGAGAAATTACACACAATCATTTAAGTTTGTGAAAGACTATTCTCTGAGAATATCTAGAACTTGGCTTACTTAGAAGTTGCATAAGATGAATTTTCATATTTCACTTGCCACCTGCAAATCAATTCATAGAAATAATAATCAGTTGTGAGTTAAACCAGCATGGGAAAAAGTCAGCTATCCAGATAAACCAACCTTAATTCATCTCCTACTGGAATCTTGAGCTCCAAATCTTCTTCAAATGGCTGGAATACCTGCTTGATCTTTTCTGCATCAACAGCTTCAAGAGTTGGTGGATCCCACTGCACCATTAAAAAAAAAAAAAAATTAATTTAGAGAGAGAGAGAGGGAGGGAGGGAGAAGGTACCTTGGGAGCATTATCCTTGTCAATTGTAACAGCTCTAATACCCTATACAAAATGTAGATAATGCAGTTAAGTAAAGAAGGCTAAGCATTAACTAGGTAGCTTAAATATTATAAGAAAACAGTGTGTTAGAATTACCTCATAAACATCTCCAGATATAACAGTTCTAAGTATATTCATTGTGACCCTGAACTCTTTCTTCATGCTTTCAACCAGTGATTGCTTCCTCCCTTCTCGAATCTGTAAGTAATCCAAACCACAATCAGGGAGAAAGATGAGAGAGAGAGTATACTACTATAGAAACATT
The DNA here is from genome assembly GCA_028984105.1 of Lavandula angustifolia. Taxonomy (NCBI): domain Eukaryota; kingdom Viridiplantae; phylum Streptophyta; class Magnoliopsida; order Lamiales; family Lamiaceae; genus Lavandula; species Lavandula angustifolia. The sequence goes on along the minus strand of CM054810.1, from coordinate 24,499,424 downwards.
ACTGATTCTAATGTTATCTTTAGTGCTGTTGGTGATGATCTCTTCAGGCCTTTAAGGAATGGCACTATCCAGCCATTCCCTTCTTTGCTTGCCTCGCCTTCCTGCAAAGAGGAAATACCGTTAAACAATCTTCGCGCAACAACGATAACATTCTTGAACATCACTTACAAATGATGTTAAGATCTCTTCCACAGATTCCTTGGAAAAGCACTCATCAATGGTGGCTTTCCTGCATGTAATCCACATACAAAACCCCTTTTTCAAGACTACCAATTCACTTTCTATATGAGGATGAAGGGTTGGCAGCATTACCTTTTCAATATACTTTCTTCACCAATCTGAACATTTATGTAGAACTCTTCAATCACAGATTTGACAGCATGCTCATCACCACTGTTTAAACTCATCAAACGGTTCTCTAGCTCCGAGAATTTCTAACAAAAGAAAAACGCGCCAACAGAATCAGCCAGCTAACGCCGTTAGAGAAGTTAAGATCATATCCAATGTGATAATCAAGACTTTTCTGCCTTTCACATCAACAGATAGCATGCCATAATCAAACACAGCCAGCCAACCTTTTAAACTAGCATTGAATCTTCTACCAGACTGCTTAAAACTTGAAGTGCAGGAAGAAATTTATCTAACCTCAGAGGGTACAAAATGAGTAGCAAACCCTACTGCAACCAGTTCTGCGCCATTCAGCCTTGCCCCGGTTAGGCCTAAAAACTCCCCTTAAGAAGTTCCAGGAGATAAGCCAACAACACTTTCAGAAGAAAACTAAGGAAAATTAAATACCATTCTATATTTAGTTTTTTATATAATACTTTTCAACTTACCTAGATGCCCAGGAAGGTGTGATAGCATGTATGAAAAACCGCAATCCGTATGAAAGCCAATGCTTGCCTCTGGAGTTGCAAAAACCTATCATAACATTGGTAAATATTGTAAATGAAAGTATGAAACCATAGCGTCGAAGAATTCATTATACTCACAGTTTTCTCAGTGACAACAGAGAACTTCATTGGGACCATTAAGGAGGCACCTCCACCCATGGCAATTCCATGAACCAAAGCAACCTGTGTTTTCTTATATGTACGGATGTGGTAACAAAGCCAATACATTCGGTACACCCCTTCAAGGCATTGATCCTCTTGAAAAGGAACAAGCATATACAAAGTTAGACTTATGACAATCTTGTTGGTAGACTCATCCTTCAAAAACTATCCACTTACTTGAAGTTCTTCCGTCGTAAAACCATTTTAGATCCCCACCGGCTGAGAAAGCACGGCCGGACCCCTACAGCAACATGAGAGACTTTTGAGGCATTTTGTGGGTAAGAGAGTAAAGGGTTATGAATTGACCTTGATTAGTATGAGTTCTGCATCATCATCTTTCTCCCACTTCTCCAGAAGCCTTGCTATCAACTCAGCCTAGTCCAAATTTTGAGAGATTTTGTTAGAAATCTTGAAATAACATTTAGTTTGGTATATGATTTGTTTGAGTTACCACAGCAGCTGAAATGACGTTCAACCGTCGAGGCTGGTTCAAGGTCATCACTCTTACATGGCCGATTTCTCCGACAAGAACAATCTACGAAAGAAACTCAGATAGTAGTTTGTGTCAGCTGCAAATTATTCTCAGTATTTACTGAAAGAAGAGCAAACAATATGTGAAATCTTTGAACACTACTACAGTTAAACCTCGATAAAGTAATAACCTTGCGACCGGAAAAAAAATATTCATTTATAACTTAATCAAACATTATTTTAGTCCATTAACCCAAGTCGGGATCAGAATAAATTATTATCTAAGTGAGATTATATCGAACATTACTTTTCTCTGGAACTCGCAAAACTAAAACCTGGGCCAGAAATTACCTCTTCATCTGGATTTACAGTCACTTGTGCCATCAGAATATCAACCACCTTCACTCAACAAAATAACAGAGGGAAAACCTACGATTGTTAGGAGGTTTAAGTCATGATTATCTTGTTCAGAATATCAGTTCAAACACAATTATTAGTAGATTAGAAACGTAATTCAAGCTAAACTCAATGAATTGCATTTGAAAATACAAACTTCATTCTGTCACACCCCATATGGGAAAGGAAAGATGATATCGGAGGATGGCGAGCGTGGAAGCCGTATTAATACCCACGTGTTATCTTTAGCTTAATTAATTTCGTTCTTATTTCATGCTTAGTTTAATATATTAATTAGGTCAAGTTGTAGCCCTATATAAGGGTATGTTTTTTGCCATTTTATGATATTAAGAAATTTGCGCCAATTCTCTTCCCTCTCGTTCTCTCAATTCTCTTCTCCAACTCTTCTCTATTCCATTCTCTCTCTCTCTCTATTTCATTAATCCTTCTCCTCTTAATTCACTCAATTCCAATATCATCTCACTCTCAATTCTCTCTTGTTTGATTCTACAACTCAAGTCACAACTCATTCCCAATCAAATCTGGTGAATAGCCGATCCAGTTAACACCCCCAAAATCAGAGGTGTTACAGTGGTATCAGAGCAACGTTCCTGCGACGAGCTGAGGACAAAATTCCGACAACTATGGGCGGACCACCAATCGATGATGGCGGCAATGGAGCGATCCAATGCTCTCTGAATCCTCGAGATACAAAGAGTGTTCGCTACCTACACCCGCAGATCGGAGGCACGTCGACCTCCGGCAGCCGTTCCCGTGGCAGAGTCTCCTGCAGCTGCTCCGATCTTAACTCCGGCCGCTGCTCCGGTCTCACCTCCACCAGCTGCAACTACTGTTGCAACTCATGCGGTATCAGCCCCACCGCCGGAAGTCAGCACCCCGCCGCCGGCCACCGCCCCAGTTCAGTCGTCGCCAATTTCCTCTCCCACTTCCGCAAAAGAAGATGCTCCGGCTAATGTAGTCGAGCCTGGGAAACAAGCGGTAGAAGAAGCCGCCACAGTGAAAGCGCCGGCAACCATTGACAAAGAGACGGAGGCTGAAACTGATTCCGGCCAAGAAATAGTGGCTGAGGAAGAGCCACAAGCGGAGGAAAGCCCTGCCGCCGTAGCGTCGTCCAACATCCGAGTCTTGGGGACAAGACTCTTTAAAGAGGGGAGTATTGTCACACCCCATATGGGAAGGGAAAGATGATATCGGAGGATGGCGAGCGTGGAAGCCGTATTAATACCCACGTGTTATCTTTAGCTTAATTAATTTCGTTCTTATTTCATGCTTAGTTTAATATATTAATTAGGTCAAGTTGTAGTCCTATATAAGGGTATGTTTTTTGCCATTTTATGATATTAAGAAATTTGCGCCAATTCTCTTCCCTCTCGTTCTCTCAATTCTCTTCTCCAACTCTTCTCTATTCCATTCTCTCTCTCTCTCTCTATTTCATTAATCCTTCTCCTCTTAATTCTCTCAATTCCAATATCATCTCACTCTCAATTCTCTCTTGTTTGATTCTACAACTCAAGTCACAACTCATTCCCAATCAAATCTGGTGAATAGCCGATCCAGTTAACACCCCCAAAATCAGAGGTGTTACACATTCCCAGCAAACTAGACACTGCATTATGAAGTAATTAACAAATTTTGACTATTTCGGTCTATCCCATAAGAAAAAAAGTGAAAATCTTGAATCTTCGACAGCTGAAAAGGGGGTGCATAAGTCCCAATTCACTGAAAATAATATGGGATTCTAGCAGTAAAGTATGACACAGCAAGCAAGAATTGCATTTACAGAAGAAGGAAAATTTGCCACTCTCTGTGTTCTTCAGTGGGACTGATGACTGAGTAGTTGTGATATATGAGGAAGGTGACTGGTGATGATGACTGGAAATATGAAAGTTAGGTGAGCCGTAGGGTATTATTATGGTCTCTATCTATTTTCCTCACCTACCTCGTGTTAAAATAGTTACAAGGTTTTTTTAATAATTAAACGTGTTATTTCTAATGGGACAGACAGTTACAGCCAATCAGCACTTGCCACTTGGCCAGTTTGAATTCTCCTTGGAATGGGTTGGAAGTTAACTAGTTTGATTCTCTTAACTGTATCTAACCGTAAATTAAAGAGTGTAGCAAGAAATTCACTTTTTATAGATGGATATTGCAAACAAATTTCATGCTTATCTGTCATTATCTTTTATCATAACTAATTCATAAACATTTGAAGATTCCAAGTAGAAGAAATGAATATAAACTTGAATCCTTCTCTACATGGACTCAGAATCTGCATAACTTGGCTCACTTAGGAAGTTGCATAAGGTGAATCTTCATATTTTGCTTGCCATCTCAATTCATCTCCTACTGGAATCTTGAGCTCCAAATCTTCTTCAAATGGCTGGAATACCTCCTTGATCTTCTCTGCGTCGACAGCGTCAAGAGTCGGTGGATCCCACTGCAGCATTATTCAGAAAAGAAGAACTCAGTTTGGTGCCACAGAGAGAGAGGGAGAGGGAGAGAGAGAGAGAGAAGACTTGCCTTGGGAAGATTATCCTTGTCAATTGTAACAGCTCTAATACCCTATAACAAAATGTAGATAAGTGAAAAAGGCTAGGCATTTACTAGATAGCTTAAAATATGATAAGAAATGAAGTACCTCATAGACATCATCAGATATGACAGTTCTAAGAATATTCATTGTGAGCCTGAACTCTTTCTTCATGCTTTCAGCCAGCGATTGCTGCCTCCCTTCACGGATCTGCAAGTGTAATCGAAAACACTATCAGAGAGCGAAACAGAGAGAGACTGTAATTCTATATAGTATAGAAACATACTGATTTTAATGTTATATTTAATGCTGTTGGTGATGATCTCTTCAGCCCTTTAAGGAATGGCACTATCCAGCCATTACCTTCTTTGCTTGCCTCGCCTTCCTGCAAAGAGGAACTACCGTTAAATAATCTTCAGGGTGTGAAGATAACGTTCTTAAAACCACTTACAAATGAGGTTAAGATCTCTTCCACTGAATCCTTGGAAAAGCACTCATCAATTGTGACTTTCCTACATGTAAAAACCACCCGAAACTTCAAGATGACCAATTCACTTTCGATATCAAAATGAAGATTGAGCAACATTACTTGTTCAGGATACTTTCTCCATCAATCTGAGCATTTGTAGAGAATTCCTCAATAGCGGATTTGACAGCATGCTCGTCGCCACTGTTTAAACTTGTCAAACGATTCTGCAGCTCTGGGAGTTTCTAAAAAAGAGAAAAATGCATGACAGAATCAACCAGATGATGCCGTTAAAATTAGAGAATACTACATATCAAGGGTTAAGAAGATCATCTTTCAAGACCCCATTTGATAATCGATATTAAGACAAACAGCCAAAGACTGATCTTCACAAATGAGGTGATGAAATGCAATCAGCCATTAGATTAGCATTGAATACATTAGCAGATTGCTCGAAACTTGAAGCATTGACAGAATTGTATCTAACCTCAGAAGGGACAAAATGAGTAGCAAACCCGGCTGCAACAAGTTCAGCGCCATTCAACCTTGCTCCAGTTAGGCCCAAAAACTCACCTTAATAATTTCCAAGAGATTAGCCACACTCATAAACATTCAGAATAACTAGGGAAGCCAAACATCATTATATATTTACTATTATACAATACTTTTCAACTTACCTAGATGCCCGGGAAGGTGGGAGAGCATGTATGAAAAACCACAATCAGTATGAAAGCCAATGCTTGCCTCTGGAGTTGCAAAAACCTATCATAACATTGGTAAATATTGTAACGAAACAATTACCGTCCGATTACTCAGAGGAGAGAAGAACTCATTGAACTCACAGTTTTTTCTGTGACAACAGAGAACTTCATTGGGACCATTAAGGAGGCACCTCCACCCATTGAAATTCCATGAACTAAAGCAACCTAACACAGTTAAAAAAATTACATTTTTTGCTTCTATTTATACAACTAAATTCCAATTCAGCAAAGACAATATAAGCACATGTAAAAGTAACACTTATGTATCGAATAATAGATACTAGATAGATAATGAATACATTTATTTAAAAATATAATATAGTTCAAATCATAAAACTACAAGTTAATAGTTTTGATATAGTTTATGCGCGTTAAGTTATGTTGATACCTGAGTTTTCTTGAATGTATGGATGTGGTAACAAAGCCAATACATTCTGTACACCACTTCAACACATGGATCCTCTGGCAAGTAACAAGCAATAGATAAAGTTATACTTACGCCAATCTTGTAGATAATTCAACGTTGGAAACCATCTTCCTAAAACGGTCCACTTACTCGACATTCTTCCATCATAAAACATTTTTAGATCCCCACCAGCTGAGAAAGCACGGCCAGACCCCTAAATAGACATGATAAACTTTGAGCTAGCTTTTTTAGCCCTAGTAAAACTATACTTTTGAGGCAAACAATTTCACACTAGCACTGTATGATATTTATGTATCTCCTAAGGTAAGAGAGTTAAGGTTATGACTTAACCTTGATTAGTACGAGTTCTGCATCGTCATCCTTTTCCCACTTTTCCAGAAGCCTTGCTAGCAACTCAACCTAGTCCAAATTTTTGGAGATTTTCTTAGAAAACCATCCAGCAAAAGGAAATGCAACATGGAAACAAAATTTAATTTGCTACATGATGTTTTTTTAAGTTACCACATCAGATGAAATAACATTCAATCGTCGAGGCTGGTTCAAGGTAATCACTCTTACATGGCCAACTTCCTCACCAAGAACAACCTAAACAAGAAATTCGGACAATAGTTTGTATCAGCTGCAAACTATTTTCAGCATTTACTGAAAGAAGAGCAATTATACATGGAATCTTTGATACTAAAATCGAGGCTGCAAATACCTCTTCAACAACCTTTTCCATCAGAATATCAACTTGCGTCGCTCGACAATATTAGAGATGGGAAAAACCTATAATGTTAGGATGGTTAAAGCCAAAACAGAAATGAGAAATCCAAGGAAATACATACATGTGTAATTTGTAAATGCATGTATTTATCTGTCTAAGTTACAAAAAAGTATTAAAAGTAGCAGCCATTCTCAAATCTCCTTTAAGAAAATACTCAAGATGGTAGCTAAATCGCCTTTACTAATACACATACACTAGAAGCATGAGGCCTAGAGAGTTTTTCTTCCTCATACAATTAGGATAAACAAAATCTTACCCTCATTAAAACTTATTAAGGGTTAAGCAATTCCATCACATCAAACACAATTATTAATGGGCACAACATTATTGCACCGAATAAGAACATAATCCAAACTATACATTATTGAATTACATTATGAAATGAAAAAATCATGTCTATTTCAGTCTATCCCATAAATTTGATACAATGAAACCTATAATATCAATATCTCATTATCTAAAAGTGGAAATGTTGAACCTTTGAAGCTCAAAAGGGAGCAGAAATCAAGAAACTGGTTAAAGATCAAGAAAATATGACAATTCACGGAAAACAATCTGGGAATCTGGTAGTCAATTGCAAAGAACAAAACTTGGCAGCAACATTTCACTTACAGAAGAAGGAAAACTGGCCACTCTCTGCGTTCTTCAGTTGGAATGATGAGTAGTTGATGTAGAAGAGAGGTGATGATGAGTGGAAATCCGAAAGTTAGGTGTGTGTATAAAGAAAGTTACGGTCTCTTCCTACCTACCGCTACTGATTTTTGCAATAGATTTTAAAGGGTTATAAAGAAAGACAAATTTTACCAATTCTCATAATTGCTACACAAAATAATCAACTTTATCTAAATATCCTCACTTTTCAGATTTGTTAGTTTGTCCAAATTCGTTAATTTGCTTTGTTTCGTGCGAAAATGATTGAATCGGGTAACTGAATCATAACGCAGAATCCCGCTCGTGTCCCGCTCATTCCCGCTCCGATCAGTATAGAATCCCGCTCTGAAGTCCCGCTCGGGCACTGTTTCCTGCTTGAGCCGTGACTTGGCAAGGAGCAGAATCCCACTCCACCTACCAAGTTCCGCTCGAGTTTTTGACTGGCGGAGAGCAGATTCCCGCTCGTGGAATCCCGCTCGGCCTACTCAGTCCCGCTCAGCTTTTTTTACTTGGCAGGCCGAGCAGAATCCCGCTCACAGAGTCCCGCTCGGCCTTGTGAAGTCCTGCTCTTTCCATTCCTAGTCCCGCTCGTTCCATTCGTAGTCTCTATCATGAAATTTTCTCTACTAATATCATGATTGAAGTCCAAAATCGAACACACTCAATCCTCTTTCATTTCATTTTCAATTACAAAATCATTTATTAGAATTTTGCTTCCTCCTTCAAGAAAAAAAAAATGAAAAATTGGTATAATATTATTGTTCATTTTAACGGGCAATTTTCCAATTTGTCCGAGTATGTTGGTGGTGAAGTTAGAGTTGTCTGCATTCCTGTGAACAATGTTTGTATCCCGATTTTACGACAGTTCATTTAATACAATCTTAATCCATTTTCTCTTTCGTCAAATTATGAAATTTATTACACAAACGTTTCTCGTCATGGTATTATGCTTAGGTCCATTCTTGCGACCGATATAGACCTACTTCGTCTTTGTAGTACACAAATCGAGCCGACTTTATTTCTTATGCACTCCAATGTTGAATCTTATCATACACTCCAAGGTCCAATTTTCAAGATCAAGCGGGTGGTAGCAATTGAGCTGAGAATTTTCGCGAACATGAAACCTTTGTTCGCGAAGAGCATACTCATGTTGTGTCCGACAGTGACGAAGAAAATAATTTTGATAGTTCATCCGACGAAGAATACGATGAGGTGCCCGGTTTATTAAATGAATGTATGTTTGGCGACTTCGTGGCATGGATCCGACGAGAAGGTGGTGTGAATCAACTGATATCCGTGCTCATGCCGGACAACCGTGACCCTCCAAGCAACGAAGTAATATACGGTGGCGGCGAAGAAGTAAGTGATGGTTTACTTCCACTTGTTCCTCTCGATGTATCCAACTCACCTATGGTTCGAGATCTGGATTACATTGTGGACTATCCACTCCGTGAAGGTGCGACATTTTGGGAGAATGCGGATTTGTTTGTTGCTGTTGCACTTCGGCACATGGAACAAGGTCTCGATGTTAGGGTGGCTCGTTCTGACCCTAGTCGGGTTGAGTCAAATGCAGACGGAGTCGCGATTGCCCATTTTTTCTACGGGCATCATTTCGCATAGATGTGTTGTGGATTGTAAATTGGTTGCATGCCGAACACACATGTAATCGAGATTTTTCGCAGACTGATCCAAGGAGGGTGCGTGCAAAGGCGCTCGCTGTTTATGATGCTCGGCGAATGCGCCATCAAAAATTTGTCCTAAAATTAAAAGAAATTATGGCAGCTATCTAGGGGGAATTCGGCTTTCAAGCAAGCTACAGTGTAGCTCTACGAGCCCGCAATTGTGTTGTGGCGATGATTTTTGGTGGACACTCAGATTCGTTCAAGATGCTTCCTCTTTACCTCTACGTACTGAAAACAACGAATCCAGATACAATGACTGTTAACGCCCCAATTTTCATAACTTAACAAGGGAAGCTACTTCATACTTAACATGCATATTTCAATTATTTCAAAATATTTTCATTCAATAGAATCATTGTAAAACTTAGGTTATTTTCATACTCAGCGGAAGTTTTAAATAAAAATTTACCAAGTCTAACATTTCAAAAGAAATAACTTAAAGTTCATAAACTAAAAGCAATAATTTAAATACAATAATTCCTCCTCTTGACCCCGGTCACATGCCTCCTCTTGACTTTGACCCATTTCATTCTCATGCCTGTCATAAACACATGAATACTGTACACAATATATAATAAGGATAACGATAACTTCCCCACCTTAACCTTGACTTGATGAAAAATAATGGATATCAATGTTTAAGTCTTGCGCGCTGATTCTATGCATGGAAATTTATCTTAATAACTCTACATGAAATGTCATGCATGCATCAACAATTTCAATAATTCATAAACAGACATAGATCAAAATAATCAAACCAAAATGTATATTATACATAACCTACTTATTAACATGCAACATTAATGGTTTCACATAATGATAAACTTAAGTATATTTGTTGGTCCTGAGACGTAGTTCAGGTGTGTGAGGGGGGGGGGGGGGTTGAATACACCTGAATACAAATTTCTCTCAAACGCGAAGTCACCTCTAGCTGAGTTTGCTACTGAACTGAGTCAGATAGCCAAATATGCTTCAGATCGCGTGGGTAGAAAATCTTCTACTGAGTTCAACTCTATTGACTTTAGTCAGTCGAACAGTCATTCAGTATCAGAGTGTGTGTGCGGAAATGTAGGCCCTATGAAACATCTCGGTTAGAAAACACCGATTTTTATGCTGAATTTTATGAAGTACGGTTTGTATGCAGTATGAGTAGTTAAGGAAAGCAGTAAATCAACACAGTGATTTTTAAAGTAGTTCGGACACGCTGGGTCCTACGTCCACTGTCCTGACCAAAGCAGGATACTTGTTATATTTATACTGAGCAAGTCTCAGTTGGTCTGTTCACCGGACAAATGCAAACCTTGAAGTTTATCCTGAGCAAGTTCTCAGTGATCTGTGCGCGGGACAGATTCTCTACTTATAGTCGTAGTGACTTTTACAAGGGTTCAAACTTGAAAAGTTTGAGTCTTCTCCAACTAAGAGGAAAAATCTTACAAATAAGAACTGTTTCACAAGGATGTGAACTTCCTCGAGGTTTCTAAGCTAAAGATATTATAATGAGCTTGCTTAGATAAGAGAAGGGGAACAAAATAAAAACTTTAAGTGATGAACTAAAGGTGTTCTTCAATGGACGCTAGTTCTTCATTGGATTCAGCTTTGAGATTGCTAAGAGTTTGTGCGTAGATAGCTTGGGTTCCCGGTGTCGTCTCTGCATGGCGACTTCTCTTATTTATAGTCGTCGATGGTGAATAGATCCGTTGGAGGGAGGTCTAGCCATGTGTCGATACGACAAAGAAAACGACTCCTTTAATTTGAACGTTGTCGAGCAGGTACACTGTAGAGATTTTCCTCTTTTTCAGTTTCAGAGCAGCTTTTGTCAGAGTAGATGGTCGCTGTCGGCTCCTTATTGGTTGAGGTAGATTGGTAGTTGAGACTTGTCAAACATCAAGGTTGACTTCCTCTGAATCCTCGGACCTGCAACTGAAGTGTCTTTCCGACTGACGTTCTTCTGAGCATTCAGTGCATGGGCATGAATTCCTGGGTAGATTCAGCTGGAGGTTGCTGTCCAACTGACTTGTTCGATCTTGAGTTCTTCAGCTGAGTAAGGTCTTCTACCGAATCCTGCAGCTACTGAACTCTATCCTACTGAGTTCTAACAACTGAACTCGACTAGGCTATACAGATACGAAGGTACAATATTCAGCTAGGGTTTTGAGATCTATCAAATCTATCAAGACTATCAGATCTATAGATTTATCTACTGAATCCTTATCCCAACAATTTCCCCCTATTTGATGATGCCAAAACCTATTACATCTTCTAACACAGAAAACATGCTAAGGTTAAGATTAATAGCTATTGAATAAAATATATATTACAAGGGAAAGCTCCAGTCAACAAATACAGCTGACTAAGGTAAAGAAAACGAGAGTTCAGAGTAGAGTAAAGAATATTAGAGCAAACTGATGATAATAAGTCATGTATCAGAGCCAAACTATGACAGTTAAGAATAGCTGAATGTATCAGAGCATAACTTTAGTTTAACATAGTTATAGCATGCTGGTTCTACTGACATGTATCAGAATATAATAAGCAAGTTCAACACATTCACACAGAATCAGGACTGATACAAATAATCAAGGTTCAGAATAGATCATATAGTAGCTAATCATCAAATGTAAGTTCAACATTTATCACTTATCTTCCTAAGATGCAAGTTCCCCCTAAGAAACAATTTCCCCCTATTTCTCCTTTTTATATTATATCATAAAAGAGTTCTTCCCCCTAAGCATATGCAATATATCAGAGAAGAGTAAGATAAACACAGTTAATCAGTAGGAAATAATTCTAAGGCAGATAAGCACATAAGTCACATAGGTCAGATAAGATAAGTTAGTAGCTGATCACTGAGGTGATCAGTCGTGCTGAAAAGTAAAATACAACCGTAAAGACAATGAGTGATTGTCAGGGCCAAAATGTGATATTGTTATATATGATTAAGAAATTTACAGTACATAGACAATCTATCACTAGAATCTAGACTAGAGAGAAAGATCAGCTGGGCTTCTGCTTCTTGAACTATTCCATCCTTGCCCGGAAATCAGCTGACTTCTTCTTTGGGAGCTCAAGGCCATAGCTCTTATAGACACGCTTCCTCAAGGACTTGATCTCTACTAAGTCTTCTTCTATATCATCTCTCAGACCTCTGCTGTAAATAGCATTCTCGATTTCTTCTTCTATCTCCTTTTTGCAAAGATTGGCCATAGGAATCTACTTATGTAATAGAGTTGATCCACTAAAGTCTTGAGCAGCGGTGTAGGATCAGATCCCAAAGGTAGTAAGTTTTTTCTTTCTTAGGAAGGAAATTATTTTCAAAGATTCTATATAAATTTATATACGAAACCGAGATAGTTACCTTTCAGAAAATCTAATGATAGGGGAATTTTTTCTTTTGAAAGTGGGCTTTTATGATCCAATGAAGAATCAAACTTATTTAAATGTTCCTCTTATTGTATATTTCCTTGAAAAGGGGGCATGCGTCATAGGAGGAGGTAGAGTACGAAAGGGAGGTGCCTTCAGCGGTTGACCCATCTGGTCAAGCAGAGTCTGAATCTCATCTAGGAAGGCTGGATTCATGGTGGTCAGAATATCCTTGAAATAAGAATCTGCATCTGAGGTGGGATCTACATCCCCAATCCTCCACACATGGAATCTCTTGATGAATTCCACCTTCATCTGCTCCCATTGCTGATTGTGTTTGAGAGGCACCCAGTCGTCAGTTCGTTTATAAACGATACGCTTCACCTGACTCAGGGGCTCTCTGCTCCTGAAGAAGCGGGAGGAATGAGGGATACTCCTATCCTTCACTGGTACCCTCTCCCTAGCTTCTTTTTCAGTTCTCAGCTGATGTGTCAATTTTATACCCCTCGAATTCACCCAGTTCTGACGCTCATCTTGTCCAAGTTGATGTTGTTTTGTGCGCAGAAATATCTATTTTCGGCAGGTTTATGGTCCGGAGATGAGGTGGCGATTCGGAGCTGATTTAGAGATATTTTGGTGAATTTTGGAGATAAAACGGGGCTGAGATCGAGAAGGAAAGATAGGCTAAAGATTTGGAGCTTAAAAGATATTTTAGGGCTGGAGTTATACAAGGAAAAGGAGTCTTGAAGATCAAGATTCAAAAGATTTGCCCTAGAATTCTTTCCTTTTGAAGATCAAGCTCAAGATCTATATAAAGGGCTGGAGAAGAACAACAATCAACACCATCATTCTCTCGATGCTTCATTAGTTTAGTTTCGTCCCAGCCATCTCGTTATTAAGTCCCGTAGTTTAGATTTTAATTTCCGCACAAGAATTCCAAACACTTTTATTCGCTTTCTTAGTTTAGTTGCTTTCGGATTTCAAGATTTCAAGACTTCAATTACTTCGTTCGATTTCCAGTTTCAATTCAAGTTTCCGTTCAGTTTAGGTTTCGGTATTCTTTAAATTTCTCGTACTTTAATTACGTTGCATGCTTTTCTATTTTCGTACTTTAAATTCTGTTCTGAATATGTTCGTTTCATTCTGCTTGTCCAAGTTAAGTATGCGTAGCTAAACTTTTTAGGGCTTCGGCGAGGGTGACGAATATGAGATACAAATTTTGTGAGATCTAATTGTTCGTAGTAATTGAAGACTAGGGTTTCGACTTAATTCGGGACAGAAAGATTTAATTGGATTAACTTAAACCTGATCAATTTAGGTTATGAAGATTAGTGCCAGATTGTTCAACAACTTAGGTGGCGAAGCTATCGTAACGGTAGTCGAATTAAGGAGGTTAATCATCTATGTCCAGCTTGTCCAACAACGGTAGAGATTAAAATTGGGTTCCTTCCTCGTAATGCTATCTAAACATTAAATCTAGGTTTGTTCAACAAGCTAGGTTGTGGTTAGGTTATGGAGTAGTGGAAATTTATTCAACAAGCCATTACCGACTAAGTAAGTAGGAATTGGGGTATGTACGTGACCAACACTGTATCCTATAACTGGTTGATCTTAGGAATTAATTAAATCTATGCATCCATGATCGAAGTAGTTATCTCATACAAGTTACCCGAAGCCGAGTCCGTCTTTCTCTATTTGTTATTTATCTACTTTTCTTGCTATTTACTTTTCTTTGCCTAGGTAGTAAACCCCAAAATTTATGCGTGGTGGCATCACCAAAACTCTGATCAAAAGGATAAATATTGTTGATTTTCACTGTTCCCTGAGTTCGACCCTGTTCTATACTAATTATAAAATTCTAAGTGTGTGCATGAATTTTATTTGGTGTGAAAACAGCGATCACCAAATTGGCGCCGTTACCGGAGAGCGTTGTTTCTAATTAACCGTGTTTACCTTTTGATTTTTCGTGCTTTAACTAGTTTATGAGCAGGTCTTCCAACCCGAACCTCGTATTTGATTCTGAGATCGAAAGGACCGCAAGGAGGCTAAGGAAGGAGACAAAGCTGCATCAACAACAACTGCCGAAGCAGGACACTTCGTCTGACCAAGCAGAAGCTGACTCTGAAGACGTTCTGCTTAGCCTAGCAGAACTCTTTTCTGAAGAAAAATTCGAGACTGAACTCGAGAATATGGCCGACGATCCGAATAATCCGAGGCTAGATCAGTTTGGAAAGCATGGTGGTGAAGATCTTCCAACACCAATCCTAATTAACGGGCTCACTGAGCCGATTGAGATCAAGTATGGGCTTATCCAAGCTCTACCAAAGTTTCATGGAATGAAGAATGAAGATCCATTCCGCTTTCTGAATGAGTTCGTGAGATTCTGCAATGCTCAAAAGAATTCGCATGGAACAAAGGAACAATTCAAACTATCTGCTTTTCCATTTGCTCTCACGGACCATGCAGGAAACTGGTTCACAAGTCTACCCGCAAACTCAATCAGTACTTGGACAGAGATGAGACAAATATTTCTGGATTGCTACTTTCCGGTTACAAAGACCAATGCCTTGCGCAAGGAGATCTCTGGAGTCCAGCAGGAGTTTGATGAAACACTAAATGGATATTAGACTCGATACAAAGCTCTCATTGAAAGTTGTCCAAATCATAATTTTTCCAATGGAGATTTGCTGACCTACTTTTATCAAGGAATGACAATCACTACAAAGAATCTTGTCAATTCATCAAGTGGAGGAAATTTCTCCAGTTGCAGAGTCAATGATGCCGAGAAGATTATTCAAGAATTGGCTAATGCAACTAAAGATTATGGAGAAGTTCGTATCATAAAAATATTTGCAAATTCAGCTGATTCCGTAGATCTGGAGACCAAGCTGGATACTAGTATGGAAAGGATGGATAATCGTTTTGAGAAGCTGGAAATGATGATGGACTTAAATTTGGAGAAACTGATGCACTCTATGTTGGAAAAAACATCTTCAGCCAGCTCGGCTGAACAAATATGTGGAGCGTGTGGACAGTCTGGACACACCTTGTTGCAATGTAATACCCAAGCAAACCCTACTGAAGATTGCAACACGATTGGGAACTGGAACAACAACCAGCAGAAAAGAGATCCTTACTCCAACACCTACAATCCTGGATGGAAGGATCATCCAAATCTGAAGTGGGATAATCATCCCAAGCCGCAGTTTGCCCAGCATCAACCGCAGATGTTCCACCAACAGCCACAACAGCAAGTCTATCGCCCTCCAAATCAAAGGACTTACCCAACGAATCCACCGCTTTTGCCTCTACCTGCCCAAGCAAAGCCTAGCAAGACTATTGAAGAAATTCTAACAGAGATGGCTATTTCACAACAAACCATGCAGCAGAGTATTCTGACTCATAATGAAGCTATCCTGAACATCCAAAATTCACAGAAGGAGCAGAAAATCGGACTAGACAACTTGGCCGGACAGATAGGGCAGCTATCTGCCTCAATCAATGAAATTCGAGGGAATCAAGGAAACCTACCTTCTCAGGTCCAGATCAATCCCAAGAATGTTAGCCATGTTACTCTGAGAAGTGGAAGAGATCTCCCTGATCCGCCAAGCAAGGCATCGAAGAAGGCTGAAGAAAGTGACACTGATGCCATTGTCAACTTGCCCAAGCCAAATATCTCTGAATCATCCAACTCAAAGAAAGACAAGGAGAAAGTCGATGAAGAGGAGAAAGGAAAGAAGCAGGTTGTCCAAGAAGAAATACTGATTGATCCACCGTTTCCACAAGCGTTGGTGCAGAAACCAAAGCCCATTGAGCAGACGCTGGATTACATGTCCATCTTTGGCAAGCTGGAAGTTAATCTGCCATTTCTTCATGCTATCAAGATCCCGCATCTTGGGAAGTTTCTGAACGAGTTCATTGCTGGAACGACAAGCAAAAATGGAAAAATTGTGGTAAACGAAAATGTCTCAGCATGCATTCAAAATATGCTTCCCGAGAAGTGCCATGATCCAGGTATGTTTACCTTGCCCTGTTTGATTGGAACTAAGATGATCCCAAAAGCCCTTTGTAATTTAGGAGCCTCAATCAATGTGATGTCTTTATCTGTGTTTAATAGCTTAGTTGGGGTTGAGTTAACCGATACTAAAGTTGTTATTCAATTAGCTGACCGATCATGCATATCCCCTAAAGGCATTCTAGAAAATGTTCTTGTTAAAATCCATGATTTCGGATATCCTACAGATTTTTATATGATTAACACTTGTGAGGGAAAGAAGGGAACTTCGGGAGTTTTGCTAGGTCGACCTTTTCTTAAAACGGCTAAAGCATTAATTGATGTTTGTAAGGGTACTATCTGTTTGGATTATCATGGTGAGAAGTTTACTTATAGTATTGACGATGCTATGAAAAAACCCCTTGATTGTGAAAATGCTTATTCTATTGACGTTTTGAGCCTCTTGTCCAAGAACATCTTGAGACGACATTAATGCAAGATAAGTTAGAGTTAGCATTGACACAAAGCCTCTCTGAGATGGATGTCCAAGGGATGCTAGATGAAGAAGTAAAGGAAGCCATCTTATCCTTATATGCAGTTCCAGAAGTCGTTACCTCCAGTAGCGGCATCAGCTTGCCCAAGCAGAATGTGGAAGACAGGCCAGTGCCATCACATGTCAGACCGCCCGTTCTTGAACTTAAGAAGCTGCCAACCAACTTAAAGTATGTTTACCTTGGCCAAGATCAGACTCTTCCTGTGATTATCAGCAATGAATTATCAAAAGAATAAGAAGAGCAATTGGTCGAAATTCTGAAGAAACATGCTCGAGCTATTGGTTGGACATTGGCCGATATCATCGGAATCAGTCCGGACGTTTGCACGCACTACATCCTATTGGAGCCGGATAGTAAGCCAAGCCGAGATCCACAAAGGAAGTTAAATCCCAACATGCGAGAAGTTGTCTTGAAGGAGATTTTGAAATTACTTGATTTGGGAATTATCTACCCTATCTCGGACAGCAAATGGGTCAGCCCGGTACATGTTGTACCAAAGAAATCAGGTTTTCAAGTTGTTGAGAATGAAAAGAATGAGTTGGTACCAATGAGGTTAGTAACCGAATGGAGAATGTGCATCGACTATAGGAAATTGAACATGGCAACAAGAAAGGATCATTTTTCTTTACCGTTCATTGATGAGATGCTTGAGAGACTTGCCGGTCAATCCTATTTTTGTTTTCTTGATGGATATAGTGGATACTTTCAAATTTATGTCAACAAGGATGATCAAGAGAAGACCACCTTCACATGTCCGTTTGGCACTTATGCTTATCGCCGCATGCATTTTGGATTGTGCAACGCTCCTGGAACTTTCCAACGTTGCATGATGAGTATCTTCTCCGATCTCATTGAAAAATGCATTGAAGTATTTATGGACGATTTCACCGTCTATGGAAATTCTTTCGATCAATGTCTCAAGAATCTAGATGTGGTTCTAAGAAGATGCGTGGAGAAGAACTTGGTTCTTAATTATGAAAAGTGTCATTTCATGGTAAGGGAAGGAATTATTCTTGGCCATATAATATCCGAAAGAGGTATCCAAGTTGATAAGGCGAAGGTTGATTCAATTGCCCAGCTGCCGTATCCAACAAATATCAAGGAGATTCGAGGATTTTTAGGCCATGCTGGATTCTACCGAAGATTCATTCGGGACTTCACCAAGATCGCTCAACCTTTAACAAGGTTACTGCAGCAAGATGTTCCGTTTGTCCTAGCTGATGACTGCCAGAAAGCTTTCGACATTCTCAAGGAAAAATTGGTCACAGCTCCTATTATGCAAGCTCCGAATTGGAAAATTCCATTTGAACTTATGTGTGATGCAAGTGACTACGCTGTTGGAGCTGTCCTTGCCCAAAAAAATGTAAAGGATAGTCATGCTATATACTATGCCTCAAAGACGCTCAATCCAGCCCAATGCAATTACACCACTACAGAAAAGGAGCTACTCGCTATTGTTTTTGCCTTCGACAAGTTCCGCTCATATCTGCTTGAGTCAAAGGTGATCGTCTACACTGATCATGCTGCCGTGAAGCATCTACTCACAAAGAAAGAAACCAAACCACGTCTTATACGTTGGATTTTGCTACTGCAAGAATTTGATTGGGAAGTGCGAGATAAGAAAGGAGCTGAAAATAATGTAGCTGATCATTTGAGTCGTTTAGTTCATTCAGAAGATGCTGAACCAATCAAGGAACAATTTTCAGAAGAGCATCTCTATTATTCTGTCATCCCAGGATGCTGACAATTTGGCCAGGCCACTGAAGAAAATTCTACTATCAGCTTGTCCAAGTGGAAGTACGAAACTGAGGCAGAATGTTATGCAATTGAAGGAAAAGATGGTAAAACTCCGTGGTATGCCAACATTGTAAATTATCTCACTTCAAGGAGGCTGCCACCAGACTTTACCATGGCTCAAAGGAGGAAATTAATGAGTGAATGCAAATATTATTTTTGGGATAATCCTACACTTTGGAAAGTTGGAGCCGATCAAGTTATTCGAAGGTGCGTACCCGAAGAGGAACAATTTGAGATCTTAGAGCGATGTCATTCATCACCTTATGGAGGACATGGAGGAGTAAAACGTACTGCACAAAAAGTTCTCGATTGTGGATTCTTTTGGTTAACTTTTAATAGAGATGCTTATGAGTTTTGCAAGAGTTGCAAACGTTGCCAAATGCTTGGTAATATTGGCTTGCGAGATGAACTACCACAACATCCGATGCGCTTTTGCAAAATATTCGATGTATTCCCTAGCTCGTTCGGAAATTTATACATACTATTGGCTGTGGATTATGTGTCCAAATGGATCGAGGCCAAGGCAACTCGCTCCAATGATTCCAAAGTCGTTGTTGGATTTCTTAAGTCCAATATTTTTAGCCGATATGGTGTTCCTCGAGCCATAATAAGTGATAATGGTACTCATTTCTGCAATCGTACCGTTGAAGCTTTGATGAAAAAATACGGATGTCAACATCGTCTATCTACTCCGTATCATCCTCAAACAAACGGCCAAGCTGAAGTATCCAATAGGGAGATCAAACATGTTTTGGAAAAGACGGTTAATCTGTTGGTCCCGAATGTATGGTCAGGTGTAGAGGGGGGGGGGGTGAATACACCTGACTCCGATTTTCTCAACTTCGAACACGAACAGTCCTGTTCGGGGAAAGTGTCGATCTTGAAATAATTCAAGGACCAAATAGCCGTTCCGAATCGTGTGTGGCAAAGAATCTGACTCTACTGAGATCTGCTAGCTGACTGAGTCAGAATTCAGTATCAAACAGGTAGAGTTCAGCGGTGCGGAAAAGTGTAGGCCCAAATCAGTTGAGTGGAAAAACCGTTTTAGCAAGTCTCAGTTCGGTAAATAGACAGTTCAAGTATCTTTGAGACAGTTGTATGATTTTAAAGTAGGTTTTCAGTATGAACAGTAAAATCAATGCAACAGTAATCAGAAAGCAATAACAAGACACAGATTTTTAAAGTGGTTCGGATATCAATCGATCCTACGTCCACTATCCCGAAAAGTTCAGGAGGCTATTTATTATACCGAGTTAGTCTCGGTCGCCTTGTGCACGAGGACAAAGCCGTGGCTTGGGGATTATATCGAGCAAGTCCCGGCTTACAAAGGCATCAAACTAAAGTGTTTGACAAACTTCTCCAACTATGAAGGAGTCCTTTTACAATAAGGATTGGGTTCAAATATGAACTCCTTCGTCTAAGCTATAAGTATATTCTGTTGAGCTTA
The DNA here is from genome assembly GCA_028984105.1 of Lavandula angustifolia. Classification (NCBI taxonomy): domain Eukaryota; kingdom Viridiplantae; phylum Streptophyta; class Magnoliopsida; order Lamiales; family Lamiaceae; genus Lavandula; species Lavandula angustifolia. The sequence continues at coordinate 24,479,046 of CM054810.1, read as the reverse complement.
GGGTTAGAGGGATAGGGAATGAGAGAGTGGCTTCTAGATCGACGAACAGCTGAAATAAGCTTTAGGTTCGTGTATCGTCGATTTGGATACTAGAGGCTCTTCTAACAGTTTAGCTTGGTTCCCTATGAGCTGAGAAGGTAGTCTTTCGCCGGAGGTAGATCTTCAAGTTCTTGCGGAAGACTTAGGGTTTTCTGGTTCTAGCTCGTTTGAATGCTTGTGTTTATTTTTGTCGTTAAGCTTATGCGTATTCTATCTCTCTTTCTTCTTGAAATGTCCCTCTATTTATAGAGCAGAGATTGGAAAAGATCCGTTGGAGATGATCTTCCTTTCTCTCTCTCTTTTGGTAGCTAACGGCTCTTTTTGAAGGATGTAACAATGTCATTTCCCTCCTTTTCTGGAAATAAGTTGACTTGCAGCTTTAGTAGGTAGAGACACGTGTATACTTGTCATTTGTCGAGGATTATGGAGTGGTTGAGACGGAACAGACTTCGAGGCATACTGAAGCTGACTTCTCTTTTCCTCGTACTTGACAATACTGATTGTATATTCAAAAAGTGTCTGACAGTTCAGAAGACTGTCTGCCGTTGCTGAATCTGATCTTCATTCAGTAGAGAGACAGCTGAGGGTACTCTACTGATGGTCAGCTCTAACTTCAGTGAACTACTCCTGCTGAGTTCGGCTCTTCGACTCCTTCGATATCTTGCTCCCGCCGAGTCCAAGGTAAATACTGAGTCTTCTACTTCTGGTGCTGAGGCTGATAAGCTACTGACCGCCTTAACCAGAGCAGAGTGTCTACTGAGTCTGAAACCTCAGAGACAAAACAATTACACGGGAATGATTCATCAATCAAGATAGGGTTTTGGGATCTTCAAATCTTCAGATAGGTACAGAGCACGGGGCTCCTGAGCTTACGGTCAGTGCTGAAGACAGAATCATTTCCCACTAAGTATAACAGCGCTGAGGATAAAATCATCACCCAACATAATCCGTCTCGAAAAGATTGGAGTACACGCTTGGAGGATGCTATTTGGGCATACAGAACCGCATACAAAACCCCTATTGTTATGTCCCCTTATCGTTTGATTTTTGGAAAGATTTGTCACTTACCGGTTGAGCTCGAACATAAGGCATTTTGGGCCATGAAAACAATGAATATGAACTTGTTCAAGTGTGAGGAGGAACGCAAGTATCAATTGCAAGAATTAGAAGAGCTTCGACTTGAAGCTTATGATGCCTCTGTGGTACAAGGATCGAACCAAGGCTTGGTATGATCGTAATCTGAGATCTAAACAATTCAAAGTTGGACAATTGGTGCTCTTATACCAATCTAAACTTTGACTCATGCCCGGGAAGCTTCGTTCAAGATGGATAGGGCCATTTGTTATCAAGTCAGTTCGGCCAAGTGGAGTGGTCGATTTAGAGGATCCCACAACGAAGTCTACTTTCGTGGTGAATGGTCATCGGCTAAAGCTCTATCATCACTTGCACCAAATAAAAACAGTGGACGAGATTCCATTGTACCTCCCAACATACACTTGATCAGCTTGAAAGAGTCGAGCCTGCGACTCTAACTCAAGGCGCTTGTGGGAGGCACCCCACACGTATCCTTTATTTTCCGCATTTTATTTCATAGTCTAGGTTTATTTTATGTTTTTCTTATATGGTTTTTAGTGTTTTTTTTTTGTGCTGACTATTTTATGCAGGAAATCTAGATATCTGTGGAAGAATTTTGTCACATAGGAAAGAAATATCGAGATAAGGAAGGAGTTTTAAAGAAGGAAATATACCTACTTATAGGTCGAGGACCTGATTGCAAAATACTTCAAACTTTTGTGGTCCAATTGACATAAAAGTTGAAGTGTGAGGAGGTCGCAGCAAAGCAGGGGTGTATTTGCACACCAAAAGAAATTGGAGGAGCAGGACCGGCTCGGCCGGATAGAAGCCCGGTTGGAGAAGCTTGTTGAACGGCTGGATGAATTTCAGAAGGAAGTGATAGCTCGCTTGGACGAGCAGAAGAACCGGTGAATCATTCCCCTTGTCAGTCAGTTTTTTTTATTTTTATTTTTTTCTGTCTTATTTGTTTTCAGTCTTTGTGTGTCTATGTTTGTTTCCTCTGCATGCTTCTATATTTTCTCTGTTACTTGCTCGAAGGCGAGCAAGGTTCAAGTGTGAGGAGGTTATTTTAGGTTTGTGTATTTCGTCCTAGGTCGAAGCATGCTAGGTTTACATGATTTGTTGATGTGATTTTAGGATAAATCTGCCCAGATTCTGCGTGCTTTCATTGACTGAATTCTGCATGATTGGAGTGTATTTTCTCTCTCCATGGAGGATTTTGTATGTGGCTTGGGATGAGGAAATTTAAGCATGATAAAACTGAATTTTAAAACACCATCACTAAAGGGAGATTTGAGCCTTTAAAAGTGGGACACCTCCATAGCTTGTGGTCATGTGTGACAGATGATAGGAGGCAAATTAGGGTTAACCAATTTGAGCTTTTAATTCTTTCAATTCCTACCTTTGCTCAGCTCCTAGTTAGCCACTTTGAAGCCTTGACTGTGTTCTTTCATGAGTTATTTAAAGAAGTCAAGCCTTTCAAAGACTTTCTCTTGACCTTATGCATGCATGTGTTTGCTATGGATATTCATAATTTGAGGCAATATTTATTGAAGAGATTTTATGATTAGTTGGAGATAGTGTTTGAATTGATACCCCCCCTGGAGTTGTGTTGTTTTACATTCTGAACTCTGCCGGCAGTCAGTTTGGCCAGACATGAGTGTTGTACTGAAAAGAAATAAATATTGAAGGGGGGTTAAAAAAAAAAGAGAGAGTTGAAGGTGCAAAAAAAGAAAAGGAAAAAGAAAAAAAAGAGCACCCGTTGAAAAAATAAATGGAAGGATGAAATCTGAATGTTTATATTCTGCCTTGCCCAAGTCTGTATGCGAAAATAAATCTCCATCAGTGATGAACTGTATATCTCTTATGCTTATTATCTGCTTGCCTAATCAAATGCCTCAGTGAATAGCATGCTGCATACTTGTACTTAATTTTCAGAAGCTTAGGACCCCTAGGATTCCCTACCATGTCATATATTTGAATGAGTCCTTAAGCCCCATTACATCCAAGAGAAAGACCTCTTTGAGTTGCTAGATTGACCACTTGCTATTGTAATTGCGTGACTATGTTGTTTTTATGAGCGGCTTGCCCGGACTAGATTAGAGAGAGATGAGTGAATCGGTGAGCTAGTTCAGTTATGCTTATGTTTTTACCAAGCTGATATCTGAATCCATGGTTTGAAAATTATGATGTTTGACTTGTTTGATGAAGGTTTTGATTGCATTGCATGTTTGGGCAGAGATTGAGAATCATGGACATTTCATGGCTGCTTGGTATGTTTCAATGTTTAGTCTATTATTTTTTGAGTCTTTTGATTTATTTCTCTTCTTTGAATCTGAGTCTCGTGTCTTAGTTTTTTTTTTTCGTTCCTTGAGTCTGTTTTGAGTCTTGGGGAATGGTGATTCGAGTGGGAGTATTCTTTTGTTCATCCCATACTTGAGGGCAAGTATGATTCAAGTGTGAGGATATTTGATGTGTCGATTTTATACCCCTCGAATTCACCCAGCTCTGACGCTCATCTTGTCCAAGTTGATGCTGTTTTGTGCGCAGAAATATCTATTTTCGGCAGGTTTATGGTCCAGAGATGAGGTGGCGATTCGGAGCTGATTTGGACATATTTTGGTGAATTTTGGAGATAAAACGGGGCTGAGATCGAGAAGGAAAGATAGGCTAAAGATTTGGAGCTTAAAAGATATTTTAGGGCTGGAGTTATACAAGGAAAAGGAGTCTTGAAGATCAAGATTCAAAAGATTTGCCCTAGAATTCTTTCCTTTTGAAGATCAAGCTCAAGATCTATATAAAGGGCTGGAGAAGAACAACAATCAACACCATCATTCTCTCGATGCTTCATTAGTTTAGTTTTGTCCCAGCCATCTCGTTCTTAAGTCCCGTAGTTTAGATTTTAATTTCCGCACAAGAATTCCAAACACTTTTATTCGCTTTCTTAGTTTAGTTGCTTTCGGATTTCAAGATTTCAAGACTTCAGTACTTCGTTCAGATTTCCAGTTTCAATTCAAGTTTCCGTTCAGTTTATGTTTCGGTATTCTTTAAATTTCTCGTACTTTAATTACGTTGCATGCTTTTCTATTTTCGTACTTTAAATTCTGTTCTGAATATGTTCGTTTCATTCTGCTTGTCCAAGTTAAGTATGCGTAGCTAAACTTTTTAGGGCTTCGGCGAGGGTGACGAATATGAGATACAAATTTTGTGAGATCTAATTGTTCGTAGTAATTGAAGACTAGGGTTTCGACTTAATTCGGGACAGAAAGATTTAATTGGATTAACTTAAACCTGATCAATTTAGGTTATGAAGATTAGTGCCAGATTGTTCAACAACTTAGGTGGCGAAGCTATCGTAACGGTAGTCGAATTAAGGAGGTTAATCATCTATGTCAGCTTGTCCAACAACGGTAGAGATTAAAATTGGGTTCCTTCCTCGTAATGCTATCTAAACATTAAATCTAGGTTTGTTCAACAAGCTAGGTTGTGGTTAGGTTATGGAGTAGTGGAAATTTATTCAACAAGCCATTACCGACTAAGTAAGTAGGAATTGGGGTATGTACGTGACCAACACTGTATCCTATAACTGGTTGATCTTAGGAATTAATTAAATCTATGCATCCATGATCGAAGTAGTTATCTCATACAAGTTACCCGAAGCCGAGTCCGTCTTTCTCTATTTGTTATTTATCTACTTTTCTTGCTATTTACTTTTCTTTGCCTAGGTAGTAAACCCCAAAATTTATGCGTGGTGGCATCACCAAAACTCTGATCAAAAGGATAAATATTGTTGATTTTCACTGTTCCATGAGTTCGACCCTGTTCTATACTAATTATAAAATTCTAAGTGTGCAGGAATTTTATTTGGTGTGAAAACAGCGATCACCATCAGCCTGAGGGCTTCTAGGTCAGCCAAGCGAATTCTCTCTAGCGCCTCTCTGATCTGCCTAGCCTCAGCTGTTCTGTCCAAAGCTCTATATTTTTAACATGAATGACCTAACTTTTAGTATATCCTATTAAAATTCAGCATGGTCGAAAACAACATAAAGAAAATATGAAAAATAATTTTCCTATCAAGCTCATGGACATGCTGTCAAAAACTGGCAGGTTACGAATAACATTTTTTAACAAATACTTTTCATACTTGTAAAATTCTAAAAAATTAATATAGTATACTAGACATACCTAGGAAGACGATACTAAATTTTCACGATGAGATAACGACGGAAAGATGTGTAAATAATTCTTGAAACAGTTCGCAGATATGTTGACAGATTTTAGAAAATTTTATGGGATGCTATATTATGAGCGACTAAGGGGGATTTATAGGCCTAGATTAAATTATATAATGATCCCTAATCATAAAAGGTATCAAATATATTTTATCCATAATTATTTTCGTGCTTATATAATTTATATAGAATTTAGTCTATCACTTACCATATAAGAGATTCAATCATAGACACATTAGGATATGGATAAACACAACTAGATTTTATTCGAAAAATTGTATATCACAAATATAATATCTATGTTATTCACAAAACATAATTTCAAATTATTTCCTAATAACTTAATACATTATAAAATATTATATCCTTTCATGAATTCTAGTAGGTTTAGGAAATCCAAAATAAATAAATATTATTCTTGCCTCATAATTCTATCATGATTTCTATCTCAACAATAGATCATATAATCATAATATGATATAAATAAACACATTCAACGTTCAAAATAAATTTACATGATAAAAATGATTTAATGACAATAAGATAGATGCTTTAGTTTTCATTTAAGTTCCTAAGGCGCGACTTACAGAACTAAAACACTTGATAACATGCATGAATAGATATGCAGTGCATTTTATATTTGAAAATTTCGGGGCGTTACAATGACTGATCTCGAAGTCGATTCAGAAGGTCGTTTCCAACAATTATTCGTTGCTTTTAATGTTTCTCGTGGCCCGTGGGTATTTAACCTCCGAGATCTGATTGTGGTTGACACGACTCACTTGAAAGGAAGGAATAAAGGCGTGTTATTTGTAGCTGCTACGATAGATGGCAACGACCAAATATTTCCACTAGCCTTGGTGTGGGTCCAATTGAGAACGATTACTTTTGGAAGTGGTTCATATCCCGATTGAGAGAAGCATATACAACGCCAAGTCATTTAATGATCATCTCCGATCAACACCGCAGCATAGCTAATGCGGTAGAGGTTGTTTATCCGGAAGCAGCCCATGGCACTTGTTACTATCATCTCTAGAATAAGATTACACAATATGGTAAGACGCTGATCAAGCTGTATCATGATGTTGTCTATGCATATACGACGTATGATTTTGATCGTGTAATGGAAGAGATTCGTCATACCATCATGAGGCATACGAGAAGTTAATGGATGTCGGACCAGAAAAGTGGGGCTAGATCGAAGTCTCCCGTTCGCCGGTATAGTCAGCTGACCTCAAACATAGTTGAATCCATCAACTCGAGGCTGCTCACAGCACGGCGTCTGCCGATATGCTCTATGATCGAGGCAATAGGTCACATGATGGAACAGTGGTGTGACCAACGTCGAGCAAAAGTCATGGCACGAGATAATGCGCTCACAATTGCTGCAGAGCTAAAGCTAGCCCCGTCAGAGGAACGTTCACATCGCTTCACTGTTGTGTCCGTGAACGGAGACAAATTCAAGGTTCACGACGGAACGTATCAATGGAGAGTTCAAATCAGCAGAAGCGCTTGTGAATGTCGTGAGTGGAAACTCGATGAGATCATGTGTTCGCATTCTTGTGCTGCTATGAGGTATAATAGTTTTTTCGTTTATAGGCTGTTCCATTCCTATGTATTAACAGATTTTTTTTCTTTAGGGATGTTGGACTAAATCTACTAGACTTCGTGTCGGACGCATACAAGACAGAGAATTGGAAGATGATATATGCCGGAACACTGTATCCGGTACCCCCATGCGTAATTGGCAGGTGCCGTCAGTTGTGGTCTCAATGATTGTGTTGCCACCATTAATTACACGGCAGGCAAGGAGACCGAAGAATAGTAGACGACCCTCAGGTGCCGAAGCAAGTACATCTCGTGGGAGAACACGCAGTCCGAAAAAAATGCAGCATATGTGGTGTGGTTGGTCATACGAGGCGGAAGTGTCCGGGAACGGATGTGCCGGACTCACCGGAGTCGGAAGCATTTTAATATGACGTAATTGCTCTTGATTGGTAATTGTGAAAGTAATCTATGAATTATGTCATTAGTCGAAATACCCTTAAACGAAACTCGAAATACCTTAAAACAAACTCAAAAGGCATAAATCTAAATACATCTTGTCAATCAAATACAAATAACGAAATCATCATAAACCCGACCTTGTGTAGCACATCTCGAAGATCCTTTGAGCAATCAATCGACGATAAATAGCTACATTGTCGGGGTTGCTGCCCCACTCGACTGTCGGGTAAGTGGCAATGAATCCCTCCACTACCATGCATGCCAAAGGTCCATAGCTCGTCGAGTCGTGCTGAACCAATTGTTGCTCACGAGGCATAATCTACACAGTGGGCGACCGATCATGCGGATCCTGATACCAAAATCCATTATGGATCCAGTACAAGCCGTACTGCAGATTAGGACCAATTAGCTTCACCAGAGGTCTCAACTGCCTGATCCTGCGCCTTCGGGTATAATCATCGCCTTTATGGTCAAGAGAATCATAAGCCTCAATCCTCCAATGACGAAGGTCGATCCGAACAGAGACTCAGTGATCGAAGCAAAGACATGGCAGTAACATCTTCAAAAATAATAAAAATACTTCATATGAATACTTTTTAATATATAAATAAACCACTAAGTAAAATTAATATAAATACTTCCGTATTTTGCATTATACCACTTTTGCGCATCGGCGGTCAAGTTTGCACCGACTATGTACTGCATGAGGCTTTCGTTCGGCCTTTAAAAATGCCGATAATTGAAGTCAACGTCGTGCATGTCACTATCCCACTCCGGAACGCATTTCTTCCAATCCGCACAAAGCACGTTTTGTTAAATAAATGAAAAAGTGTCAATAATTATTTAATTAAATAAATGGAAAATATTTATTATTACTTAAAAGAATATCGAATCGACTATCACGGTCTGGTGATAGTGGGGTGTAGCCAACACATCGATACCCCCGATACACTTCATCCTCCTCAAAGCTGCCATATAGATCCATGTTCCTCTGCTCCAACTCCTTGCAAGGATCATCGATCTCATCAAAAAATGTCTGGGGGACAGCAAACTTCACAGCATACGTGAAACACCATATCCCAGATGCCCGGTGCTGCCAATAATTTTCAACGACTATGGGATCGCTCATCATTGGAGCTCCCCACGAGTTAGCACGTGGAGCCGTCAATGTTTAAAATTAAATGAACTAAATTATTAAAACAACTATAATTAGAAAAATACATTAAATATATAAATTATACGGTACCTGATAAACTGAATCAATGAAAAATGTATCGAGCTAATTATGGTCAGACGACAAGGTGGGCTCGATCCGTATCGGATTAGCAGACGATGCACCGACCTCGACACGGCGTGCTGAAGGCTGCTCCTGATCGGGAGCATAATACTGACGCCAATTGCCACTGTCAAAAGGAAGTGGGTGCATGGGTTGTGCACCGTATGACCAGCTTTGATGAGGCGGGCTATCTCCGTAAACAAGGTCATAATAGTCAAACATGCTTTGAACCGACTCCGGAGCATAACAGTCACGCTTGTAGACGTTGTGTCGACCCTGCGTTGGTGGAATGACCGGTTGCTCCTCTTCATTATCAGACTCATCGTACCTCCATAACCTCGGGTCGGTACACCGAGTTGGCTCTGTCCTCAACCCGGGGGGAGTTATCCCCCATCTCCATAATCTCAGGCCGGTACACCGAGTCGGCTCTGTCCTCAACCCGGGGAGAGTTATCCCCCATTTCCTCACGAACATCCCGCTCACGACGGTGCCCCATCAACATCAATTCACTCCTCACAAGCCCGTGCGGTGTACGGTTCGAACGGCTACCGCCCGCATGAGATGACGTAGAAGCCAAGCCTCAGCTCCTAGACCAACCAAACACGGACTAAAATAGGTTTTTCACGTCGTGAACTATTTCCTGTCATAAGGTTCGGTGTTCTTCCCTCAAAACTGTCTGGACGTCTTCGACGGTCAACAACTGCTGGTGACCGGGCTCCCTCGGTCCCTCCTCCGTTCGGACCCGCTTACCACCTTAAGTGGAACAACGTTGCCTGTGTCCAATTCCTCTAGAACTGGATGGACGCTGTGTCTGCTGTCCGAATCGGTATAGCTCTCATTCACCATGGTCCCCTATAATCATGGGTTGTAACGGATTCTGAGCCTGAATGTAGGACACATGAAATCGATCGTCTCCAATGACACTATGCCAATACGGAGTTTGTGTCTCCATATCGGATGGTGTGAGACCATCTAGGACAACATGTTGTAATTAAATTAAATAAATTATTACTAAATAAAATAAAATTAAAATAGATATATATAATATAAACAATATCAAATTAAAAAATTATAAATCAACTTTAAATTAAATATTTTTACCTGACGCTGCCAAAAACTGTTAAGCCTGCGCGGTTGGCCTCCACCGAATAACCAATTCTTCCAACGAGGAATTCCAGTTGTAGACAACACTTCTGTAGATATCTCTCCTAAATCTGGAATAGCCTCGTAAGACCAAATCTGTAAAGCATGAAAATCAATATTGATTAGTATATGAGATATATCAATAATTCAAATAATTAAATTTAAAAAATCATAATACACACCAGGAGTGCCCAAACGGGTCCATAGAAATGATATTTTTTCAAAGTGTGTTCCGCCGTTCTCGGAACAAAAGTACAATAGTGCTTCAGAGCACCATAAGTGCATGAGCCCCTCGAGAATTGGTAAAATGCCCTTAAATCGTCCACTAATATCCAAATCCACGTGTCCACCACTCTCGTGTCGCTGTAACCGAGGGCAAAGAAAAATAAGGCTAGAACATTAGCTACCTTCAAATACCATATCTCGTCCAACTTCAAATCTCCACCCTCGAACTTTGTCAGCAATTCTCTGCCCGTTATTGGTGTACATGTTGGGATTTTGTATACTGGAAGCAGTTTTTTATGCTTGTATACAATGTGTTTTGTCCCTACCACTATTTTATTCTCCTATCTGATAAATATATATATTTGCACATGTTATCCTTTATCTTGTACAAAAGTTAGATTTGTGTAGTATGTCGGGTATCACAGAAGACCACACAAATTGGTTGAACTAACTAGATATAAACAGTTATCACAACTGAGACAACTTAAGGATAAGTTGTCGGTTTAAGCAGCAGTTTAGATAAGAAGTGACTTGTCTTGGCTGCTTGTCTTTACTGGTACACTTAAGGTGGTGTATTGATGGATCACATTGAGATGTGTTCTCCTAACTGACCTTAGTGGAGAACCAATGTCTCGGTGACTTAGCTGGTCTTAAGCTTGGTAAGACTTCAGCTGAGCGCATTTGACTATCTATCACTTTGACCTACTATGGTGAACGTCATCGCGACCGGATCTATGTATCTTGGGTGTTAGTAGTTATTTGTGGCTCAGGCTGGTTGTCTGTATCTTGCAACCGTATCCTAGTAAAATAGGTTGATAATATCCCCTGAGGAACTCGTAAGGATTAGCACACTAAACTCGGCCGGTTGATTAAGTTCAGGTGTGTTAATAAGGTCGAGGGGTACTACTCAGGGATATAAGATGTTAATTAATTTAAGTTGTCAGTGAGTTTAATTAATTAATGGATATTTCAATCTTAAATACGGAGATCGATTAAGTCTAAAATACAAGCTCATGCTCAAGTTGGGATAAAGGGGTAAGTCAGCATGGATTCTCTAGTGGAATAAATCTGTGTTTATTAATTAATTTTGCTCTGGGCTGAGCATAGATAATTAATTAATTGGAGGCCCGACTTTATTTCTTGTATTGGATCCCTGGTCTGGCCCAATTAGCTGCCTAGTATTTATTCTGCTCTCTCGAAAATTATTATTATTAATAGATTAATGTATTTATACATTATTTAATAATACAAAAACTATTTATCTGGAATTAATTGGCTGAGCCAATTTATTGATAAATAAGTGACCCAGTTATTATTAATTATATTATGGGCTGAATATTAATTTATTATTAGAAGCCCATTAGAATTATAATTACTAATGGGCCACAATTATAATATAATGTTTTATACATTATATATAGAGTTAAAAAACACGTTAATTGTGATTATGATTTCACACAAAAATCATAACGCGTGAAAACGAGAGTTGTAGAAAAATAATTCCTCTCAGATCTCTGTCCACAAGGAGGAGCGGAAGGGTCGGGACAAAGATCAGAAGATCTGACACACGAGCAACAATCAGAGCTGCAACAACATACGAATGATGAATGTATCGATTTTCACCTCCTATTTCCTTCAGTACAACCATTTAACATGGTGTAAATAGTCGAGGAACGGGGATCATGCTGAGCATGCATATCAAAATTGTAGGATCCAAACCTTAAGTCCGTGATAAGGGCATAATCGAAACAAGAAAATCGGATAGTCATCCCGGACACGGAAAACCACATAACAGAATCATCACTGTCCCCTTGATCTCATGACACATCAAGTTATGAAGAGCTCTAGCCGCATTCCTACCCACCATCCAATCCTTAAAGCCTCCAAAAACACGAACTCCTCCACTACCTCACCATCCCCAATAACTCCTAATTTTTTTTAATAGTATCAAAAATCTTTGGGTTATATTCTATATCTATCCTCGGATTCGCATCAAGCATATCAATTATTTTAAAAAGGGTTGCACCGAAAAATTTAACAATTAAAAAAAATTCAAATCCCGCTCGGTCGAAGCGGAATCCCGCTCGACGAGCGGGATCTTTGATAGCAATCAGTCCACACATTTAATTTTGAAACAACAAAACCACAATTTTTACCATCGAAAACCAGAAAATCACAAATCTAATTAAACAAAATTCATGCTCAAATTCGAATAGTTCACAGAAAATTCAACTAATTAAACAATATTCATGTTTAAATTCGAATAATTCTTTGAAAATTCAACTAATTAAACAATATTCATGCTCAAATTCGACTAATTCTAAAAAAAAATATGCTAAAAAAGTCATAAGATCGCGCCAAATTAACGGATAAAATTCGAGCGGGATTATAGCATTCGAGCGCGACTAACCTGGATAGCCATTCTCGTGTTTTCGTGTCGAATACTGCTCCAAAATTGAGTTCGCGAGCAGTCTTGAGTGTGAATCGGCGAGGAACGAAGGGGTGAATGATGAGAGAAATTGACAGATCTGGATATTAAAATCCAGATCTGTTCAAATTCCGCTCGGTCCCGCTCGGTCCCGCTCGTGAAGTCCCGCTCGCCGAGCGGGATTCGACAATTGTTGGCCGACACACATCGAGTGGGATTTGACTAGCAAATCCTGTCGTCGTCGAGCGGGATTTAACAACAAAGGAGCCGAGCGAGATGTGATTCGAGCGGGATTGGAGTGAGATTGAGAGGGACGCGAGCGGGAAACGACGAGCGGGATTTGAGAGGATGTTATAATTGTGAGCGGGATTGAGCGGGACATGAGTGAGATTTATTATTTACGAGCGGGATTAGTGACTATTTATACGTTCGTGTATTTTTTTGTTTGTTTCTTGACTGAATTTGTCTCGAATTCCGGAAAACACCTGAAAATGATTGGTGTCAGTTAACTTTTTCAAAAAGTGAGGGTAGTGTAAGTAAAGTTGGGTATTTTGTGTAGCAAATATAAGGATTGGGTAAATTTTATTTTTGTTATATGAAATTGGGTAAAAAAGAATAATACCACTATTATAAATTGTGTTAATATATGAAATTAGCCGAAATTACTTAAAATCACAAAAGTAGTCTAACACTAAAATTATATTCACATACTAGTTAATTTTGCGGAAATACTTTTATTTTTCCTTATGTCCATAAGTACAATTTGGCAGACCATAGGCATTACCCCATACATTCAATTAATTCATTTGGCAATTCATGTATTAAAAAACACTCAATACTTAATTTGATCGAACGATTGAATGAGTTTTCAAAAATTATATATATAAAAAATAAATTAAATTAAGGGGGTGTTTGCAAATGTTTAATCTAAGTATTTTGTATTTGCTTTTGCTTAAAATTGTAAAAAATTGTTTTTAAGCAAAAGTAGGTAGTTTTTGGTATTAATATTAAAAAGCGACTTTAAGTTGTAGAATTTAAATTTTTAGTGTTTGGTAAAATAATAATAAAAGCACTTCTATAAAATAAAATCTCAAATTTTCCCTTATATTGTTTTAACTACTTTATATTATTGTCTTACCTATTAAACAACAAATATTTCCTGTATATATCAAATAAGCAGAAAAAGCTACTTTTAACTCATTCGACATTAAAGTGAAAAATCTTAGAAAATAAACTAAAAAATATTTCAAACATTAGCCAAATAATTGACTTAAAATACAATATCAAATAATTCAATATCAAATTTATGCATCATAAAAAATAATATTTGAAACATTAATTAATAAATTTTGATGAAGTCTAAAACATATAGAGCTTACGTAAAATAAATCATTATTTTATAGCATTAAGAAGAGTTCAGAATTAAAGGTTATAACTAATATGAATTGAAAAATGACATTAAATTTGGTACCCAGTTCTAGAAAGTGATATTGAAACGCATATCTCATCGCGTATTCTATCAATTCCACCATCAACTATGGTTATTTCTGGTCCGTGTCTAGCGGCATTAACATGGTCTTGAGTTATCTCTTCAGGTACATAATTTGGATCACGGTCATATTCTAAGAATTCTTCATCTAATGCACAAACCTTCCGAATAAAGTTGTGGATGGCCATTGTGGCCGGGACAAGTGCAACTTGATCCTCCCATGAAATATTAACGGTATATATTTTATCATGTAAAATCAATTTTTCCAGCAACAAAATGACCTTTCAATGGTAGTTCTCAACGAAGAATGCACATGGTTGAACATTTCATAATGATTTTTATAAACAGAAGCACGCCGAAAATTAGGAAGGTGGTATTTTTGGCCTTTATAAGGAGCAAGGAAGCCAGGTATATTAGGGTAACCAGCGTCCACCAAGTAAAATTTACCTAATTACACAAAAGTAGAATATGTTTTATGCATTTAAATAATAATACTATATATATATATATATATATATGTATATATGATAACTGGAGGCGGCATAGGGAATCCTTTGTCTTGATTGCAAATCATATCCAAAAAGATTCGAGTATCATGCGCACTCCCTGCCCAACCAGCAAGAACAAATGTGAAGCACATGACAAAGTCACATGCAACCATAATATTTTATGTTGGAATTCTCTTTCTACCAATATAAGGAATTTGGAGATGTGATGGCAATACCGCTTTAATATGAGCGCCATCAATTGCATCAATACAATCCTAGTAAAAATTACATTTACCACTTAAAATAAAAATTAACAATACATATTAAATTTGCAAGTTCATAAAAATAAAGCATAGGAAAATGTTTGCACCTTGAAATACGGCCAAAATTTGTTACTAGACCTGACGTAGTCTTGAGTTTTCGTGTTGTCACAAAATGGAAGAATACAATCAATCGCCATTTTTGTGCAAGCTTTCAACACCCTATGAAATGATTTGCTAATAGTATAACCAGACCTTTGAAATGTTTCTTGTAGTGTCCTATTCCCATGCCTTGGACCTACAGTCAGGAGAAATGTGGCAACTTGCTCTTCGATTGGGATGGGTCTCATAGCCTTAAGCCCATATTCATTAACCAAGAGTTCACAAAATTGGAAAAATGTCTCATTTCGCATTCTTAACAGAGACTTACACCGCACTGAGTTGCCATTAAGAATAGATAATAAAGTAGCCCATCCACTGTATTCTCTATTATGACATGGAGTTTTATGTAGATAAGTTTGAAAATAAGTAACAACTGCAACAATTAGAGCATACAGGACCTTATGCCGCTTTTGTGCACCTTGAACTGAAATTGACATTTTGCTACCATCTTCAGAGCTTATTTCATCTAAACATGCATTGTCAAAGTTGGCAAATGAGTCCAAAGGGTCAAAGTTGGCCAATGAGTCCAAAGGTCTGTACGAATCCATATCTCTTGCTCTGTACCAATCAAAAAATGAAAAATGAAAAACTATTATAAACTCAAACAAATTATAAACCATTTGCGATGAAAGTCTATCATAAAATAAACATGTATCTAACAATTTCATGAGCACATAACTAAAGTAAATCAGATTCGAAATTATGGTTCTAAGTCTATATAAAAATTCAACCACTCCATGTGTGGTCATCTTCCCACGACTCCCCATCGTATGTTCCTCGAGCTGAAGTATTAGAATTAGCACGAAGTTTATTGTCCTGCTCCATTTGTGATTGGAGCCACATCACTCTACGTTCATCTTCCTTCATGCTTATAAACAACACTCTAATGTCTGATTTTAAGAAGAGTCGTGTTGCATACATCCACAGTGCTTCAGCTGGTTCAACCCCTGGCAATTTATCTAATATCTCGAGACATGATGGTATGCTATATGGACCATTAGCATCGCCTTGGGTATTTTCCATGATATCTGCTATACGTGAAAGACATTTTACCATGGAACTAGCAACATTTGGTGGCTTTTTTGCTTTCTTCTGTTTCAAGTTTTTTAGAAACTCAGTACTCTTCCTTCGACGAGTGTTAGAGTAAAGAGATTATAAAGACAATTTGTAATAGATAAACGGAATTGAATTACGAAATAAAAAAGCAACTCGAAATCGAGTACCACGGAAGTTAAAGCTTCCGGCCAAGCGCAAGATGCGCCGTCCCACGATCTGAGCAAATAAACCCTAGATACGTTTCCTACCCAAACTAGGATGTTAAATAGCAAAGATATAAAAATAGGCCTCATGCGACCGGGCCCGTTTTATGGGCAACAATACCTAAATAATAAATAACCAAATATAAGTTGATAAACTAAGCATAAATTAAACTAAGCATGAATATATATATTAAGCCACGCATCGCCATGCAAGCCCCACGTCGCCACCTCCATGCAACGCACCGCCATGCATCACGATGCTATCCTTCGCCTACGGCTCCTCTTCCACAATCACTCCACTATCTTCAACGGTCTTCCTCATGCGTCGTCGATAGATTTTATCTCTAACAACGAGATTGATTTGGATCACTTTGTTGTTCTGTTGGTGTCTCCAAAGAAGAATCAACTGTATCTGCACAAGATTTATTTGGCCGAATGGTATCATCTTCGTCTTCAATATCACAATTTGGAACCTCAACATGGGGCACATCAATTGCACTATCTTGCATATGAGGCTGCACAAAACCAGAATTTGGAGTCCATGAACTTGTGCCATTGGCTACGACATCTGAGAAAAGCATTTCTTGCTCAAAGCGCAATAAAAGACCTTCCTTGCAAAACTTTACTGCTGCTGGATTTGCCTGCATTTTGGTGTAATGATTCAGAGCTTTCAATTGAGATTTTAATACAAATTGTAGATAGATATGTAGTCTATATACATAAAACTATATCTAGCACACAGTGGTAATTACCTGTATCTTTCTATCCCACCATGCTGCTGGTGCATCAGCTGTTTTCTTCAGATCATCCCAACCCAGACCAGATTCATTGTGCATGAGTGCTTTCCATTAACCCCATTCTTTTTTCAAGAGGTCCCATTTGTTTTTGAGTTGTGCTTTCAAATAGTTACGCTTGGTACTGCAAAGTTCTTAACGAGATTAGCCCAACCATTTTTGTTAAAGTAGGTACCAGGACGATTTCCTTTAATTTGGTAACTTCATCAGTACAAAGTCTGATGAATACCTCTGTAGTCATAGTATCCCAACTTGCATTCGCAACATATTCATTCACTTCTACAACTGGAGCATTATTACTAACCACAATGCTTGAGTTTGAAGTTGGATCATTGGTAAGGTAAGTGTTTCGTGACATAAGTTGTGAAAGAAAAGAAGAATTAAAGTGTTGGGTGATGATTCAATCCTCAGCATGACCATACTTGTGGAAATGACTCTTATCTTCCATACTGAATCATGCTCAGTAGCCTCGTGCTCTGAACTGTTGAGAAGATTTGAAGATCCCAAAACCCTATCTGATTGGTGAACCATTCCTTTGTATTTGTATTTATCTCTGAGGTTTCAGACTCAGTAGACACTCTGCTCTGGTCAAGGCGCTCAGTAGCTTATTTGCCTCAAAGCACCAAGATGTAAGACTCAGGTGATACCTTGGACTCGGCGAGAGCAAATACTGAAAGACTCATGATATTGGACTCAAGCGGGAGCAAGATATCGAGAGAGTCAGGTTGAATCGAACTCACAGAGTAGTTCATCGAACTAAGAGCTGATCTTCGTAGACTTATCTCGGCGAGTCTATCTATCGAATACAAGGTCGACTCAAGCAACGGCGGATAGTCTTCGGGATTGTCGAGAATCTTTTGAAAGACAATCGCATTGTCGTATACGAGGAAGAGAGAAGTCGGCTTCGGTCGTCTCGAAGTTTGCTTGTCTCAACCACTTCATTCACCTCAACGAATGACAAACATACACGTGTCTTCTCACCGCTTAAAGCTGCACCAACCTTTTACCTAAAAAAGGTGGGAAAGTACAATCTGTTACCTACACCAAAAGAGCCGTTTGCTACCAAAAAGAGAGAGAGAGAAGAAGATCGTCTCCAACGGATCTATTTCATTCTCGCCTCTATAAATAGAGGGATCATTCAAGATTTAAGAGAGAATGCGCGCCTAGAACACGGAAAGCATTCAAACGAGCGAAATTAACGACTAAGTCCTCCGCAAGAAACAACCGAGTTATCTCCGGTGAAAGACTACATCCATTTCAAAAGGAACCAAGTGAACCGACATAAGCTTCTAGTATCCAAGCGACCGACACGAACCTATAGCTAAACCCTCACTGTTCGTCGCTCTAGATAGCTACATTATCGTTCCTTATCCCTCTAACCCTAAGCTCACTTGTTATATCCATAGCTTAAACGAAGGAGTTCACATTTGAACCCAATCCTTATTGTATAAGGACTCCTTCACTCGTTGGAGAAGTTTGTCAAACACTTTAAGTTTGATAGTGTTGTAAACCGAGACTTGGATCGAATAAAAACCAAGACGCGGCTTTGCCCGGTGTGCAAGCCGACCGAGACTAACTCGGGATAATAAATAGCCTCCCGATCATTCGGGACGGTGGACGTAGGATTTGAGCGATATCCGAACCACTTTAAAAATCCCGTGTCTCTTATGCTTTCTTAATCGTTGCATTGATTTTACTATTCATACCGAACATCATATTTAAATCAATCAACTGTCTCAAAGATATCTTGAACTTTTAAATCTACTGAACCGAGACTTAAAACGTTTTCTCACAAAAATTGATTTGGGCTACACAATTCCGCACACCGAACTCCTCACGAACGATCCGAATTCGACCTAGTCGGTTAGCGATCTCAGTGAGTCGTACTCTTTTAGCCTTTAACTCGATTCGAACGTTATGCGTCCGAATCAGTTTGCATGACACCATCCCGAATAGATTGTTCAAGTTCGAAATTGAGAAATCGAATCGGTGTATTCACCCCCTCTACACCTGACCGTACACTCGGGACCAACAATTGGTATCCATTGCTACAAGAACAATACATTTCAAACAATTATCAAAACAAAACAAACATTTAAAGCAAATGTAAATAGGTTAAATTCTGCATAATTGAATCAAGTATTTACATATATCATATCAAAAGCAATCCTTGGATATGAGTAATGGTTAGAATAGCAAACAGGTTACTCGTCTTCTTTTCTGTGGGGTGCATTTTCTTGCTACTCATAAGTATACATTAGATAGAGTAATTGCAAAACCATCCATTTATAAAGGTGCTACATATTCCTATTATGTGTTAGTGCTTATAATGTCTTGGTTGGACTATGTATTTCTATTTATTTTGTAATACACCTAAAACTAGAAGTAAAACTAGACTAATTTTGAATGGTGGTTTTTAACTATCATAAACTTAGAAACGGAACTAGAACTAGATAGTTTTTCAAATACAAACACTCAGCAAATAGCAGTGATCATAAAATCTATTTCCTTTTCTTACAACATTGCAACATCATATCCAAATCCAATTTACAATTATTCAATATTCAACATTTATGCAATTCAAAAATACTGTTCAATATTCCATAATGTATGTGTATGTGCGCCATTCATTTTCCAAGAGAATTCCAAAAAATTGCATTATGAATAATCTGGATAATAATTCAGAAGTGATATCTTAAAATAGCGGTGCTTCATTTACAGATTTCAATCACAAAAACTAACTCCAAATTCTGATGGAATACACAATTGACAACGAAATTAAGCCGAATAGCAAATATTAATTAAACAAACCAACAAGCATTCTTAATACGAATCAAATTGGCGATGAAGTCAATGATTAATCAAATTCACACGGCACAAACACACGATGAATCTATCTAATTAATAATTTATATTAACAATTCCCACACAATCAAGCGGCAATAGAGGAAAAGAAAGACTGATTCAAGACTGATTCGATTGGAATGGTTATACCAAATAATTAGCTTCAACAAGAATTTATCAAATGCTAGAAATTCGATTCAAGAAGAAGGAAAATAGGACTGACCCTAGTAATGGTGAAATAGCAAATTGGCGGAGGCTTCACCGCTATCCACACGTCAAAGATTTTTTACCAAAATGAACAACTCAATGAATTACGACCTCAAGAATTGATAAATAGTGGAGGAAAATAAAGTAGGAAAAAATGGAGGGAAACGGAGGAGAAGAGGGAAGAAGTGCGAGCGTAGTGAGGAGAGAATTAGCAAGGGTATCCCAATATTTAAGTAACTTTAAACAACAAAAAATAGTTATTTTAATGCTTTTAACTTACCGTTATTTGAAGCGGGACGGAGAAAGTAGTATATTTTAAAAGAGTATGATTTTTTAAATAACTGTCATGAAAAGAAAGAAGATATTTCTATAATACTGAAGATTTTTTTTTTCAAGTCTTAAAACTCTCGTTTGATCTTTGACATAATATAACAGTTGATTTTTTTTAATTAAGTTCGAATTGCATTAAAATTATTATAATATATATACAAAGGTTTGAGTGTATCATTTATGTTTAACTTAATTAGGTAGTTATGTATTATAAATGTGATTCAGTGATTGTATATTATTGCACGTAAATGAAATTTGTCTAATTTGTTTTAAGTTTTGTAGCGATTGTAATAAAAATCATTAGCCACCTTAACTAAGGTTGCGATACACGTGTCCACTTCTTTAACGTTTTATTATTTTAACCCCCGCCTCCTTCTGGTACACGTGGCTGCTTTTACATTTTATTAGTATTTTATTTTGATTTGGGTAATAATATTAGTTTACAAAACCAAGTAGCCCATATCAAATAGAGCTTGGAATATATACAACTAGCCCAAGTTCTTTCATCATCCACTTTGGGCTCTCGTCCATAAATAATTATTTTCTATAGTTTAAATAATATTGTGTCAGTCAAAAAAAATTCGTAGCCGGAAATGAATGTACGTATTGCATAAATTTCATTCATTAAAAATATTATCTACCTATAACTTAAAAAGTTCATACACCTGCTACTCAAATATACTTGATTTACCGAAAATACCCCACTTCATGCACGATGTATTTTCCACCTCGTCATCAACCTTTTCTAATGGATGTTTGCTTGGATGTCATTCTTGTAATATTAAGGCAACATGAGGGTAATTAATCAAAAGAAGAATGAGATAATCAAAAAAAGCAAGGAGGTCGATTTACCTGATTTAAGCAGCTTCTCCGCCGCCCTCCCCTTCTCGACGTGTACAAATCCGCCGCCACACCGACCCACTCTCATCCTCTCCTCTTACCGACTCCACCTATTTGAGCGGAGAATCCGACAAAATCCCAACACCTCAATTCATCTGTCGACTTCCTCTCAACAACTGATAAAGTCTCCATTCCATGTTCCGTTTAAAGGTGAGCCCCCAACAATTTGTTGTAATTTCAGGTTGACGTTTCCGTTCTCTTATTACTTCGTAGATATTGATTATCTTGAATAATTACGTTTTTTTCCGATTTTAAATCCATTAAGAACCGCGAGAGAAGGAAATTGGGTTCTCCAGTTTTTCTAATTTTTCCTGCACCTCATAAGAGAAGAAATCCAACTCGTCCATGCCTTGGGTTCAATTGCATTTCTTCGGTAAACTATTTTGTTTCCACTATTTTGTTTCCACTTAAAATCTTTTAATTTGCAGTCGTTGGTGTTTAAGGAGACTAATTGAGTGATTTTGGAAGCTTTGATTTTGGGTTCAATTGCATTTTCCGGATGAACTGTTTAATTTCCACTAAAAAACTTTTAATTAGCAGTGATTGGTGTTTAAGGAGACGAATTCAGTGAAAATTAATGGTACTCAACTGGTGCAAGAGAGTGAATTCGTTAACGTAAGACCTCTTTCTGTTTGTATTCTTATGCTTCTTTCTAGGAGATTCTGTTGGTTCTTGTCTAATAAAAGAAGTTTGTTATGGTGAGCGTGCAGCTGATTTAAACAAGTACATCCTCATTCTACCTAGGGATGGCAAAATGGCGGTTCGGGTCCGGGTATCATACTACCCGGACCCGCCCCGCGCAACAGACCCGCGGACCCGCCCCGCCCCGTGGACCCGTACGGGTCTCTTCTTCTGCCCCGGAACCGGACCCGCACGGGGCGGGTCCTACCCGCCCCGCCCCGCAGTTTGTTTTTTTTTCGACAACACGGGTCTATACAGGTCTACAAGGGTCTACACGGATCTACACGGGTCTACATGGACGGGTCTAAACGGGGCGGGGCGGGGCCGGAACCGCTCGGACCCGTTACAGGTTGGGTCCGGAACTGCCCCAAGCTCGTACGGGGCGGGTATTACCCGCCCCATCGCGTACGGGTCCAGGTCGGGTCCGACGGGTCCGGGTCCTTTTGCCATCCCTAATTCTACCTATAGGCTTAGATTATTGTTGATCTCTGATCTGTAAACTGATGGGAGTATATGAAAGAATGCTTACTGAAAGGTTATCCTTTGCTATAGTTTGCATTTGAATTGAATGAGAGAGTTTGATGAAAGGATTTTTAATAACTTCATATGAAATAAATTTCAAATCCGTCAAATTAACTTTTGTTTAGTGACATAATCATACAAACATTTAGTGGACTTGAAATCCGTAGTTCCAAATACATCAAAATAGGAACTTGTTGCTTATAAATATGTTGATTGATATTATGGATTTTGCTGTAGATTTACAATGATTCGTTTGTGGTTTGTTTCAGAGCTTTTACAGAGCAGTATGCAGCACGAAACTGAAAGTCCACCTTGGAAGCTTTCCTTTCCACATATGCTCGTGGCTACTTTAGTTCCCTTCTTATTCGGCTATCATCTTGGGTTTGTTCTTGGACATTCCCTTTGTCGTATCTTTCTCTGGTATCTTCGTTTTCTTTAACGGTCGTCAAATTTCTCCTCAGAATTGTTAATGAACCTCTTGAAACAATTTCTATTGATCTTGGTTTCCATGGGAATACCCTGCAAGAAGGTGAGCTTTGAATTTTACGATGGGCATTAATATGTGCGTTGTAAACTGAACATATGATGTTAATATTATATTTTTTACAGGCTTGGTAGTTAATACTTGTCTTCCTGGAGCTTTTGTTGGATCCCTGATCAGTGATTTGGTTGCGGATGACTCGTAGAGCTTTTCAGTTGTGTGCTTTGCCTATGCTTATCGGTGCTCCAATCTGGTACTTAAAAATGTGTTTTCATTTTAAGTCCCTGTTATGACGTCAGGATCATCTGATGTGTTTTTATGCATACTTTTGTTTATATTCGGACCATTGGTTGCAAGGGATTTTTTGTGACTTCTCTCTCACCTTCTCTCTCATTTGGTGAAACCTGGATATTCTGCAAATATTGTTCGTAACTTGCTGTAGAATGTTACTATTTCTTCTTGCATGCTGGCACTTATCCTACCACCCATACTTGAGTTTCAGTTTTTTCATGTTGGTGGAGCCTCCTTTAATGGACTTTCTGTTATCAATTGAACAATGATCGAATTATATTAAATGTTAGAATAGTTTAATGCATAATTTTATTCTAAGCTAATATAAATACATTAAACAAATGTATCAATTATTTATTTTTCCATATCCACTCCGATGACTAAACATAGATTTTTATCTGCTGGCATGACAAAACCTACTTCCTGAAACTCCATATTATTCTGTATTATATCAGTTCGAAGTAGTGAAGCGTCAAGTAATCGTCTTAGGCAGGGGGTTGGGGAGTGAGGGTTTCATAAGGGTACATTCCTCATTTCATGTATTTTACCTTTTTACGTGTTTTTATGTTTTCATCTTTTGCTTCTTAAATATAAAATAAACTCTCTAAATATAGTGTAATTTGGTTTTATATCAAGAAGAGGTGATTTCCTGTTGTTCATACTTCATGTTATATATATTTTGAAAGAGGTGCTGCTCCTTGTATTTCCAGTGCCATGGCTAGCAGTTTGACAAGAATGCTTATAGGAAGGGTTTTAGTGGGTATTGGCTTGGGTGTTGCTTCTCTTTATGTAGCAGTAGCAGAGGTAGATATACTTTCAATTTGCTCTGCATTTAGTTGTGATATGTAAAACAGATTTTGTCTTATCTACCTAAGGTTTTATTTACTATGTTCATTTATTTGTTTTGTTTCACTTTTATTCAGATAGCAACTTGTTCTTCTTTTGGATATCTGTATTTCCTGCTTCAATGCTAACTCTTCTAATGATGTTTTGTGTGGAATCCCCAGCTTGGCTATACAAGGTTCAATTGATATTTATTTTATATTTCTCTTCTTGTGTAAAAAAATGTACTTTCTACAATTTATACTTAAAACGCGATCGTGTTCCTCCCCCTTCCCTGAAGTGTTTTAGTTGTTTCTTCGTTGGATTTCTGTACCCTAGAGAACAAAAATGATAACATCCCCTTAATACACAACAAATATGCAATTAATTAAGTAGGATTAATTAATCAAGTAACTAATGTAGTTATTTGATTATGATAATTAGGAAAATGAACATAATAAAATTTATCTAACTCGATCCTTAATCCCATCTCCGTCGGGTCTGTAGCTTGCAGTTCGTAGCTGATTCCATCCAACGCCCTCCTCAGTCCATCCTTCAAGTAGCGTAAAAATCTTCGCTCTTATTCTCGACGCTGTCGGTGCTCTAAAATTAAGACCAATTTGCCATCAATGCTCCGGAAATTCAATGAAATTTACAGAAATTAAATCAGGGTAATACCGGACACGGACACAAAATTTACCGTACTCATATTTAATTAATTCGGATACGAAAACACTTACAAGTGACAATACAAGATGAGAACGATTTAAACAAGCACTACGACATCGTCAGGTTTATGTAACTCACATATGTCAATGCTAAAATAATGTAATAATATTACCTACTTTTTATGTTACTCTTATGATCTAATCTAAATAAATTCACAGGGCATAATCTCATCACCGTGCACAGCAAGGTTAAACAATGCGCTAGTATTTATTCATGTATGAATAAGTGAGTGGGGTGCTAGAATTGACATTGCCTCAAAAGTGGCACCAATAAGATTCTATGATTTCACATCACCCTTCTTTTTATAAATCATTTCATTATTATTATTATTATTATTATTATTATTATTATTATTATTATTTTTATATATATATATATATATATAGATATATATATATAGTGGACAAAGCACTGTGACAATGAGTGATGTCAAGGTGAGTTTACATAATATTTGTTGCCTATTTGAGAAGTTAAATCGAGAGATTAAGAAAGTTAATCATCGATAAATTATGATCTTTATGAGAGCATAAAGATCTGCGCATTGTCACTAAGGTTGGCTAGATGAAATAAATGAATAAACTTCACCCGATGTAAATAGGGATGGTAATTGGAATTTTTCCCGCCTTGCCTCACCCCATGATGGGGCGGGTCTGGACTCGTCTTGTATGAGTCTGGGTTTGAGTTTGGATCTCGTTTTGTACTCGTTCCGTCTTGCATAGGAAACACAACTTTATTTTATCAATATTTTTTTAAAAATTAGTAAATTATAATTTATGTATTTAGGACACATCATTTCTATCGTTAGTTGTTACTTTTGTTTCCCTTGTTTCCTTCATCACTCTACCTTGTTACCACTTCTCTAAACAGTAAAACATAATTTTTGGGGAGGTAGAAATATGTTTAACCTTTTCGTTACATATAGAAATATGAATTTACTGAAATATATATGCAACAACAGTTTGAGCTAACTTTATACTGAATCAACATGCAAAAACTCGAATTACTATTTAAGAGATTGATCATAATCTTTATTTTTTTTTTTTAAATTGACATAGCATGAATCTATTAGTCTGGATTTGAATAGATCCGCCCCATATGGGTCTGAATTTTTGAACATGTACAAATCTGAATTCGACTTGCAAAATCAGCATTCCTATATGTCATGAACAACAAGGAAAAAGGAATTTCAAATACTACATCGTTGTTTCTTGAAGGGGAAATAATCTCAACATCATGGAAATAATATCGAAAACAGCAAATGAAAAATGAGAAATTAATGAGTTGTCAATTTTCACATGCTTTAGGGTTAGTGGGGAGTGGGAAACCGAATCCCAACCAGTTGACTTAACGCACATTGCGGGGTTGCAATTTTTGAATCATTGCAATATCTTCTCTACTTGATCGATTATAAATATTATATCCCATTAAAAATGGCATGTTTTTCGTTCATTACAAATGATATGTCTTTAAAATGACAAAAATTATGTAGACTATATTTAACTACTAAAACGTCAAACAATCTATACCACATAACATATCTTCCTTGATTCCCACACTCAAAACAAACATGTATTCCCTCTGTTTCACTAATCAAGTCCAATTTTCTGTTTCGGGGTGTCTCACTAAACAAGTCATATTCCATAAATAGAAAGAAATAAGTGAACCACAATCACTCTAAACAAATGGACCCACTTTCTAAATTCTCATGCCCCAAAAGCAGTGGGACTTGATTAGTGAAACGGAGGGAGTAATTTTTAGTGGGACGAAGAGATTACTTCTTTTATCTCAATAATACTGTCTTATTTACTTCAAAAGTAGATTAATTTCTCATTAATTTATATAAGATTTAAATAATTTATTGATAAAAAAAGTTAATTAGATTTACCATGACGTAGAAGTATCACCGACTCTGTTCGTAGGGGCTCTTTAATGGGCCTCACATTGCTAGTGTAACTTATAATTTCCACCTAAATAAATCAATTCTGTCGGATTTTCACTCTCATGGTAATAATATTTGTGGTTGAATTTTTACTTGTTTCTTTAGTTAAGCTTAGAGAAAATTTACTCTACAAATAAATTATTACCATTATATCTCTAATATATTTTATATAATGATATTTGAAAATTAGAGGTCTTCATTATACAACTTGGCCAATAATTTCAAAGAAAGAAAGAAAAAAAACTTGGCCAATAATTTCAATGTTCATCATCCTTCACAATATTTCTTATCGTCCGACTCAACAACTAACCGTGTGTAACAGTCTCACATACACCAACGTCAGTGTGATTCGGACTGCTAGGTCATCTCAATGATTATATTAACTTTAGATAAAATAAAAAGTAATAAAGAAGTAATGATTGATTACATGTAATTATAACACATATTTGAGTGCTATTGTATTGAAAAATTCTTACTAGTAAAAAAAAACATTATATATATAAACCCATGCAGCCTACCATATAATGATATTATAGCTCTTTTTTTAGACTAATTTAATTCCCTAAACTAAAAATATAAAAAAATACATGCAAAACACCCTATCCATTTAATCCAAAATCTCAAAACTCAGCTATATGGAATCCAAACCACAATCACCACACTTAAGACACTTTCTTATAGTTTAAGTCAATCATCAGATTCTCACCTTTTTACCCATTGAAAGGTCAACACCACAGCATTCAAGAACCTTTTAAATAGCTACTGCAACCTCTGATAAACACATATTCCTTTTAGTGGGCTTAGAGGGTGAGGATTGGAGGCTTGGATTTCAAAGAAAATAGGAAAAAGAAAAGAAAAAAGAAAGAAAGAGAAGCATTATCTAAAGTTGAGGAGGAGCAATGAGAACTATTACCTATCTTGCTTCCACCCTTTATCTTCTGTCACTTGTTCTAACACTATTGCTTAGACCCACTTTTGCCACCAAAAAGGTAAGCACTTAGCCTGATCACCTCTGCCACTAATTATTTCCTGCAGTGATTAATAATGGAGTTTTATTTCTTTTTCCCTTGATTTTGTTTTTCTTGATGCTACTCATCGTCTAGTCATATGTGGTTTATCTGGGAGCTCATTCACATGGAAAAGAAGTCACATCTGCTGATTATGATAGAGCCACAGAGTCTCATTACCAGTTTCTTGGATCATTCTTGGGAAGGTAGATGATGTTTTTCTTCATTTCTTGTTGAATTATTGCATTCTAGGAGATAAAAATCTAATCTTTTTTAGTCCCATGAAGTTCTGATAAGGCCAAAGATGCAATTTTTTACTCATACACTAAGCACATCAATGGGTTTGCTGCCATTCTTGAAGATGAAGAAGCTTCCCAGATAGCTAGTAAGTGATTCGGAAAGTTTAATATTTGTAGCTACTGTCTGAATGACATTTTCTAATCCTAACTTCTTTTTAATGAAATGATGTTCAGAGCACCCCATGGTTGTGTCTGTGTTTCTGAACAAGGGAAAGAAACTGCACACAACCAGGTCATGGGATTTTCTTGGGCTCAAAAGCAATGGCGAAATTCGAGCATCTTCTCTGTGGAAGAAAGCCAGATTTGGGGAAGATACCATTATTGGAAATCTTGATACTGGTTAGTCTTATTATGTGAAATTAAAGTGTATTTTCATAGTTATTTGCATTAGTAAATGGTAGTTAAGTTAATGTGTGCAGTTTGAATCTGTTAGCTTCTAGATGAATGATTATTTTATTGTGTTTTTGCCATCTATGTTTTGGAGGTTTGCAGCATGAAAAAAGGGTCTATTATTGACTTGTGTGATGAAAGAGAAAGTGTTGTTAAGATTAAAATTATGGCAATGTGGGGTTGTAGAGGCAGAGATTATTAGATTTTAGATACGAATTGGCATCCCCATGTGTCATGGGTCCTAAACATGGCCAACTAGTCTCATCCACAACCATTTTGGTAAATGTGATTAAAAATTGATTCCGGGTTGACTCCGTTGTTGTAAAGAATTGCTATCATCAGTCATACTAATGACTAGATAAATGAATAATCTTTGAAATCTGCTTTTTACACCAACTTCAAGAATCTTAGTGTATATTGCAAGTAAGAAGTAATTGAGTTGAATATGAAGTTCTTGAAACTGTGCTGCTACTAGCTTCGTGTCTTCGTGTTTGTGGTAGTAGTCTAGCTATAAGAAGATCCACTTACATTGTGTGGTTGGAATAGGTGTGTGGCCGGATTCAAAAAGTTTTAGTGATGAAGAGTTGGGACCAGTTCCATCAAAGTGGAGAGGATTTTGCCAAAATGATTTGGATTCCACCTTTCATTGCAACAGGTTACCCTTCTGCACTTTATCATTACAAATTCTCCTTAGCTTCTCAATACCAAGATTCTATGCAATGTTTCTGTATAAATCATTAGAAAAACTCAAAAATACATTGTTTTTCGTTTCTGTTGTCTGAAGGAAGCTGATAGGAGCAAGATACTTCAACAAGGGATACAGTTCAGTTGTGGGACCACTCAACTCCACCTTCAGCACGCCCCGTGACAACGAGGGCCACGGATCACACACGCTATCCACAGCCGGTGGCAACTTTGTGACCGGAGCAAGTGTCTTTGGCTTTGGCAATGGAACAGCAAAAGGCGGTTCACCAAGAGCAAGAGTAGCTGCCTACAAGGTGTGCTGGCCGCCTATCAGTGGGAATGAGTGCTTTGATGCAGATATCTTGGCTGCTTTTGACACAGCCATCCATGATGGAGTTGACGTGCTCTCAGTCTCTCTTGGTGGAGATGCAGCTCCCTTCTACAACGACAGCGTTGCTATTGGCTCGTTCCATGCTGTGAAGCATGGGATTGCTGTAGTCTGCTCTGCTGGGAATTCTGGTCCGGATTTGGGTACAGCTTCAAATCTTGCTCCTTGGCAGATCACGGTTGGGGCGAGCACTGTCGACCGCCAGTTCCCTAGCTATGTTGTACTAGGCAACAAAATGCAGTTGATGGTATGCATTTTTTTCTTTCACCTCTCCCTTAAGTGGATAGCAAACTCGTTTACTCATTCTGTTGTTGCACAGGGTGAAAGCCTCTCAGCTACATCATTGCCGGGAAAGAAGTCTTTTCGGATCATCTCTGCTGTATCTGCCAAAGCTGCAAATGCATCAGCTGCTGAAGCGTAAGGAGATAAGCTGATAAGCCTCACTTGTTCCTGTTCTTTGTCTGGAACTCATCAAACCTTTTGTTTTGTAGCTTGTTGTGTAAACCTGGGACTCTGGATCGTAAGAAGGCGAAAGGGAAGATTCTAGTCTGTCTGAGAGGAGACAATGCAAGAGTTGACAAAGGAGAGCAAGCAGCCTTGGTTGGAGCAGTAGGAATGGTGTTGGCAAACAATGAGGTTTCTGGGAATGAGATTCTAGCTGATCCTCATGTCCTTCCTTCATCTCACATCAATTACACAGATGGGCTTGCTCTTTTCTCTTACATCAACTCAACTAGGTTAGAACTTTGAACTCAATGAATCATCACCAATGGTAGATTAGATCCCCATTCTTGACATGGGAATAGGCTTATGTTTGCAATGCATATGATGTCAGGTCAGCTGTGGCTTATATAACCAAACCAACGACTCGTCTGGGCTCCAAGCCGGCTCCTTTCATGGCAGCCTTCTCTTCCAAGGGACCAAATACCATCACACCAGAAATCCTAAAGGTTTTGAATGCTGTTCATCTGCATTCCTTGAAAGAAAATGGATAGTTGTATACCCTTTCTATTTCCTGGTATTTATTCCAAGATTGTTATTTTCAGCCGGATATAACAGCTCCAGGAGTGAGCATCATAGCTGCTTACACAGAAGCACAAGGGCCAACCAATCAAGATTTTGACACGCGTCGCGTTCTCTTCAATTCAGTATCTGGGACTTCAATGTCATGTCCTCATATCTCTGGAGTAGTTGGCCTCTTGAAGACCCTGTATCCCCATTGGAGCCCTGCAGCTATTAGATCAGCCATCATGACAACTGGTAAGAATAACAGACTAGTAGCAAACTTCATTACTAGCTGCTAAAAACTGTAGTAATACCTCAGATTATCCTCTGTTTGATGCAGCAAAAACACGAGACAACACGTTGAAGCCATTGACAGATGCATCCTATGTCAAGGCAACACCCTTCAGCTACGGAGGAGGGCACGTGCAGCCTAACCGCGCTATGGACCCTGGACTAGTATATGATTTATCAGTAAAAGATTACCTGAACTTCATATGTGCACTAGGCTTCAACCAATCTCAAATCCTGCTATTCTCAGAAGAGCCCCACAAATGCTCCAAGACAGTTAGCCTCATCAACTTCAACTACCCCTCCATCACAGTTCCATACCTCAATGGCTCAGTAACTGTGACAAGAAAGGTAAAAAATGTAGGATCCTCTGGTACGTACAGAGCCCGTGTCCGTAGTCCACGTGGCGTCTCAGTCAAGATCGAGCCGGACACACTCAAGTTCAAGAGAGCAGGGGAGGAGAAAACCTTTAGAGTGACTATGCATGCTAAGAAACATGGTGCAGTGGGGGACTATGTCTTTGGACAGCTGATATGGAGTGATGGCAGGCATTATGTAAGAAGTCCAATTGTTGTGAAACAAATATAGGAAATGCCACATTTCTAGGATGTCAGCATTCTTGCAAGTTGAGTTTGAGCAGATTGGTTTTTTGATGATTCACTGGATTCTTGTTTTGTTTTCATTTTTGCACTGATATCAGGTAGACAAGATGCAGACATTATATCTGAATTGTAACTAATTCTTGTTTTGCATCTAGAGAAAATCAAGAATGTTATCATTTTCATTTATAATGTTATTCTTAACAGCAGCCAAACTAAAGGAAAACACAAAAATTAGGAGCAGATATTCGAGGATAGCATCTACAAGAGATTAATGCTAGAGTTTTAATCAAAATAACCATATACATTCAGGATTTCACTCAAAAATATGGAATGTCCCAATAAATGGACAACCTAGTCAAAACATTAGATCACTTACTATTGAGATGTTCCTGGCTATTCATATATACCTCCAAACTTCATTAATATCCTACCAGCAAAGTCGAAATTTCTCAATATGTTGGTGTGATATTAGTTCTCTTACTTTGACATGCTCTTCCATTTATCTTTAAGATCAACAGGAGTACGAGTTGAGTGGAAGGCACTGCTATCCTCCAAGATTTTCCTCCAAGGGATATTTACTGTAGAGTCTTTCACGTATTTCTGCATTCCAGCCTATAAGCAACAACGATAGTTACTAGCAAGAGTTAGTCAACAATGTCTAAAGCCTAAGCTTTACACAGCCTAAGCTTTACACATAAATAACTGACCTCAATTCACAATATACATAACCTAATCCTTCAATGGAAATGTGCAGGCTCTTTTCTAGAAAATTATGAAAGGTATTATTATGTGCAAATATGAAGGCATAAGAAATATAAAGATTTCCATAATCCAAATATTAAATTAACCCTGATGATATGAAGATCCACTTGCATGATACTTAAGAGTAAGTTTATGCTGAGTCATTAGAGGTATGAGTAGATAAGGTGTTGCCTGCAGATTTTATGATATAACCAGCCAAAATGAATGAAGCTTGTATAACACTACAAGCAACAGATCGAGAACCATTAGCATTTTGACATTACCCTGATAGCAGCTACTTCTTGCTCTGTCCAGAATAGTTTCTTACGTCTTGCACCTCCAAGTGGTTCGCTAATTCTGCAAGTGATAAATGCGTCTGAATAAGGCTATAGAAAAAAGAAGAAAATCCCTTTCAAACAGATCCAGTAATTTTAAGTACTCTAAAAGTGACTGCCGGCTCTTCACGGTTTGTATACCTCCTGGGTGAAACAACTCCTTTAGTTGGTAGCTTTCCAGTTCTCATCGACAGAGGTGGTTTCCTAGGCGAACTCCTGGTAGGAATCACAGTTGCAGATGACTGCTTCTTCTTACCATGCTGTTTGGGAAGTTTACTTTGCATAGGATTGTCATTTGAATCTTCATCCACTGGCTTGCTCCTTTTAGATGCTTTCTTATTTCTCACAGGCACAACAACTGGGGATTCTTGGTCAGTTGAAGCAGATGAAATTTCATCTTCCTCTTCCTGAATCTTTTCTTCTTCTACAAAAGCTTCACGTTTCTCTTCCTCTTCTGCTGAAATTTCATGTTCCTCTTCCTTGTCTTGTGCAAAAGTTTCATGTTCCTCCTCCTGAACCTTCTCTTCTCCTGCAGTTACATTCCTTTTCTTTCCATGCATCTTAATTGAAGGACCTTGACCTTTGGAACCAGCAGAAGAATCCTTAAGATCTTCTGCATCGCTGGTCTTTTCTTCTTCACCCATAATTCCATTCTTGTTCAGCTTACTTTTGATATTGTCACTTGATCTAATATTCACATGAACGTCACTAGTTTTCGATTGATTGATAACATTTTCTTCACATGACTTATTTTCTCCTATATGCTTCTCACTGCCATTCAGTTTTTCATCCAGAAAGTTCGATAACTCTTTCTCTCTTGCCAAAGCATATTCTCGTGCTCTGCGTAATTCTTCAACAACTTGCTTGTACAAACAATAGGGGCAACAGAAGCGACCTGAACTGTCAAATTTAGCTGAACAGAGCAAGCATCGTTCATGAACAGCAATAGGACAGCCGTTTTTGCTGCAAATGAGCAGATTCCCACCTTTACCACATCTTAGGCAAGTCTCTACTGATGGATCCATTTTCACAAAACTACCAGCTTCATCAGCCCAATGTGATCTTAATATAGCTCACAAGATAACAGATCGGTGAAACACCTTCACAAAACAAATGACCTAGTTTAACAGAAGCACATTATTAGTGACACGGCAATATAACTCAACTCCGAGGATATACTATGTTTGGTTGCTTAAAGAGTATATAGTATCGTAGCAACACAACTACTGATGAAAACAAAACCACTACAAAACCCTATACAGAAAACCATCATAATAAAACAATTAGTCGGCAACTGGTAAAGAGAAACAAGTACAGCTATAACATTCAAAAACCGATCAACAACGAAAAAACGACAGTAAGCAAGTAGTTTGGAAGCTTAGATGCAAAAATAAAACCTTCACACCATCAACACAGCAAGAAAAATCCACAAATTTCCGTTTCTTTCCTACACAAGAAAAAAAGCAGGAGTTGTAATTATTCAAAGGTTAAATTGTTTTTAGTCATCCAAGATATGCCACTTCTTCACGTAAACCATACAAATTTATTTTCTTAGATCGATTCCCATCTGAACAATTTGATCACTTTAAGTTGTCATCTATAGCCACTGCGGGCGCAATATTCTAAGCATATTCCTTCAAAATTCTATAAACCCAACAAAAAAGTTTATATGCTAAATTCAGAAAAATTATGGAGATCGGACCAAAATAAATAATATCCCTTTTCCCAAAACACAACATACACAAACTGAATATACATGCGATCATTCTCTACTTCAACCTATGTTCAACACTCCGAGAACAAAACTAAAAAATTGCTGTTGCTCGCCATCTTATCCCAGTCCAACAGAAAAATGCTCTTAAGGAAAATGCAAGAAATACGCGATCATAAAAAAATGTTTTAATTAACTAAAAACGACAAACTGACGAAACAACCGTCCACCAAAAAACAGAAAGGCCACGGCTTTTGCAATGGTTAATAGTGAAATGCTATTCCGCTCATATATAATCATCGAAGCACGCCGACAGAGCTACAAAGTCATGCGCAATTCATGTCTGAAAGACAAAATAAAATTTGAAAATTCGGAAACGTTAAGTAGCGGAGTAAGTGAAGATGTATTACAAACGGAGTAGGAAAAACCACGGTTCGCTATATTTTGTGCATATTTTTGCTGATCCACCAACGCGTCGAAATCATTCTGGCGAAATTGGGAATTAGGGTTTACTACCAGTGAAGAATTATGAGGAAATACAAGTATTTACCCAATTTCACTAAAAAAATAAAAAAGTATCCACTAACTATAACAATAGTTATAAAATACCCAATATTACTCATTTACCCTTACTCTTTTCAGTTGGCAATGAGTGCCGATAGAACCCTACGGGTGCCGATAAATTGTCATCGGCACTAGATATTTCAAATTTTAATTTTTTATATAAAACAATTGATCCGTAACATGTTGATTTCGTTAAAAAAATATACAAGTGCCTAAGGGTGCCGATAACATGATCGGTTATCGGCACCCTTAGGCACTCATAGAATAATACGAAAAAGAGTCCCTCTATCGGCCGTAGAAGTTGTAGGCCGATAGAGGGAACATGTTGGTTTAAAAAAAAAAAAAAAACATAGTGCCTATGGGTGCCGATCATGTATCGGCACCCTTAGGCACTCATAGAATAATACGAAAAAGAGTCCCTTTATCGGCCGAAGAAGTTGTAGGCTGATAGACGGAACATGTTAGTTTTAAAAAAAAAAAACATAGTGCCTATGGGTGCCGATACATTATCGGCACCCTTAGGCACTCATAGAATAATATGAAAAAGAGTCCCTCTATCGGCCAAAGAAGTTGTAGGCCGATAGACGGAACATGTTTGTT
Source organism: Lavandula angustifolia (assembly GCA_028984105.1). NCBI lineage: Eukaryota > Viridiplantae > Streptophyta > Magnoliopsida > Lamiales > Lamiaceae > Lavandula > Lavandula angustifolia. Next base: position 24,443,810 of record CM054810.1, on the reverse strand, counting down.
GGTCCCGAGTGTACGGTCAGGTGTAGAGGGGGGGGTGAATACACCTGATTCGATTTCTCAATTTCGAACTTGAGCAGATCCTATTCGGGATGGTGTGCATGCCAAAAGCTTGATTCGGCGGACTGCAAAACTGTTCGAATCGAGTTAAAGGCTAAAAGAGTACCGACTCGGTCGAGATCCGCTAACCGACTAGGTCGAATTCGGCATCGTTCGGTGAGAGTTCGGTGTGCGGAATTGTGTAGGCCCAAATCAATTTTTGTGAGAAAACGTTTTAAGTCTCGGTTCGGTAGATTTAAAAGTTCGGTATCTTTGAGACAGTTGATTGATTTAAATATGATGTTCGGTATGAATAGTAAAATCAATGCAACGATTAAGAAAGCAAGAAGAGACACGTAATTTTTAAAGTGGTTCGGATATCGCTCAAATCCTACGTCCACTGTCCCGAATGATCGGGAGGCTATTTATTATCCTGAGTTAGTCTCGGCTCGGCTACACCGGGCAAAGCCACGTCTTGGTTTTTATATGCGATCCAAGTCTCAGTTTACAACACTATCAAACTTAAAGTGTTTGACAAACTTCTCCAACAGTGAAGGAGTCCTTATACAATAAGGATTGGGTTCAAATGTGAACTCCTTCGTCTAAGCTATGGATATAACAAGTGAGCTTAGGGTTAGAGGGATAAGGAACGAGAATGTAGCTATCTAGAGCGACGAACAGCTGAGGGTTTAGCTATAGGTTCGTGTCAGTCGCTTGGATACTAGAAGCTTATGTCGGTTCAGCTTGGTTCCTTTTGAGCTGGATGTAGTCTTTCGCCGGAGATAACTCGGTTGATTCTTGCGAATTTCGCTCGTTTGAATGCTTTCTCGTGTTCTAGGCGCGCATTCTCTCTCTCCTCTCAAATCTTGAATGATCCCTCTATTTATAGAGCAGAGATTGAAATAGATCCGTTGGAGACGATCTTCTTCTCTCTCTCTCTTTTTGGTAGCAAACGGCTCTTTTGGTGTAGGTAACAGTGTACTTTCCCACCTTTTTAGGTAAAAGGTTGACTGCAGCTTTAGCAGGTGAGAAGACACGTGTATGTTTGTCATTCGTTGAGGTGAATGAAGTGGTTGAGACAAAGACAAACTTCGAGACGAATCGAAGCCGACTTCTCTCTTCCTCGCATACATGACAATGCCGATTGTCTTTTAAAAGATTCCGACAGTCCCGAAGACTATCGCCGTTCTTGAGTCGACCTTGTATTCGATAGATAGGCTCGCCGAGATAAGTCTATCGAAGATCGGCTACGAGTTCGATGAACTACTCCTGCCGAGTTCGGTTCAACCGACTCTCTCGCATATCTTGCTCCCTGCCGAGTCCAATATCATGAGTCTTTCGATATCTTGCTCCTGCTGAGTCCAGTATCACTGAGTCTTCTGTACTGGTGCTGAGGCAAATAAGCTACTAAGCGCCATGACCAGAGCAGAGTGTCTACTGAGTCTGAAACCTCAGAGACAAATACAAATACAAAGGAATGGTTCACCAATCAGATAGGGTTTTGGGATCTTCAAATCTTCTCAACCGGTTCGAGCACGAGGCTACCGAGCATGATTCGGTATGGAAGATAAGAGTCATTTCCCACAAGTATGATCATGCTGAGGATTGAATCATCACCCAACAATTTCCCCCTATTTGATGATGCCAAAACCTATCATCTATGTCCTATCAACTATGCTAAACACTAACTTACTCAGAAACAGAGCTCCTTACAAATATTACAAGTAGGATCAGTGGAGTTGTCTGGTAAGTGCTAGACTACTGAGGGAGACAGGGCAGAACAAATTTCCCCCTTTACAATAATTTCCCCCATGCAACAATTTCCCTTAAGAGAAATAATAACTCTCCGAAAGTCTAGTCTATCAGAGATCTAACCGAGCAAAAACTGACAAGTAAATAGTCAACGTGTGTGTGTCAGTAATCACTTCAGTGATTCTGAGTGTTAAAGCATAAAGCAAACACGGCTATTTAGACAACAAGTAGTTGTCGAGCCAAAAGAAGATTTGTATATATAATAATACACAGTTCAGTACATTACAAATCTTGCTAAGCTAAAAGAAGAACTAAGAGGGAGAACCCTTAAACGCCTGAATCCTATTCATGAAACCTTGGGACTTATCTTCGGGCAGTGGAACTCCATACATTCCGAACGTGTTCTTCCTCGCCTCGGATATTCGGCGAAGTCTGCTTGGATCATCTTGTTCTAGTCCTCTGTTCAACGCAAGCATTCTTCACTTCTTGTTCAATCATTCCGAGATGTCTTGAGTCGTCTTGTCTTCCGGGTGGAGGAATGATCCTTGCTTCGAGAACGCCGACTACTACCCCTTCGATTCTTGCTTTGTGCATATATGGGTAAAGATCGGGTTCGAGAATGGTCATCCACTCGACATAGGCATCGGCCTTAGACATTTCGAGCCGGAATCGCCGGAAATAATTTCTCTTGATAAACTCTATCTTGGCCGATTCCCATCTCTCGATTGAACCGAATAGGCATCCATTCGTCCGATCTTAGCCATCTATGTGTTTTCGAGATCGTTTGGCTTCCCGAACCTTCTCGTATCGATAAGGAATGTCGGCTTTCGAAGGAACTCTCGGCTGGCCTCTTGTTCGCACGCTTCCTGAGTGCCTCAAGGTCTGCCAAATGTATCCTCTGTCTGGCAGCCTCTATCTGTCTAGCTTCCTCTCCTCTGTAGAGATATCTATCCATCTGAGCAAAGATTTCTTCAATTTCTGCATCTTGCTCTTGAGGCTTCTGAGGAGCTTGTTACGATTCGGCGGGGGTACTAGATCTAGATTTGGATGTACCCCGCCTTTCGCATTCTTCTTCTGCTCTTGCTCCTTTTCTTTTTCTCTGTCCTCTTCATATGTTATGATGAGCTTTCTCGGAGGCAGTCTAGCAGTTCTCTTTCCTCCTCTGGATGGAGCTTTAGTCTTTCCTTTGGCAGGCTTAGACTTTGGCTTGTTAGGCCGCTTCGGCCTCTCGCAATTTCTTCCGCCGACTTCTCATCCGCAGCTATTTGGGCTTCCTCCTCAGCAGATATGTATCTTAATCTCTTTGCTGGAGGGGTTGGAATTTTAAGCTTCTGTTTGCCCTTGCCTTCTTGAACTGGTGGTGGAATAGGAGCTTCTTCTTCTTCTGAGTCCTCCACCGCCTGTTCAGCGTACTCAGCAACCTCCTTAATAATGTCTTTGGGAGTCTGGGTTGCCTGAGTAGTCTGCTGGGGTCCTGAGCCACTTGGGCCGGTTTCAGCTGTGCTCGCAGCCGAAACACCCTGGGCCTCACCCTTCTGAGACTGAGTTTGAGTCAGCTTCTCAGTACTCTTCTTTCCTTCCCTTTTTCCTTCACTTTCCCCCTTTTTGGCATCATCAATGAGCACCGGGGTAGGGATTAGGACTGACTTCTTCAGACTTTTGTAGGAGGTTGACAGCTCATCAAGACGATCGTGGAGCTTAGTCAGAGCCTCATGCAACTCGTTCCTCTCCATGGTAAGGTGTTCCTTGTACTGCTTGTGAGAGAGGTCAGCTGCTTCCTTGAAGTCTTTTAGCTTCTCAGTGATCTTGTCTTCCAAGGCCAGTTGGATATTCTCAAGTCTTTGTTCAGTGGCCTCGGATTGTTCAGTGATAGCGTCAGTATGAGCCAGTTTAGAGGCCAAAAATTCATCTAGTAGCTTGGCTTGGCTCTCCTGAAAGATCTTGAGCTGAGCTTCGAATTTGACTTGCTGCTGAGCCAACGCTTCTGAAATAAGCGTGGAAACATCAGGAGCGGCTGATGAAGAGACAGAAGACTTCAGCCCCTGAATTTCTTTAGTCGTGGTTTGAGCAGTCTGCTTCCATGTCCTATGGATAGCCTTCGCAAGATCTCGATTTTTGATCCCTTGGGCAGTTAAGGCTTTGGCCATCGATCGAGATCGCTTTGCGGTCCGGGCCGGGCGCCGCTCGAAAGTCGATCGCAAAGCAAGAGCCGAGCGGGCTCTGGCGAGGACGAAGCACCGGCCTTGGACTTCTCGGGACCAAGGATACCGAGAGGTGGGGCGGTTTCGGTATGGGTATCCTTGTCCTGTGGATGTCCCTCATCGGGCTTTCCGGGGGCTCGAATCACTGGGTGGGTCGTCATGGTCGACCCATCCGAGGGTCTTCGGGCCGGAGGCGTGCTTGTCGATCATGAATCATGGCCGGCATTGCGGCCCTCGGATTGTCCATTGAGCCGAGGTCTTCGGGCTCCGAATAGCCTATCTCCTCTCTCGGTCTCAATTCCTCTTCATGCACTGGCGACGGGAGTAGTGTAGGACAAGGCGCGTAGACGAGGCCACTCCCGATGTCGCAGCAACATGTGGAGCCTTGCTTTGTTTTGGCGATTAGCAACAAGTCGAGTAGTCGGCAAGCTCAGGAACTAGTTGTAGAATTTCTCGGGATGCTCTGGATATAATCACCGAAGCTTCCATCCCGATTGATTCACCTTCGGATGCGATCTCGGACTCCAAGTCTATGTGTGAAGTCTCGCTCTTCGGTTGGAGGGACCGAGCCGAGTGCGGGAGCGAAAGGGGGGCCGTCTAGGCGCCGAATATCTGCGCTCCGAGCTGCGGAAGCATCCCCTTGGTCCCTTTCGGTGGAAACAATCTTTTCCATCGACCGAGTCTTCTTAGAAGACTCGGACTCATCAACCATTGCATGGGGCCGAGTAGTCTTCTCGGGAGCCCGTTCGGCGGGCACTTGTGGAACCTCCTCGGTGGCCGGCACCTCAACGGCTTTCTTCGGTTTCTTTGCCGGTGCCTTAGGAGTTTTAGCGGGAGGAGTTCTTTTCTTTGTAGGCGTAGCCTCTTTGAGACTTTGATTTTGGAGAGACTCGCCGAGGGTCCCGACCCTATCTCGCCGAAGCGCCTTTGTCTTGTTGTGAAATCGACCTTCTTCACATTGAAGTACTCCTTGTCACCGTAGGTGATAGGCTCAAATCCACATAAATCTTCGATCATGATGGACGGTTTGAGTCCATACAGACAATTTGCCCTTTGCGCTCGGCATGTTCGATGCTTTGTCGAACTTAGCGGCTGAGCCATGAATTCTCGGAGAAAGAACTCCGTCCAATTTATCCGGGCTCGGTCGTATATGGCCATCATCATCCGAATCTTAGGCCTCGACACACTGGTCAAACGACCTCGCTTGGCTTGTCGTAGGCTGCGTCACTATATAGGCAAGTGCCACGAACCGAGGCAACATCTTTGTTCTTCGGAAAGGCGGCTACGAATGTAGTGGGCTTTCCACAGAAGACGGTAAGGTATTCATCAACTTGGTCGTCTCTGTACCCGACTGTACTGGTTCCTTCGGAGGGCAGATCAAAACTCCGCTTCAAGGCATCCTTGATGGACATTTGCTTCAGCTCCATAGTGGCGTTTTGGATAGAATGGGCAACGAATCTCGCCACTATATCTCCAGACACTGCGTCTGAATTCAAATACAGCTCTGCAACCTGTCTCGGGAGGAAGAACGAAGGCCTCCTAGACAGAAATTTCTCCGGCCACGACTCGCTCGTAGCCGAGAATACATCGTCCATGTACTCCAGATCGCATGAATAGAAATCCATGGTGGGTTCACACCACACGCGATCCTTCTCCAGAATGTTCTGCATATCTGCTGGAGATATCATAGAGATATTGGTTTCCGCCATTGTACCTGTGACAAGAAATGAATCAGTACTATTTTTGGATAGAACAGTGCTGTGCAATGCGATACTTAAACATATAACAAATACATTAACAGATATAAGCATACCAATGGATAAAATTCGAGATAAGATTGAGAGTGTAATAGCAAGTAAGGATTGCGAATGCAGATCTCGGATTTTTCGGAATTTGAAAGTTATGAAGTATGCTAATGGCGGTTCTTAAGATTTGATCGAATATATATCAACTATGAAGGTGAACGGTTTTCGATCGAAGGCTGAATGTAAACTTGCTTTATGATATGGACGGTTAAGATTAGAAGTTAAAACAATAGGCAATGATCACAAAAAGGCACCTAAGTCAAAGCCAGTTGTAAAATAGCCTAAGTAGTAACCTGTGAAAAGACATGCATTAAATGCGTGCGAGTTCAGCAAGCTTATGTATGGAATGTCGTGCAATAAATGTGAGTCGTTAATAATAAAGACAAACCAAAAGATATTAATGTCATGCTGAATCTTTACCATAAATGCAAAGTACTGTTGTATTAAATTACTACGAGTAGAGATACGCAAACCCGTCGTTGAACATAGTAGTCGGTGATACCTCGTGTAGATGGTTTTCGAATCTCTATGTATCGAACTTACTCGATCGAGAGTGATCATTCCCCCTCACCTGGAATGTTCCTCTCCCCGAAACCTTATTACCGACTAGGGTCGGTAGGGACCCAGCAGAGACCTAGCTCTACTAAAAGTTCTCTCGAATGCGGATTCGGCTAGAGGCTTGGTCGAGTATATCGGCCCTTTGTTTGTCGGTATGGATCTTTTCCATTCGATATCCTTTTTCTCGACATGGTCATGAATGAAGTGATGTCGATGTCCACGTGCTTGCATCTCGTGTGAAGTACGGGGTTACGAGTGATTGCAATAGCACTGTGCTTGTCGCGAGAAAATCGGCACTTCATTCCGAATGACGTCATAGTCTCTCATTGTTGTCTCGGCCAAAGGATGCGGGCGCAACAACTTCCAGCAGCCATGTATTCAGCTTCAGTAGTCGACGTGGCCACTGAGTGTTGTTTCTTTGAAAACCATGAGATCAGCTTGCTGCCAAGGAACTGACATGTTCCTGAAGTTGATTTTCGGTCGATTCTACATCCTGCATAGTCAGCATCAGAATAACCAGTTAGTTCAATATTATCATCAGCTGGATACCATAAACCCATGTCAGGTGTTCCTCGTAGATAGCGGAGAATCTTCTTTGCTGAGTCCATATGACTCTGCTTGGGATTCGCCTGAAATCGAGCACAGACACCTACAGCATAAGTTATGTCAGGACGAGTAGCTGTTAGATATAATAAAGAACCAATTATAGCACGGTATTCAGTTTGGTCTACTGATACTCCCTCTTTATCAAGATCTATCTTCATATTCGTGTTCATCGGGATCTTGATAGGTTTGCCGGATGTGCAGCCGAATCTTTTGATGAGGTCTCGAGTGTATTTGCCTTGGTTGATGAATGTTCCCTTTTCAGATTGCTTGACTTGAAAACCAAGGAAGTAGTTCATTTCACCCATCATCGACATCTCGAACTTATCCTTCATCATCTTTTCAAATTGCTGACACATGATGACATTCTTCGAACCGAAGATAATGTCATCCACGTAGATCTGCACAAGTAATAAGTCTTCTTCCGATCGAATGCTTGAATAGAGTGCGGTCTCATTGTGCCTTTTCGAAAACCTTTACGAAGAAGAAACTCGGGACGGGGTATCGTACCAAGCCCCGGGTGCTTGTTTTAACCCGTCTGAGCCTTTTACGAGTCTATATACTTGATGTCCCTGTTGAAAGCCGGGCGGTTGTTCCACATAGACTTCTTCTTTCAGCACGCCATTCAGGAACGCAGACTTCACATCCATTTGATAAACTCTGAATCTTTGATGTGTTGCGTAGGCTAGGAATAGTCTAATTGCCTCCAATCTTGCAACTGGAGCGAACGTCTCATCGAAATCTATCCCTTCGGCTTGACAGTAGCCTTTAGCCACGAGTCTTGCTTTGTTCCTTACTATAACGTTGTTTTCATCTCGCTTGTTTTTGAAGACCCATTTGGTTCCTATGACATGTTGATGCTGGGGTCTGTCTACAAGCTCCCATACTTCGTTTCTCGTGAACCGATTCGGCTCTTCCTGCATAGCAATGATCCGGTCGAGAATCTTTAAGTGCATCCTCAATATTCGAGGCTCTTGGTAGACAAGAAGCGGGGAAAATAATGCGCTTTCTCCTTGACAGAATCTGGATCTTGTCTTGACATGTCTTTGAAGGATCTCCAATTATGAGATCAGCGGTGTGAGCATCTAGCCACGATCTACGATGTTTTAACTCTTCATCCGAAATTTGTTCAACACGAGATAGTAGGTGAGTTAGGCATTTCGGTTGTACTATTCACGAGATTGAAGTAATTCAAGTAACAAGAGTATGATCTACCGAGTCACCGGGTTCGGGGGCATTCGGCTCGGGAACATTACTAGACGTTCCCCCGAGTTGTTATTCTCGGTAGTGTTGATCTCGATTACCTCTACGGTTTCCTCATCGACCTGAGTTACACCGGGATTGATTCTGTTCGGGAGAATCAATGCGCTCGGCTACTTGCTCTGTGGTTGAGATTCGATAGATTTGTCTTCGTTTCTTCGTCGAATCATCATCCCAACATAGGCTGGATCTTTTCGGATTTGTCTTTTAAGCTCGGATCCCGTAGGCGCTTACCGATGTCCTCGAGTTCGGAATTTGAGTTATTGCTCCTGTCTTCGATAGCAAACTCGTTAAAGACAACATGAGGGCTCTCCTCCACGCAAAGAGTCCGATAGTTGAATACTACGAAAGCTTTCTCGATCCGAGAGTATCCTAAGAATACTCCACGATCGACTTGCAATCAAAAGTCTTCGCTGATCTTTCCCATTATTGTGGATAAAGCATGAACAACCAAAAATATGGAAATAAGATAGAGAAGGCTTCCTGTTGTTCCATAGTTCATATGGTGTTCTCTTATGCTGCTTTGTCGGTAGAGATCTATTCTGAGTATAACATGCAGTATCAGTAGCTTCTGCCCGGAATTTGGTTGGGAGTCCCGAGTCTGCGAGTAGAGTCCTAGTTGCCTCTTTTAGAGTTCGTTCTTTCGTTCAAAGCAACTCCATTCCGCCGAGGTGTGCGTGCGGTGAAGTCTCATGCTCTATTCCTTACGCTGCGGAACTCCTTTACCATGGAATTAAGGAACTCGGTTCCTCCGTCCGAACGTATTTTTCTGATCTTGGTGTTCTTTTCGACACTGAGCTTTTTCAGAAGCGTTGGTAACTCTGTTTTGACGTCAGACTTGTTGGCAATGAATATGACCCAAGTGTAGTTCGAGTAGTCATCTATGACCACTAATGCATATTTTCTGCCTCTGATCGTCACTGGGGAGACTGGACCGAACAAATCCATATGTAGCAGCTGAAGGATTCCATCCGTGGAAGGCGATGGAACTGGAGGATTTTGATTCCTTGTTTGCTTTCCCTTCGGACATGCTTCACACCGAGTGTCTTTCTTTGAATACTTCATTCGGCAGTCCCCTTGCTAGAGTGTTTCTTGCAAGCTTGTTGAGCGTCTTAAAGTTGAGATGGCTGAGTCTTCTGTGCCATAGCCACCCCATGCGGTTGTCATTCTTCGCCAATAAGCAAGCTTCAGGTTCAGCTGAGTTCCAGTCAGCCACATATATGTTCTTTCTGCGCGAACCTGATAACACTGTTTTCCCTGTGGATTTATCAATAAAATCACAGAAACCAGCGTCAAAAATCACTCTATTTGAGTTATCACAAAATTGACTAACGAGAGAGAAGATTATCTTTGAAGTCCTTCAACATATGATACTCTTGGAACTTTGGCGGTTCCTATACCGAGTGTCCCATATCCTCTCGTGTAGCCTTTGGCATTATCTCCAAACTCAATTCTGGGTCCTTCTTCAGTGATATAATTCTTCTGCAGACTCCTTTGGTATGTCATGTGTCTTGAGCATCCGCTGTCCACATACCATGGGTCTTTACGCACCTGCAAAACAGAATTATATTCAGGTACCCTTTATTTTTGATTTTGGGTCCTTAGATGTTAGTTTTCATAACCCAAATCTGTCTAACAACCCTGGTGGTTTCAGACATCTTCTTTCCACTAGAGTCAACATATCTGACCACTGGACTGGTCAAAGGTGACTTCTGAGGCTTCTGAGGTTCAGGAGTCCTGATCTTCTGAGTTGGTGGACTGCTGACCTTAGCCTTCTGTGTGGCTTTCCTTTTCTTCTGACATTTGGAGCCTCTTCTGACTATAGGTTCATAATAGTATGACCCATACTGAGCTGGATGTGTCAGCTTTGGAGGTCCATCTTGATCCGCCAATTTTAATATCTTTGGTTCCCCCCTTGGTATCTTGGGGTTTCTTGGCACCGATCTTCTTGTCGGAATGCCGACGTGTGGGATGAGGTGCTTTCATCTTCTCGTTTGTTCTTTGCTAGGGGGTTCAGTATATTTGCGTTCATAGTCTCCCCTCGAACAAATCTATCAGCAAGCCGTACTTCTGAGTGTACTGGGGCAAATGTGGAAGCTCCTAGACTGAATCCAAGTCCTTCCTTGCAGTGCTTTGGCTTATTGCATGCTAGCATAGCCTCTAATTTCTTTTCAGCACCCATGTACCTCTCAGTCACCAGGCTCCTCCGGACATCATCACTCTTCTTCGGTGTGTCGTGCTCGGTCCGAAGTCCCGACATTTCTTGCTTCAAGCGAGCTCGGCCGATATCTTTCGAGTCAAGTCATTGGTCAAAACCGAAATCCGATCTTCTTGATGCTTGAGACTTGGCCATCAGAGAGTTTATCTCCTCCCTGAGTCTCAACACAAGTCCTTCAGCCCTCGGTAACAACCTGACTCTCCTTAGAAAGTCTCGATTCTCCACTTTCAGGGTATCCAACTCCTGAAGAGTCTTGCTGAGCTGCAGACTCATCTGAATTTGTTCGTCGAGCAGTTCTTCGTATGCGGTTGCGACGTCCAAATTCTCATCTGCACCTGAAATAGTGTCGTGTGTGCAGTGTGAAGAGGAGTTAAGTGGTTCATGAGAATTTACCTCATCCTCTTCGCTTGCCATCATGCACTTTTCACTGATTCTTCGGCTTCAAGCTCTAAGGCCATGAAAGCTGCTTCATCGTCCGATGAATCCATAAAGGAATCGACCTCTTCTGAGTCGTCTGAGATTTCACCAGCTATGTAGGATTGTCTTTTCTGGGTGAATTTCTCTCTCCTTGCCTTACGTGCTGCGCGTTCAGCACTACTGAGCTCAGGACAATCATACTGATAATGTCCCGGCTTCTTGCAGTTGTAACAAGCGATGACTCTTTCTTCTTTGCTTTCGCTATTCTTTGATGGTTCTGAGTCATCTTTCTTTCTGCATTCAGAAGATTGTGAGTCAGGAGTGTGTTTCGACATATAATTTGACTTACCTTTCGTTTCCCGATAGGCTTTAGTCACTTTTCTGCATCGCTCCTTCTCCTTCTGATACTTTACAGCGAGCAGCGCATACTTCTGAGCGAGACTTCCTTCTTGTAGATCATTGAGTGAAGGTTCAGTCTTACTCGTCATTTTGCTCGTTGCTGGAGATGTTGTGCTGACTGATGCTTTGAAAGCATGGTCGATTTTTGTGTCAGCTTCAGCTCTCTGCTTTCTTTGAGGTCTGTCGAACTCAAACTCCTCTGCCTGTAGTTCTGAAAAGATATGGTCAGGAGACACAGCATCTAAGTCAGAATGTCGCAATAGAGTGGCAAAAGGTGTCCAGTGTCCGTCCGGCAGTGCCCTCAGAATCTTTAGATTCATCTCTCGGTTGCTGAATGTCTTTCCCAGCCCATTGATAGAGTTCATCAGATTGGTAAATCTGACGTTCAGATCTTCGATTTTGTCACCGGGCATGAGAGACAAGCTTTCCAGCTTTTGGAGTTCCAGCGCTAATTTGTTGGCTTTAATCTTCTGAGTCCCTCTACTCAGTAGCGCAAGAGCATCCCAGAGTTCTTTAGCAGTCTTGCATTTCTGAACCCTGCCAAGATAAGAATCACTAAGGGTGGTCAGTATGGCGTTTCTGGCAACATGGTCTAAGTTGTGAAGCTTCTTCTCCTCAGGAGTGAAGAGACTTCTGTCTTTGGGAATCTTCTTCCCGGTCACCATTCCTCCTCCTTGAGCTTGGTCCTGAGTCACGACACTATCAATCATAGGAACGATAGGTCCATCTTCAAGCACTTCGATCATCTTGTCATGGAGGGATGTCGGATGTGCTTCCATTCTGACTCACCATACTCCATAATTCTCCACCGAGAACATGGGTACCATCCTTATACCTGACATATCAGCCATGAAGAATATAGATATGAATGTAGAGTGATATGCAGTGAAAACGTTTTCCCTCGGATCCGTTCAAATAGACCAGTCTCAAAGATAACAAGAGTCAAAGAACTCCTGCTCTGATACCAATTGTTGGTCCCGAGTGTACGGTCAGGTGTAGAGGGGGGGGGGTGAATACACCTGATTCGATTTCTCAATTTCGAACTTGAACAGTCCTATTCAGGATGGTGTGCATGCAGCTAGATTCGGCGGACCTGACAAACTGTTACGAATCGAGTTAAAGGCTAAAAGAGTACTGACTCAGCTGAGATCTGCTAACTGACTAGGTCAGAATTCAGTATTGTTCAGTGAGAGTTCAGTGTGCGGAATTGTGTAGGCCCAAATCAATTTTTGTGAGAAAAACGTTTTAAGTCTCAGTTCAGTAGATTTAAAAGTTCAGTATGCTGAGACAGTTGATTGATTTAAATATGATGTTCAGTATGAATAGTAAAATCAATGCAATAGCTTAAGAAAGCGAAGAAGAGACACGAAATTTTTAAAGTGGTTCGGATATCGCTCAAATCCTACGTCCACTGTCCCGAATGATCGGGAGGCTATTTATTATCCCGAGTTAGTCTCGGTCGGCTTGCACACCTTGGGCAAAGCCACGTCTTGGTTTTTACTGATCCAAGTCTCAGTTTACAACACTATCAAACTTAAAGTGTTTGACAAACTTCTCCAACAGTGAAGGAGTCCTTATACAATAAGGATTGGGTTCAAATGTGAACTCCTTCGTCTAAGCTATGGATATAACAAGTGAGCTTAGGGTTAGAGGGATAAGGAACGAGAATGTAGCTATCTAGAGCGACGAACAGCTGAGGGTTTAGCTATAGGTTCGTGTCAGTCGCTTGGATACTAGAAGCTTATGTCGGTTCGGCTTGGTTCCTTTTGAAGTTGGATGTAGTCTTTCGCCGGAGATAACTCGGTTGATTCTTGCGAATTTCGCTCGTTTGAATGCTTTCTCGTGTTCTAGGCGCGCATTCTCTCTCTCCTCTCAAATCTTGAATGATCCCTCTATTTATAGAGCAGAGATTGAAATAGATCCGTTGGAAACGATCTTCTTCTCTCTCTCTCTTTTTGGTAGCAAACGGCTCTTTTGGTGTAGGTAACGAGTGTACTTTCCCACCTTTTTAGGTAAAAGGTTGATCTGCGGCTTTAGCGGTGAGAAGACACGTGTATGTTTGTCATTCGTTGAGGTGAATGAAGTGGTTGAGACAAAGCACAAACTTCGAGACGGCATGAAGCCGACTTCTCTCTTCCTCGATACATGACAATGCCGATTGTCTTTTAAAAGATTCCCAGCAGTCCCGAAGACTATCTCGCCGTTCTTGAGTCGACCTTGTATTCGGTAGATAGGCTCTTGAGATAAGTCTATCGAAGATCAGCTACGAGTTCGGTGAACTACTCCTGCCGAGTTCGATTAACCGACTCTCTCGATATCGCTTGCTCTGCTGAGTCCAATATCACTGAGTCTTTCAGATATCTTGCTCCCTACCGAGTCCAAGTATCACCGAGTCTTCGATCTGGTGCTTGAGGCAAATAAGCTCCGAGCGCCTTGACCAGAGCAGAGTGTCTACTGAGTCTGAAACCTCAGAGACAAATACAAATACAAAGGAATGGTTCACCAATCAGATAGGGTTTTGGGATCTTCAAATCTTCTCAACAGTTCAGAGCACGAGGCTACTGAGCATGATTCAGTATGGAAGATAAGAGTCATTTCCCACAAGTATGATCATGCTGAGGATTGAATCATCACCCAACAATGTTGGTTTTAAAAAAAAAAACACGTAGTGCCTATGGGTGCCGATTATGTATCGGCACCCTTAGGCACTCATAGAATAATACGAAAAAGAGTCCCTCTATCGGCCGAAGAAGTTGTAGGCCGATAGACGGAACATGTTGGTTTTAAAAAAAAAAACATAGTGCCTATGGGTGCCGATCATGTATCGGCACCCTTAGGCACTCATAGAATAATTAGAAAAAAAGTCCCTCTATCGGCCGAAGAAGTTGTAGGCCGATAGAGGGAACATGTTGATTTTTTTTAAAAAAAATTATGGTGCCTATGGGTGCCGATAAAATAACCGGCACCCTTAGGCACTAAAATTTAAATAACAAAGTGCCTAAGGGTGCCATAGGCACCCATAGACACTCCATCGGCACTGAAAGATTTATAAAAAAAAACAAAAAACAAAAAAGCTGACGAAAATTTGAGGGCAAATTGGTAATCTTGGGTATTTGGTGAATATAAATTTAAGGGATGAGTAGTTTTGTGTTTTTTTAGGTAAAAGTGGGTAAAAGAAGAAAGCTCCCAAGAATTATTGCCACTGGGACTGGACAGTCGGATGTGTCAATTTTGAACGAAATATAATTATTTCTACATATGTTATAATATATACACGTGGCATAGTATTATTGGCAGTCTCCTTAATAATTATTCTATCTTGCAATAAAAGTGCATTCATACGTGTAATAACTAATCAGCTCTACTTTGAAAATAAAAATAAAAATAATAAAAACGTAAAATCTACTTGTTTTTAATGAGGATCAGAGCTACTACTATATTTGCACATTAGATAAACTTTTTTTTTGCGCAATGCGCTTGCTTAGAAAGCACATTTGCTGCCAAATCTCGACGTACCGTGTCAGAAGTAGGATACTATCTTTGACTCATAAAATATTTCAATTATCGTGTTCAATATATTTAGTACATGTTACACTTAAATTTTAATTTTAAAAAATAATAAAGTTTACACTTCAATTATTGTGTTCAATCGCATGTCGTGTAATGATTTTTTATTTTTTTAAGTATAGTGTCCTAATTTGTATCGTGTCATATAACGTATCTTTTGCAACCTAGTAGTGTGTATATCTTAAACAAGTCATATACTAAAGGGGTGTTTTCTATAATGCCCAAATCCGTATAGAGAAAGACAAATTTACCCAATTCTTATAATTGCTACACAAAATACCCAACTTTACTTAAATATCCCCACTTTTCAGAGTTGTCAGCCTGCCAAATTCGTTATTTTGCTTCGTTCCGTGCGTAAATGATTGAATCGGGTAACTGAAGCATAACGCAGAATCCCGCTCGTGTCCCGCTCATTCTCGCTCCAATCAGTACAGAATCCTGCTCTGAAGTCCCGCTCGGGCACTGTTTCCCGCTCAAGCCGTGACTTGGCAAGGAGCAGAAGCCCGCTCGGGGAATCCCGCTCCACCTGCGAAGTCCCGCTCGGCTTTTTGACTAGCGGGGAACAGATTCCCGTTCGCTGAATTCCGCTCGGTCTGCTTAATCTCAGCTTTTTTGACTTGGCAGGCCGAGTAGAATCCCGCTCACAGAGTCTCGCTCGGTCCTGTGAAGTCCCGCTCGTTCCATTCGTAGTCCTTATCATAAAATTTTCTCTATTAATACCGTGATTGAAGTCCAAAATCGAACACACTCAATCCTCTTTCATTTCATTTTCAATTACAAAATCTTTCAGTAGAATTTTGTTTCCTCGGTCAAGAATAAATATGGAAAGTCAGTATAATATTATTGTTCATTTTAACGGACAATTTAACAATTTGTCTGAGTATGTTGGCGATGAAGTTAAAGTTGTCTGCATTCCTGGGAACAATGTTTGTATCCCGATTTTACGACAGTTCATTCAATACAATCTTAATCCCTTTTCTCTTTCGTCAAATTATGAAATTTATTACACATACGTTTCTCGTCATGGTATTACGCTTAGGTTCATTCTCGCGACCGATATGGACCTACTTCGTCTTTGTAGTATACAAATCGAGCCGACTTTATTTCTTGTGCACTCCAATAATGAATCTTATCATACACCCGATGTTGTTGAACAATTCGGTTCAAGGTTCAATTTTTAAGATCAAGTGGGTGGTAGCAATCGGGCTGATAATTTTCGCGAAAAAGAAACCTTTGTTCGCGAAGAGGATACTTATGTTGTGTCCGATAGTGACGAAGAAAATAATTTGGATAGTTCATGGATCTGACGAGAAGGTGGTGTGAATCAACTGATATCTATGCTCATGTCGGACAACCGTGACCCTCCAAGCAAAAAAATAATATATGGTGGCGGTGAAGAAGTAAGTGATGGTTTACTTCCAATTGTTCCTCTCGATGCATCCGACTCACCTATGGTTCGAGATCTGGATCACGTTGTCAACTACCCATTCCGTGAAGGTGCAACATTTTGGGAGAGGACGGATTTGTCTGCTGCTGTTGCACTTCGGCACATGGAAAAAGGTATCGATTTTAGAGTGGCTCGTTCTGACCCTGATCGGGTTGAGTATAAATGCAGGCGAATGCCCATTTTTTTATGCAGGCATCGTTTCGCAGAGATGTGTTGTGGATTGTAAACTGCTTGCATGCGAACACACTTGTAATCGAGATTTTTCGCAGATTGGTCCAAGGAGGGTGCGTGCAAAGGCGCTTGCTACTTATGTTGCTCGGCGAATGCGCCGTAAAAAATCCGCCCTAAAACCGAAAGAAATTATGGCAGCTATCCCGGGGGAATTCAGCTTTCAAGCAAGCTACAACGTAGCTCTACTAGCCCGCAATTGTGTTGTGGCGATGATTTTTGGTGAACACTCAGATTCGTTCAAGATGCTTCCTCGTTACCTCTACGTATTAAAAACAACGAATCTAGGTGCAATGACTGATCTCGAAGTCGATTCAGAAGGTCGTTCCAATAATTATTCGTTGCTTTTAATGTTTCTCGTGACCCGTGAGTATTTAACCTCCGAGATCTGATTGTGGTCGACGCGACTCACTTGAAATGAAGGAATAAATGTGTGTTATTTGTAGCTGCTACGATAGATGGCAACGACCAACTTTTTCCACTAGCCTTCGGTGTGGATCCAATTGAGAACGATTACTCTTGGACGTGGTTCATGTCCCGACTGAGAGAAGCATATACGACGCCAAGCCATTTAATGATCATCTCCGATCAATACCGCATCATAACTAATGCGGTAGAGGATATTTATCCGGAAGCAGCCCATGACACGTGTTACTATCATCTCCAGAATAAGATTACACGATATGGTAAGACGCTGATGAAGCTGTATCATGATTTTGATCGTGCGATGGAAGGAATTCGTTAAGCCTATCCTGAGGCATACGAAAAGTTAATGGATGTCGGACCGGAAAAGTGGACTAGATCGAAGTCTCCCGAGGCGGCTTTGTCCTCAACCCGGGGGAGTTATCCCCCATATCCATAATCTCGGGCTGGTACACCGAAGTCTGCTCTATCCTCAGCCCGGGGAGAGCTATCCCTCATTTCCTCACGAACATCTCGCTCACGATGGTGCCCCATCGACACCGATTCACTCCTCATAAGTCCGTGCAGTGTACGGTTCGGACGGCTACCGCCCGCATGAGAGGACGTAGAAGCCAAACCTCGTCTCTTATACCGACCAAACACGGACCGAAATAGGTTTTTCACGTCGTGAACTATTTTCTGCCGTAAGGTCCGATGTTCTTCCCTCACAACTGCCCGGACGTCTTCGACGGTCAACAACTACTGGTGACCGGGCTCCCTCGGTCCCTCCTCCGTTCGGACCTACTTACCACCTTCAGTGGAACGGCGTTGCTTGTGTCCAGATCTTCTAGAACTGGATGGACGCTGTGTCTGCTGTCCGAATCGGTATAGCTCTCGTTCACCATGGTCCCCTATGATCGTGGGCTGTAACGGATTCTAAGCCGGAATGTAGGACACATGAAATCGATCGTCTCCAATGACACTATGCCAATACGAAGTTTGTGTCTCTGTATCGGATAGTGTGAGACCATCTAGGACAACATGCTGCAATTACATTAAATAAATTATTATTAAATTAAATTAATTAAATATATACTCCCTCCGTCCCATATTTCTTGTTCCATTTCCTTTGGGCACGGTATTTTAGGAAAGTTGGTGGTGGTTGTTGGTTGTGTGTAGAGTGGTGGGTCCCTCAACTTGTGGTTGATTCTTAACCACACAATTTTAATTTTTTAAGGAATGGAACAACATTTATGGGATAACAAAAAGAGGGAAATAGAACAACAATTATGGGACAGAGGGAGTATAATATGAACAACATAAATTATAAAATTATAAATCAACTCTAAATTAAATATTTTTACCTGACGCTACTAGAATTTGTTAAGCCTGCGCGGTTGGCCTCCACCGAAGAACCAATTCTTCCAACGAGGAATTCCAATTGTAGACAACTTTTCTGCAGATATCGCTCCTAAATCTGGAATAGACTCGTAAGACCAAATCTACCATGCATGAAAATCAATATTGATTAGCATATGAGATATATCAATAATTCAAGTAATTAAATTAAAAAAATCATAATACACACATGGAGTTCCCAAACGGGTCCATAGAAATGATATTTTTTTGAAGTGTGTTCCGCCATTCTCGGAACAAAAGTACAATAGTGTTTCAGAGCACCATAAGTGTATGAGCCCCACGAGAATTGGTAAAATGCATGTAGATCGTCCACTAAAACCCAAATCCACGTGTCTACCACTTCGTGTCGCTGTAACCAAGGGCAAAGAAAAATAAGGATAGAACATTAGCCACATTCAAATACCCTATCTCCTCCAACTCAATCTCCACCCTCGAACTTTGTCAGTAAGTCTCTGCCCGTTATTGGTGTACAACCATTTAACATGGTGTAAACAGTCGAGGAACGGGGATCATGTTGAGCATGTGGATCAAAATTGCAGGATCCAAACCTTAAGCTCGTGATAAGGGCTTAATCGAAATAACAAAATCAGATAGTCATCGCAGATACGGAAAACCACATAACAGAATCATCTACATCCCCTTGAATCTCATGACACATCAACATATGAAGCGCTCTGGCTGCATTCCTACCCACCCTCCAATCCATAAAGTCTCCAAAAACATCATTCCTAAACTCCTCCACTACCTCACCATCCCCGATAACTCCTAATTTTTTTTTAATTGTATAAAAAATCTTCAGGTTATATTCTATGTCTATCCTCGGATTCGCATCGAGCTTATCAATTCTTTTAAAAACGGGCTGCACCAAAGTAATTTAACAACTAATAAAAAAATTCAAATCCCGCTCGGCGAGCGGGATTTCACACGGTAATCAATCCACGCATTTAATTTTGAAACAACAAAACCACGATTTTTACCATCGAAAACCAGAAAATCACAAATCTAATTAAACAAAATTCATGCTCAAATTCGAATAGTTCACAAAAAATTCAACTAATTAAACAATATTCATGCTCAAATTCAAATAATTCTAAGAAAATTCAACTAATTAAACAATATTCATGCTCAAATTCGACTAATTCTAAAAAAAATGCTCAAAAAACCATAAGATTCGCGCCAAATTAATGGATAAAATTTGAGCGGGATTATAGCACTCGAGCGAGACTAACCTGAATAGCCATTCTTGTATTTTCGTGTCGAATTCTGCTCCAAAATTGAGTTCGCGAGCGGTCTTAAGTGGGAATCGGCGACGGGAATGAGAGAATGATGAGAGAATGTAACATATCTGGATATTAAAATCCAGATATGTTCAAATCCTACTCGGTCCCGCTCGTGAAGTCCCGCTCGCCGAGCGGGATTCAACATTTGTTGGCCGACAAACACCAAGCGGGATTTGACAGTAAATCAGATGAAGTCCCGCTGGTAGAGTCCCGCCGTCGAGCGAGATTCAATTACAAAGGGAGCCGAGCGAGATGTGATTCGAGCGCGACTGAGCGGGGCACGAGCGGGATTTGATGTTATAATTGTGAGCGGGATTAAGCGGGACACAAGCGAGATTTATTATTTACGAGCGGGATTAGTGACTATATATACGTTCGCGTATTTTTTTTGTTTGTTTCTTGACAAAATTCGTCTCGAATTCAGGAAAACACCTGAAAATGATTGATGTCAGTCAACTTTTTCAAAAAGTGAGGGTAGTGTAAGTAAAGTCGGGTATTTTGTGTAGCAAATATAAGAATTGGGTAAATTTGATTTTTGTTATATAAAATTGGGTAAAATAGAATAATACCACTATAATAAACTCATACCTAGAGACATCGATGAGATTCTATGTTCTTAATTAGTACTCCGTTTGTCCCATTAGAAGCATCGTGTTTCTTTTACGCACAGAGGTTAAGAAGCTTTACTTTTGTGATGTTTAATACTATTGGCCACTTCTTTTGTGGTGTTAATTTTTTTTATTTTGAGAAACAAGTCGCTTTTAATGGGATACCCAGTAAATAATACAAGGCGTTTTTAATAGGACGGAGGGTACTTACAGCGTTTTATATTCTCAATTAGACCATTTTAATAATAATGTATTGTTTCCATAATTAGACTATTCCAATAGAAAAGAAAATAACACTAAAAATTAATAAAAATCAAGTGGTGAATATTATTTATACAGAAAAGTCAAAACCAAGCTTCTTAACGATATTAATAGAACTTTTTTGTTGAGTACCATTCAAAAATTTTAATGAATATAAATAAGTAACTTTTTTGTTGAGATCAAATAAGTTCGTTAATCAATTCAATCAATTGCTTTAAAAGAGACAATTACCTAATTTTGACTCGTTTTGATGAAACTTGTGTCCATCATGTTGCACATACGAATGCCTTTGTTTAAGCCATAATTTTGACACGCTTTGACCCACATTTTGCCTATGTTGCCTATGTTGCACATAGGCAAAAAACTTGTGTCCATAAAAGAGACAATGAATGCATATTGCCTATGTGCAACATAGACAAAAACTAGTATCCATCATGTTGCATCTAATTACCCAATTTTGATCCGCTTTGACCCACATTTGATCCGTTGATGTCAGCATGACATCATTATTCTTTTTTATTTTTATTTTTTTCATTTTAAAAAAAATCTTTTTTTTGTTTTTTTCCATTTATTTGTAAGGACGAGCGTGTCACTCTTTGTGAACAAAAGTATTGTTTTTTCTCAAACAAATTTTTTTTATTTTTTTATTTTTTTCTAATTTTTTTGATAAGGAAGACGCATCATTTGTAATGAATAAATGTGTCATTTGTTATTTATCTCAAAGTGTCAATCGTAACAAACAAAAATGTCAATTGTATTTGAATAAAGTGTCATTTATATCATTTATTAACTAATAATTATTTTTGAAAAAAATACGATTTGTTTTGAAAAAAATGTCATTTGTTTATGAAAAAAGTGTCAATTGTCTATGTTGTTTGTGTCAATCATGACAAATAAACATGTCAATGATGAACATGTGTCTGTTTAAGCCATAGTTTATAGTAGAGAGTAGAGTGTCAATTGTATCTACTGTGGCCTGTTACTCATGACAAAAGAACGTGTCAATGATGAACAAAATGTTTGTTTAAGCCATAATTCATAGTAGAGAGCACAATGTCAATTGTATCTGTTGTGCGTGTCACTCATGACAAAAGAACGTGTCAATGATGAGCAGAGTGTCTGGTCAAGCCATAATTCACAAAGAGAGCAGAGTGTCAATTCTCTCCGTTGTGCGTATCAATCATGACAAAAGAATATGTCAATGATGAACAGAGTGTCTGTTTAAGCAATAATTCACAGTAGAGAGCAGAGTGTCAATTGTCTCTATTGTGCGTGTCAATCATGACAAAAGAACGTGTCAATGATGAGCAGAACGTCTGTTTAAGCCATAATTCACAGTAGAGAGCAGAGTGTCGGAAATGTTACTCAAAGTGTCTTACAAATTACAAAATTATTCACAACAAATAACACTTTATGTTACAAGAAATGACACTTCAATAAATTAGTTAACTAATAAGCTCATAACAAACGCAAGGATATCAATACTCCAAACAAAATCAAATTAAACTTCTACGCAAACCAAAATGATTGTGAAACTCGATTTACAACAACAATACTCTTAGCTTAAATTTGTCCTAAAATTTTGCATTAGTTGAAATCCATACCTTTATGTTTAGAATCTCAATTTGAGCTGCTTGGTACTTGCAGATAGTAGTGAGCTCTTTTTACTCCATTTCCTACATCAAGAAAGCAACATATAATGTTTAGGACAACTATTTAGATGTAGAGATCAACACAAAGTTCAGATTCAAACAAACCTTGGCTGCCAATTCATTTGAATTTGATTCATCCACCTTAGCTAGACTTTTCAAGCTATCTCTAGTCTCATTGTTCAAACTTTTTTCTTGACATTTAATGCAAAACAAAAGTAGCAGAGAGCTGATCTGAATGGTGTTGTTCGGGTGAGACGGATTTTAGGCATGGTTTGAGAGCTAAATGTTCAAATGAGAAGGACGCAGAAGATCTATCTGGAGCAGAGCTCCTTTGATGATGGTCGATGATCTCTAATCTCCTCGCGCAAAGAGTGCGAGGAGCGACGACGACGGAGGCGGAGGTGGAAGCAGAGAGAAGAGAGAGAGAGATGCGACAGAGAGGAAAGACGGAGAGAGCGAGGCGAAGAGAGCGAAGGTGGATCTGGAGGATTGCACGGAGGTGGATCCGGTCACTGGAGCGACGGAGGCGGAGGCACGAGGAGCGATGGCGATGGAGGCGGAGATGGAGAAGAGTGACGGCGGCGGAGACAGGGAGTACGGTGGAAAGAGAGAGGGAGAAAGAGGGGAGATGCAGAGAAAGAGGGGAGAGAGGGAAAGGGGTAGTGGGGAGGGGAGGAATGGGAGAGACGGGGAATGTAATTCAATATTTTTTTTATTATATTAAACCGTATCAAACTCGAATTAAAATTGGACAATTGGATCATATTGTATGTACAACATGATGCATCATAATCCATATCATTAATATATTTCCCGTTCTTGCATAACCACATTAACTGCCTCTTTTCGCCTTAGCCAGCCGAATCTCCCTTCCCCAATTCGTCCCTTCAACATCTTCCATGTCAAAATCATCGAGGCGCAACCGTCAAATCGTAGAAAAAATCACACATACATACACACTGGAGGGCAGAAATTTAATTGGAAATTTGTGCTGCTATGATTTCCACCAGTCTTAGAGTTTACTTTCTCGAATAGATTTACAATCTGGTAGACATGCACATCATTGTTTGGCCATTCCCGCAGGAGCTGTTGACTAATCTAAAGTTTGATTCTTTCTCTCTAAGCATCTATTTCACCCTTTCATACGTGTTTTAGTGTGTGCGTCGTAGGGAATTTCACTTGTTGGTACTTAATTTTCACTAATCTATCGATTTCAATCTGATTATGTTTGTGCTATGTTTACAAGATTGCGAATTGGTTGTGGGAATTTAGGGTAATTTGGTCTCTGGATTAACCCTAATTTTTCTTTGTGGTTTAGGGATTAACTACAATGCCCATCTTAGGAAATGGATAGGTGTTTGTTGTTTTGTTTTGCTGCAGAACTTGTAGTAGATGGCCGATATCGAATCACCTCCGGCAGATATTGATTCACACGTTGAGGTAAGTGTTTATCATTTTTTGATGGGTAAGTGTTTATCAATCTTGTTATTTGATTTAGCATCTTGAAGGAAATTGCCAGTTCAATTTTAGGAATTCTAAGTTAATTTGTTGAGGATGAAGTGTTTACTGCTAACATCAGTCTGAATTGCCTTCCAAAAGATGCAATTTTGTTTATGATTTATAGCGATTGCTATTGGTTCGGTTAAAAGTTGTAAACAACAAAGGTAATTGTCTAGTGATATCGAAGCTCTTTAACATATTGGTAGAAAAAGCTTCATTTCCTATTTTCTGGAAATAACATATGATGAATTGTCCAACAGATGGGCTCGCTAGATGGAAAATCATCGTTAGATCTTGAAGAGCTACCTCTTGTCAACCCTCAACCAATTGGGATAAAGTCAGATTCTGTACAGATAATTCTTCGGAGTGGTTTCGTTTGTCTTGGATCAGAAAACTATGGCTTGCAATGTATACTAAGGAGCATATTGGGTAGTTTAAAAATTGTTCTGTTTTCCAATAAATTAAACTGGCTTGTACCTTGTGGTCCTTCGGCAATATTGGTTGATAAGCTTACAAAGAATCATGTGAGTTTCAGTTTTCTTCCTGCTCAATTTGCCTTATGAAAATCATTATTTATTTGGATTAATATTGAACTATTCCAGGGCTGGGTGTTCTTTCTAAGTTTACTGGGCATCATCCCCTTGGCCGAACGTTTGGGCTGGGCTACAGAGTATGCTATCTATACCTCATTAAAATAGCATGCATAATTCCATACATCATGTGCTGGCTATTCTTTAATAATTAAAGTAATTTTGTTGTGTATACGATACCAGAATTATGTTTTACTTGAACACAAGAAAAGAGCCTTTCTTGTATCATGGTGTGGACCAGGTTTCTAACACGATTTTGATTTCCTTTTCTTTTGATGTAGGCAGCTAGCTTTCTTTACTGGACCAACAGGTTTGGTTTTACTGCCTTAGTAAATTTTACCATACAAACAGGAATTAATTTAATCTTTAAAGCATTATTTGTCAATACTTGAACCTGTTTAAACATGTCTTGGTTGCTGAACTCATTTGGAACGATTTCTATCTTTTAGCTTGCATAAGCCAACATTTGATGGCTTCTCTTATTAATGATGGTCACCCACCAGTTATTGTCCTACTTTCTCTTTGTATTAAATGAAAATCCTTGTAAAGAGGTGTGGTTGAATTGTCTGAAAACTGCTGCTTTCTACTTATGGATTTTCTTTATTCTAGTGTATGAGCTTGACTAGAGGATCAGATAGAGCTAAATTGGTTCGGTATATGCTTTATGATTCTGATCAACTTATATACAAATTTCAGTTGGGGGTCTTTTAAATGCTACATTTGGTAATGCGACAGAGATGATAATATCCATGCTCGCACTGAAAAATGGCATGATACGTGTTGTCCAGCAGTCGTTGCTGGGTTCAATTCTTTCTAATATGTTATTAGTACTTGG
This sequence comes from Lavandula angustifolia, assembly GCA_028984105.1. NCBI lineage: Eukaryota > Viridiplantae > Streptophyta > Magnoliopsida > Lamiales > Lamiaceae > Lavandula > Lavandula angustifolia. The sequence continues at coordinate 24,418,772 of CM054810.1, read as the reverse complement.
ATGTGCACTTTTTGGAGGAGGAATTGTACATATTAGAAGGGAACAAGTGTTCGACAAGGTTGGTGAACTTTCCTCTTATCAGTGTGCTGTTCTCAAAGAAAGAACCTTCTTTAGATGTTATTGTCCTCACTTCATGCTAATGGTTATCTAACCACAAGAAATTTTCATTTTTTTTTTCCTATTATTTGTTAGCCATCTGCAGCAATGAATTCAGGGTTGCTCTTGATGGCAGTTATGGGTCTCTTATTTCCAGCAGTTCTACACTACACGCGCACTGAATTGCATTTTGGAAAGTCTGAGCTTGCACTTTCAAGGTTTAGCAGTTGCATTATGCTTGTGGCATACGTAGCGTACCTTTTTTTCCAGCTGACCAGCCAAAAGAATCTCTATACCGCTATAAATGAGGTAGAGCTCTCCGTCATTGTAGAACCAGTATGCGTTTATTCTCAGTGAACAATCTTACAAATTTTCTGATTTGTTTATAGCATTTCTATATCTTCAGTATTAACACTCAGCTGGTGCCACACATTATGTACACTAATCTTTTAGCATAAACTAAACAGGAGAAGTTTTTACTATTCCAACATTCTTGATGATATTAACATAAACCTCCAGACCACTTCATATATAAGGGTTTCTCTATCCTACGCATCATACTTCAGCTTCTCCTCTTCTAGTCTTCTACTGTATAATTTGCTTTAGAAGTATACAGTACAAGAAGATGCAAATCTTTACCAGCAGTATCTTTGAATATTCTGCAGTCATATATATGCTGGTCCTAGCAAATTCATTTACACATGAGCATATGGGAAGTTTCTATTGTACTCTTTTCCTGGTTAGTTCCTTACATTGAACTGAACTCATTTAAATCTAGGAGGAAACTCCAATGGGTGGGAACTCAGAGGCTGAAGAAGTACCGGATATATCAAAGTGGGAATCAATTATGTGGTTATTTATATTGACTTGCTTCATATCAGTCTTATCACAGTATCTTGTTAATGCCATAGAGGTAACTACCCTATTTCTTGAACCTTTCTGTTGCAAGAAATTACACATGAACACCCTTTGTATCATTGTAACATCTTCAAAGTTTTCACTACTAAGGAACTGCTTCATTTATGTACATTAGATCTTGATTATCATCCACTAAAGATCTGTCCGTGCTTACAACGCACCTCTTATGCTAATAATTTTAGGGGGCATCGATTGCAATGAATATCCCAGTGGCATTTATAAGCGTTATTCTCCTCCCTATCGTTGGGAATGCAGCAGAGCATGCAGGTGCTGTTATGTTTGCCGTGAAGGACAAGCTTGTAAGTGTCTGCATTCTGATTCTTGACCGTTTGTGTAAGACTTAATTTCTCAATCTTCATAGTACCCGAGCAGGACATAACGCTAGGAGTGGCGATAGGCTCATCAACACAAATAGCCATGTTTGTGGTAAGTCGTTTTATCATATGAAACTCCTAATGAATAAGAATTGCTTATTAAGAAACACCTGCAACATATATAGATCCCTTTCACCGTTGTTGTTGGATGGATCATGGGGCTTCCAATGGACTTGAATTTCAAGTTATTCGAGACAGCTACTCTGATCATGACAGTTCTTGTAGTAGCCTTCATGCTGCAGGTATATCTACTTAGCTTCACCGATTTCACTTGCATTTCCGTAAATCTACTTCAATACATATGCAGGAAGGGACGTCGAATTACTTCAAAGGGCTGATGCTTCTCCTCTGCTATCTCATCGTAGCAGCAAGCTTCTTTGTACATATAGACCCCGACTCTGTCCGTAAGTGCCAATGTTATATGAACGCGTGTATACAGTCTTGAAACGTAATCAACTCTTCTTCTTCATGCAGAGGACGATCATCTGTAGAACGTCTACTCTGCTTGATTCGGATCCATTCAGAGTGATGAAATATGTAGTGTGCATTGAGCATATTTTCAGCATCACCTTTTTAAAAAGAGTCTGCACATATAACACTTGCTTTTTGGCTTGGAATATAACTTCCCAATTATTTTGACATATTTTCTGGACCAGGTCAAAATAACCAATTAGCCATGATCGAACGTTCGAATCGGGACGTCGCCCATGGTTACACTGTGCGGTTACGGTTCCAAATTTTACTATCAAAACAAACTGATCAGTTTTGTCGAGATATTCTGAATTGACGAAAACTCCAATATTCAATCCAACATAACAAATATTCAAATCGACCAAAACTTCAAATGCAAACACAGAACGATCTTGCTCCACCGTCTCCGCAAGTGTCCTTCGAATAAGGATCATTCATCATTTAAATCTTCAGAACTGGAATCTTCCTTGACAAAACAGTATCCGATATCGTTTGCCACCCTGATAACGTGAAACTTCACGTCATGGTGCTTTCTCCTCAAACATGCTCCACCTCCTTCAAAAGCATTCAAATTTCTCAACCATAATCTTTGTTATTGTCATTGTCACAACACATTGGCTCTAATACCGCTTGTCATAAAATACGAGTAAACGAAATACGAGAAAATAAACAAGAACACAAGAATTTACGTGGTTCGATCAATAGATCTACGTCCATCGGCGTAAGAAAGAAAATTCACTATAAAAGAGGATAATACAAATTCAAGTCTTCGGAATATGTTCCTAGACCCAAAGACTAATTCTTATATGTGTACCTCTTAAATAATGAGGGAACCTATCTATTTATAGGGAAAAATTAATGATAAACTTCATTAATTATTCAGTGTGAGATATGACTCAATTTCCTTAAAGGATTAGGATTTGAGCCATATAATATAACAAATCTCAACATTGACAAAAATTCCCTAAAAAATATGAACAAACTCCAACCATGATAAGAAAAACTTCATCTCCTTCAAAAACCTTCAAATTTCCCGACCACAATCTTTGTTATTATCATTATCACAACATGAGCTAAACTGTTAGGATCTTTGCACCAAAAAAAATGTGATGAACAAGTTCTTGGAACACAATGGAGACAATAACAAAACAAGAACACAGGGACGAAAAAATAGGAATTACATCCACAGGCGGCGGAGAAACAACCCACTAATAAATAGGATAATACAAAATGTGCATTCGAAATATGGTCTTAGGCCTAAAAGCACATGCCTACAAAAATATGGACAATTAGTCCAACTAACTAATTTCAAGATTTTGATGCGTAGAAACACACTTAAAATAATTAGAGAACTTACATATTTATAAATGAAATTAATGATAAACTTCATTAATTATCCTATTTTAGAACCACATCATAACAAAAATATATAGCACTATTCCATCAACGGACCATGGAATGAAACATTATACTAATTTGAGCTAAAAGACTCTCTCACCAGGGTGTTAGGTATTAAGGAAACAAACATGAAATTTCCTTTAGATTTCCGGTGGTCAGAGAAGTCAATTAACTAGAGGAAATTCAAACTTATATTTAATAAATCATTAATGAGTGCATCAGTGTATGCAATCCAACTATACATATACGAATATTCCATATAAATATCGATATCTGAAAAATATATAGTGATAAAATGGGTAGAGTTGTAAGTTTCACACATGATGTGGTGAGTGAAGCTGGTTTTGTCTCTGAGGGATTTGGGTTCATGTTGATGTTGATGCTTCTCCTCTCCCTTTCTCTCATTTCTCTCCTCCTATTTGCTTGTGCCGATTGGAAGAAACCACGTTCCGTACATAGTGGTGGGGGCGGATCCACAAATACAACAAAGGTGGAGCCAATCGTGAAATTCCAGAAAAAAAGAGGGACAAACATCAAAACTTCCGAGGAAAAAAAATAAAAAAGTAAAACAAAACAATCACACACGAAAACCGGATTATTTGACAACTCACAAGCCCCTCCTTCATGAATCCGCCTACTGGTGGTGGCAATGGCGGAGGAGGAGGTTGTGGTGGAAGTAGCAGCCAAGGCGGAGGGTGTGGGTGCGGCGGCGGCGGCGGCTGTGGAGGCGGAGGTGGTGGTGGCGGCGGCGGTTGTTAAACACATAAGGGATTATCGCTCTTAAATGTTACTAGAAAGTTATAATAGATATTGTAGATATTTGACATAAAAGGGCATGGATAGAATATGTTATTTCGAAAGTATTCGCCCTTGCTCCGATTGGGTAGAAGACTAGAAGCTTTTCAGAATAATTACGTCCTTATATGTAATAATTTATATAATATAGTATAATGAAAGAATATAATGTATACATGTATGGGGCTAAATAGGTAAATTGACACAAATGGTCCCCAATATTTATTAGTTTAGATGAATTGGTTATTAATCTATTATTTTTAGTTTATCGGTCCTCAATATTTGCTTATTTAGATAAATTAATTATTCTATTAAATTTTAAGTTAGTTAACTGTTAGTTATAGAGTATTTATGAAAAAAATTTGAGGGACCAATTCATTCAATTTTTAAATTAAATTTGATTTTTTTTTTTAAAATATAATCTTTTTCAAATATTTTTTTTTCAAAAAAATAAAATTTTTGGTAAGGAAAAAATTAATTAAAAAAATCAAATAAAAATTTCATTAAAAGTAAAAAGTAAAATAATACTAATAGTTTTAACTATTAATTCATCCAAATTTTAAATTAAGTTTTAACTATTTTTTTTTCAAATAATTTTTTGTATTAACTTTTATTCATTTTTTTTTATACTTGAAAAAAATTACGACATCTTTGACCTCGAAAAACATAACACCTTCCCCATCCACTATTTCGATCTGCTCTCCTCTTTCCCGTGAGACACAAAATTATTAATTAATCTTAATTTAGTTAAATTTTATTTAATTTTTTTAATATGAAAAAATATTTTTAAAAAGTTAATTCAAAAAATTATTGGAAAAAATAATTAAAAATTGGATGAATTGGTCCCTAAAACTATTATTAGTTAACATTTTATATTTTTTACGTTACCAAAAATTTTATTTGAAAAAAATTATATTTTTCGAAAAAAGAATTTTTTTTTTCGAAAAACAATTATTTGAAGAAAAATTGATTTTCTTTTCAAAAAATTGATTTTTTTTTCAAAAAGATTATAATTTTAGTTTTTTTTAAAAAGTTAAAATTTAAAAATTGATGAATTGTTCCCTAAAGCTTTTATTCCGTAAATACCCTATGACTAACAGTTGACTAACTTAAAATCTAACAGAATGACCAATTTGTTCAAACTAGCAAATATTAGGGACCAACAAACTAAAGAAAAAAGATTATGGACCAATTCATCCAAACTAACAAATATTGAGAACTATTTGTGCCAATTTGACGGTTAAATATGAAGAACCTATTCATGATCATGATATTTTTATCAGCCCGTTATGCATGTATATATATAATATTGGTTTGATATATGTAATATGTTTTCTCTATAGTTTTATTTCAATAAATTATTATACAATTCATACGTTTTAGGAATTTGAGTTCAAATATTCGAAATGATCATCTATTACATAAATCAAATAATATATTATTGGCAGTCAAGTTAGTTTTATTTATTTATTCATTGTTACTACTTGATCAGGGAACACTTTAGAGTACGGATATGATATGTATGAATGATTCCATTTTTTACCATGCAATCCGAATCCTCGATCTGTCAAATTTTCTTGTAGTTCACTTGTGCCTGCAAATAATATAGGAATGTTCAATCAATCTTGCTGTAGCCTGTAAACAATACAGGAAGGTTCAACCAGCCTATACAAACCACAAGTGACAAATTCATACATAACAATCTTAATGAGTTTTGAACATTTAAGGATCCTCTGCCCTATAATTTAGTGGACCACTTGGTGGCCCACCAATCACGCTCTGCCACGCGTGCATTGGTGGGCCATCAAATTATCACCACACGACACATGTCCTCACCTTATTGGTGGGACATGTAGTGGGTCACCAAGTGGGGTAGAAGATCCCCATTCGTTTTGAACCCATAACCTTTCAATCAGAAGCTACCCAATTTAACCGTTATGTCATCCTAAAGGGACTGCCATTATCATTCCTTTTTGTTGTTTGGGGTTCAAAATACACCACACAATCTAACTCCCCATTTATAAATTAGGAACCGTGTATGACTTGAGAATTGAGATCACGTAAAGTAATTAATTTTATTAGTTACAAAATGACAGTTATATAAATACACAAAGGAAATTCTGTCACCGCAATCAATGCACGCGTAAGACCTTGTAAAAAATGCACGATAATATATATGCATTTAAGAGAAAATCATTAAACACCCCCGAACTTTAGGAAATATAGCACTTTACCTCTTAAATTTTTAAAAAATATACTTTACACGTTAACCTATCTATACGTAATACCTTTACTCCCCGCCATTAGGTTTTTACCGTTCAACTTAACGACACAGATAAAATATTTATGGAAGTGTTCGGAATAGCTTAAACAAGTTCCTTATGAGCTTTTTTACCACATAAGTACTTTTTTTAATATTTGGAATGTATGCTTCTACTTTTTTTGAACTTAAAATAAGTCAGAATAAACATAAACCATAAACTGGTGAGTAGATGCTTTTTAAAAGTAGTAACAAAAAAAAGGGAGAATTGCAAAAATAGGCTAACATATAAACTAATTTGCAAAAATAGGCAAAGTATGTATAAATTGCAAAAATAGGCATTCTCCCTTTTTTTTAAAACATATTTAACTCTCTGACGCCAACTACTATACTCCCTCACTTACAATTTGTTAACTGATTTTGACCCAAGTGAGAGAAGTTGTCAACTCCCATTACATAATCAATTAAAAATTGATTGGAGAATATATATATATAAACGATCCATCTTAATTAGGATTAGTAACAATTTTATTCTAAATTGAAATATATTATTATTATAAAATGCATACAACTTAGTTGCAGTATTATTTAAATTTTAATTAGAATTAATAACAACAATAATAAGAATTATTACTATATATTTATTATTATCTTTCAATATTTTTTTTTAATTACGATTGATATTATTAATAATTATGTAGTATTCACCAAGATATGTACTACATCATCGATACACAACGTAAACGCTCAATTTTTTCTTAGTGTTTAGATTTTGCTCGCTCGAGCGCTTAGATAATTTTTTTGAGAGCTAAGGTGATTTTTTTTTCTTCAAGTTTTAGGTGATTTGCTACTTTTGTTTTTCTTAATTTAATTATTTATTTTTATGAATCAAATATAATTTTATTTTATGAATCAAATATAATTTTATTAATTTATCTCAAATTTAATTTTATTAATTTTTTTATTAGGAATTACATGTTTTTTAAGATACTAATGAGATTATTTTATTTAGGGACTAAGTTAGTGTGATTGTCAATCACTATGAAATAGCAATCCGCTTCCTCTGGCCCATTTCGGGTGGCCCCTTCGGTGGCCCACCAATCACGCCCCGCCACGCGTGCATTGGTGGGCCATGTTAACAATAAAAAAATATTTAAGTTATAAAAAGGTGGCCCACCAATGCACGTGTGGCGGGGCGTGATTGGTGGGCCACCGAAGGGGCCACCCGAAATGGGCCAGACGATTTGTAGCGATGAAATAGATATATGATTTGGATCTAATATGAACCTTGGATTTTGTGAGAATTTAGAACTATAATAATGGGTACCATCCCTCACGTTAAATATTTGAAAAAAATAGAATTCAATCTATATTAGTATAACACATGTTGGCTGTCGTATCTTTAATTTTTTAAAAATCGAATGTGTTTAATATTTATTTAGATTTAATGAACAACGTAAGCGCTTGTTTTTTCGTTAATACTAACGTACGATTTACGAACGCTTAGGTGTATTTTTGAGCGCTAACGTGATTCATAGTTACGTTTTACATTTATATTTCAAATAACTTATTTATCTTTTTTTCATTAACTAATTAACTTCGTAATGTTTTTATTAGGAATTATATATTTTTTAAGATACTAATGAGATTATTTTATTCGAAAGAAAAATATTTTGGAATAAATGTTTGATTAACAAAATTAAATTTGAGATAAATTAATAAAATTAAATTTGATTCATAAAATAAATTTGAAATAGGGTATCATAAAAATAATTAATTAAATTAAGAAAATCAAAAGAAGCAAATCACCTAAAACTTGAAGAAAAAAAATCACCTAAGCACTCAAAAAATTATCTAAGCGCTCGAGCGCGCAAAATCTAAACATTAAGAAAAAATCGAGCGTTTACGTTATATATCGATGACGTAGTACTTATCTTGGTGAATACTACATAAATTATTAATAATATCAATTATAATTAAATTTTTTTTATTGAAAGATAATAATAAATATATAATAATAATAATAATTCTTATTAGTATTGTTATTAATCCTAATTAAAATTTATATAATACTTGTTGGTCCCGAGAGTGAGTTCAGGTGTAGAGGGGGGGGTGAATACACCTGAATCCAAATTTCTCAACTTCGAACACGAACAGTCCTATTCAGGAAGATGCCGTACTGAAATGATTCAGCAGACCAGACAATTGTTCTGAATCGAGTTAAAGGCTAAAAGGCCGACTCGGCCGAGATCTTGCTAACTGACTAGGTCGAATTCCGTATCGATCCGCAAAGGGTTCAGTGCGCGGAATAGTGTAGGCCCAAATCAGTTTTTATGAGAAAACGTTTTAAGTCTCTCGTTCGTAGATAAGAAGTTCAAGATATCTCGAGACGAGTTAATTGATTTTAAATACGATATTCGGTATGCACGGTAAAATCAATGTAACGATGAAGTAAACGACACGAGAGATTTTTAAAGTGGTTCGGATATCAACAATCCTACGTCCACTATCCCGATAGATCAGGAGGCTATTTATTATACTGAGTTAGTCTCAGTCAGCTTGTGCACAGGACAAAGCCGTGGCTTGGGGATTATACTTCGAGCAAGTCCCGGTTTACACTTCTATCAAACTTAAAGTGTTTGACAAACTTCTCCAACAGTGAAGGAGTCCTTATACAATAAGGATTGGGTTCAAAAGTGAACTCCTTCGTCTAAGCTATGGATATATCGGTTGAGCTTAGGGTTAGAGGGATGGGGAACAAGAATGTAGCTTCTAGAGCGACGAACAGCTGAGGTTTAGCTATAAGTTCGTGTCACATCGCTTGGATACTAGATGCTTTATTGTCGGTTCAGCTTGGTTCCCTTATGAGCTTAAAGGTAGTCTTTCGCCGGAGATAACTCTTTCGATTCTTGCGGAAGACTTAGGCTTTTGGAATTCGCTCGTTTGAATGTTCGTGTGTGTGTTCGTTTCTTTGTTAGCTCGTGAACTCTCTCGTCGTTGTGAACTTCAAATCTTGAATGATCCCTCTATTTATAGAGCAGAGATTAAGAAAGATCCGTTGGAGACGATCTTCTTCTCTCTCTCTCTTTTTGGTAGCAAACGGCTCTTTTGGCGTAGGTAACAGTGCCTTTTCCTCCTTTCTCGGAAAGTGTTGACTTGCAGCTTTAGTAGGTAGGATGACACGTGTAAGTTTGTCATTTGTCGAGGCGGATAGAGCGGTTGAGACAGCACAGACTTCGAGACAAGCTGAAGCTGACTTCTCTCATCCTCGTATAGGACAATGCTGATTGTCTTTCAAAAGATTCTCGACCGATCCCGAAGACTATCCGCCGATCTTGAGTCCGACCTTGTATTCGGTAGATAGACAATGAGATAAGTCTATCGAAGATCGGCTACGAGTCCAGGTGAACTACCCCCGCCGAGTTCGGTTCGGATCGACTCTCTCGCATATCTTGCTCCCGCTCGAGTCCAAGATCACTGAGTCTTCTACACTGGTGCTGAGGCAACTAAGCTACTGAGCGCCTTGACCAGAGCAGAGTGTCTACTGAGTCTGAAACCTCAGAGACAAACAACATATACAACGGAATGGTTCACCAATCAGATAGGGTTTCGGGATCTTCAAATCTTCTCAACAGTTCAGAGTACATAGGCTACTGAGCTTGGTTCAGTATAGAAGATAGAATCATTTCCCACTGAGTGAAACAGTGCTGACGATCATCTATGCTAACACTAAACAGACAGAAACAAATCTCCTTACAATTTTACAAGTAAGATCAGAGGAGATGTTCCATCAGTTCTAGACTACTGAAAAACAGGGCAAAAATAATTTCCCCCATTACATAGAAGCAATACTAGCAGAATCTAACAAAGCAATAAACTGACAAGTAATAAAGAAAGTGAGTGTGTGTCAGTAATCACTTTAGTGATTCTGAGTGTTAAAGCATAAGACAAACATGGCTATTTAGACAACAAGTTGTTGTCAGAGCCAAAAGAAGATTTGTATATATAAGAGTGATTCAGTTTAGTACATTACAAATCTTGCTAGACTATGAAGAGAGAATACTAAGACTATGGGCACCTAAACTGCTGAATCCGGTCCATGAATCCTTGCGATTGCGATTGTGTCTCAGGCAGTGGCACACCATACATTCAGTACGTGGTCTTTCTCAGCTTCAAGTATTCCGCGAAGTCAGCTGGGTTATCATCTTGTAAGAATCTTTGATCAGCAGCGTCCTTCACTTCAGCTTCAATAGTCGCAACATGAATTGAGTCATCCATTCTTCTTGGAGGTGGAATGATTCTGGGTCCGGGAATCTGAATCTCTTTCCCTTCTGAAATGGCATTATACAAGTGGATGTAGAGATCCGCTTCAGTAAGCATCATCCATTCAGCATAAGCTTCAGCTCTAGACTTGTTCGGCCAGAATCTCCAGAAATAATAGCGTTTGATGAACTCAATCTTTGAATTTTCCCATATCTGAGTGAATTGAGCCGGCATCCACTCGTCTGTTCTCGGCCATCTGTGAGATTTCAGATCAGTGGCCTTCTTTCTGAACTTCCTGTAACGATAGGGAATGTCAGCTTTAGCAGGAGTTCTGTGCCTGGCTTCTTCCTCAATACGCTTCCTTAGAGCTTCCAGATCAGCTAAGTGGATTCTGTTTCTCATAGCCTCGATCTGTCTCGCCTCTTCGCCTCTATATAAATATATGTCCATCTGGGCGAATATGGCTTCAGTCTCATCATCTAGCTCTTTAGGTTTCTGGGAGGCATCTTCTGAGTCAGCAGGGGTACTTGATTTTTCTTTCGATGTACCCTGCTTCTTAGTACTCTGCTGCTTCTGCTCCTTCTCCTTTTCCCTGTCATCATCGTCTTCGATCCTGAGCTTCCTTGGAGGTAGCCTGGTAGGCTTTCTTCCTCCTCTGCTTGGAGCTTTAGATTTTCTTTTCACAGGCTTAGGCTTAGGCTTGTTTGCAGCTTCTGCTTCAGCAATCTCCCTTGCCAGCTTTTCATCAGCGGCAATCTGAGCCTCCTCCTCAGCTGAGATGTATTGTTTCGTTTTCTTTGCTGGAGGGGTCGGGAGTTTCAGTATCTTTTTGCCTTTGCCCTGAACAGGTGGAGGGAGAGGTGTTTCCTCTTCATCTGAATCTTCAGCAGCCTCCTCAGCATACTCTGCGACTTCCTTAATGATATCAGTGGGAGTCTGAGTCGCATGAGCAGCTTGGGTTCCTGAGCCACTTGGGCCGGTCTCAGCTGTGCTCGCAGCTGGGACACCCTGGGCCTCACCCATTTCAGTCTGAGTCTTCTTCTGAGTTGTTGTACCCTTAGATTTTTCAGTTTTGGTGGGGGTCAGCTTCTCAGTACTCTTCTTTCCGGTACTCTCCTCTTTTCTTTCCTTCTCTTTTCCTTCCCCCTTTTTGGCATCATCAATTGCAGCCGGGGTTGGGATGAGTACTCGACCTTTCCGGACTTTTTGTAAGAGGTTGACAGATCATCAAGACGATTATTGATCTTAGTCAGAGCCTCATGCAGCTCGTTCCTCTCAATGGCAAGATCTTCCTTGTACTGCTGGTGTGAGAGGTCAGCCGCTTCCTTGAACTCTTTCAGCTTTTCAGAGATCTTATCTTCCACGACCAACTGAATGTTGTCTAATTTGATCTCAGTGGCATGGGCTTGTTCAGCGAAGGACTCAGAATGAGTAGACAAAGATGCCTTGAACTCTGCAAGAAGCTTAGCTTGTCCTTCCTGGAAGATCCTGAGCTGATCATCAAATTTCGTCTGCTGCTGAGCCAGGGCTTGAGTGACAATGGCAGAGACATCAGGGGCGGCTGATTGGGACATAGAGGATTTCAGCCCCTGAAGCTCAGTAGCGGTGGCTTCAGCAGTCTTCTTCCACACGTTGTGGACTGCCTTGGCGAGGGCACGGTTCTGAGTGCCTTGGCTTTTAATAGCCCTCGCCACATACTTGGAACGTCGACGATGCGGGCTGGGCGCTACCTCGAATGTAGACTCCAACAAGGGCTGAGCGGGCTCTGTGGATGCTGAGGTACCAGCCGTCGACTTTGCAGGTCCAAGGATACTGAGCGGACGCTGAGCTTCTTCAGTATGTTTATCCTTGTCCCGGGATTTCCCTCATCGGGCTTTCCGGGCCACGAATCAATCGGGTGGGTCGTCATGGTCGACCCCATCGAGGGTCTTGGGCCCGAGGCAAGTTGTCGATCATGTACCATTGCCAGCATTGCAGCCCTCAAATTTTCCATTGAGCTGAGGTCTTCAGGCTCTAAATAGCCTATTTGTTCCCTCAATCTCAGTTCTTCTTCATGAAGCTGCTGACAGGAAAAGTGGAGAACTAGGCGTTGTAGACGAGGCCACTCCTGATGTCGCAGCAACATGTGGAGTCTTGCTGATTTGGCAATAAGCATCAGATCGGAGTAATCAGCAAGCTCCGAAATCAGTTGAAGAATTTCTCGGGATGCTCTGGATAGAATCATTGACGCTTCCATCCTGATTGTTTCTTCTTCAGACGCCGTCTCAGATTCCAAGTCGATTGGAGACGCTCGATGTTCGGCAGTGGCATCTGCCGAGTGGAGGAACCGTGAGGGGGCCGTCTCAGGCGTTGAATTTCTTCACTGTGAGCTTCAATAGCCTCCCCTTGTTCCATCTCTATTGGTTCTTCAGTGGAGACTCCCTTCTCCACTGATTGAGTCTTCTCACAAGACTCTGGCTCATCTATTAGCCGCAAAGGCTGAATAGGTTGCTGAGTAGCCCGTTCAGCAGGAGTTTCAGGAGATACCTCAGATTCAGCAGGCACGTCTGGGATGGCTTTCTTCAGTTTCTTAGCCAGTGCTTTGGATATTTTTGCTGGAGGTGTTCTCTTCTTTGAAGGTGCAGCCTGCTGAGGCTTAGTCAGTTGAGCTTGGGGACCTGACCCTATCTGCTGAAGGGCAGCAGACTGGTTATAGAAGCGCACCTTTTTCACATTGAAGTACTCTTTATCATCAAAGGTGACTTGATCTGAACCACAGTGGTCTTCAATCATTACTGAGAGCTTCAGCCCATACAGTAATTTCCCCTTCACGCTCAGGATGCGTGTTGACTTGTTAAACTTGGCCGCTTGGATCATGAATTCTCGGATGAAGAAATCTGTCCAGTTGATCTTAGCGCCATCGTATATCGCCATCATTAATTGGATCTTAGGTCGGGAGACCTGATCGAATGAGCCAGCTTGGCTTGTCAGCAGCTGAGTGACAATGTAAGCCAAGGCTCTGTATTGTGGTAGCATGGCGTTCTTGGGAAAAGCAGCTTCGAAGGTTGTTGGGTTTCCGGCAGAATATGGATAGGTACTCGTCTACTGAGTCGTCATTGTAGCCTACGGTGCTGATTCCTTCAGATGGCAAGTCAAAGCTGTTCTTCAGTGCTTCCTTGATAGATATAAGTTTCAGCAGTTGGGAAGCATTGTTGATGGAGTAAGTTCTGAACCTCCCAATGATGTCTCTAGAGATGGAGTCTGAGTTGAGGTATATCTCAGCCACCTGTCGAGGAAGGAAGAACGTTGGCTTCCTCGAAAGAAACTTCTCCAAACCGGACTCCCGTAGAGATGCGAAGATCTCATCCATGTAGTCTAGGTCGCACGCATCGAATTCCATGACTGGTTCGCACCAGATACGGCCTTTTGCAAGAATGTCCTCCATATTATGAGGGGCATATACAGTTATGTTCGCCATAGTACCTGTTACATAAGAATCTTATTAGTATCAGTTTTAGATACAACAGTTTATATATATTGATACTGAAGAAACAGAGAATACAGTAACAGTTCTAATAAGCATACCAATAAAATCGAGATAAGATATGAAGATGAAGTTGTAAGTAAGGATTGCTTTTGCAAATCTCGGATTTTTCGAACTTGAAAGATTTGAAGTATGCTAATGGCGGTTTGAGAAGATATGATCATATATATATATCAAACGTGAAGATGAACAGTTATTTGATCAAAGGTTGTGATTAAACTGCTTTATAGAATGGACGGTCAAGATTAGAAGATATATTATAGGTAATGATCGCATATGCCACCTAAGTCAAAGCCAGTTGTAAAAATAGCCTAAGTAGTAACTGTGAAAAGACATGCATTAAATGCGCGCAGAGTTCAGCAAGCTTATGTATGGAATGTCGTGCATTAAATGATATTCGTTAATAATAAAGACAAACCAAGAGATATTTATATCATGCTGAATCTTTGTCATAAATGCAAGGTACTGTTATATAAATTACTACTGAGTAGAGATATGCAAACCTGTTAGCTGAACATAGTAGTCAGCTGATACCTCGTGTAGATGGTTTCTAAATCTCTACGTACTGAATACATTCAGTACTGAGAGTGAACATTCCCCCTTACTGAAATGGTCCTCTCCCCGAAACCTTTCTTGGCCCGGGGTCGGTAGGGTCCAGCAGACCTAGCTCTACTGAAAGTTCTCTGAATCTGGATTCAGCTAGAGGTTTGGTCAGTATATCAGCCCGTTGCTTGTCAGTATGGATCTTTTCCATCCTGATATCCTTCTTTTCGACATGGTCACGAATGAAGTGATGTCTGATGTCCACGTGCTTGCATCTCGTGTGTAGTACAAGATTCTGAGTAATTGCAATGGCACCGGTACTATCGCGAGAAGATCGGCACTTCATTCGAATGACGTTATAGTCTCTCTCTCTTGTCTCGACCAAAGGATTTGGGCGCAACAACTTCCGGCAGCCATGTATTCAGCTTCAGTAGTCGACGTAGCTACTGAGTGCTGTTTCTTTGAAAACCATGAGATCAGCTTGCTGCCAAGGAACTGACATGTTCCTGAAGTTGATTTTCGGTCAATTCTACATCCTGCATAGTCAGCATCAGAATAGCCAGTTAGTTCAATATTATCATCAGCTGGATACCATAAACCCATATCGGTGTTCCTCGGAGATAGCGGAGAATCTTCTTTGCTTGAGTCCATATGGCTCGCTTCGGATTCGCCTAAAATCGAGCACGTACACCTACAGCATAAGTTATGTCGGGACGAGTAGTCCGTTAAATATAATAATGAACCAATTATAGCACGATATTCGGTTTGGTCTACCGATACTCCCTCTTTATCAAGATCTATCTTCATATTCGTATTCATCGGGATCTTGATAGATTTGCCGGATGTGCACCGAATCTTTTGATGAGGTCTCGAGTGTATTTGCCTTGGTTGATGAACGTTCCCTTTTCAGATTGTTTGACTTGAAAACCAAGGAAGTAGTTCATTTCTCCCATCATTGACATCTCGAACTTATCCTTCATCATCTTTTCAAATTGTTGACACATGATGACATTCTTTGATCCAAATATGATGTCATCCACGTAGATCCGTACAAGTAATAAGTCTTCTTCCGGTCCGAATCTTTGAATAGAGTGCGGCTCATCGTGCCTTTCGAAAACCTTTCGAAGAAGAAACTCGAGACGTGGTATCGTACTAAGCCCCGGGTGCTTGTTTTAACCCATACTGAGCCTTTACGAGTCTATATACTTGATGTCCCCGTCGAAAGCCGGGCGGTTGTTCCACATAGACTTCTTCTTTCAAAGACACCATTCGAGAACGCGAGACTTCACATCCATTTGATAAACTACGAATCTTTGATGTGTTGCGTAGGCTAGGAATAGTCTAATTGCCTCCAATCTTGCAACCGGAGCGAAAGTTTCATCGAAATCTATTCCTTCGACTTGACGGTAGCCTTTAGCCACGAGCCTTGCTTTGTTCCTTACTATAACGTTGTTTTCATCTCGCTTGTTTTTGAAGACCCATTTGGTTCCAATGACATGTTGATGACGGGTCCGTCTACAAGCTCCCACACTTCGTTTCTCGTAAACCGATTCAGCTCCTCCCGCATAGCTATGATCCGGTCAACATCCTTTAATGCATCCTCAATGGTCTCGAGGCTCTTCGGTAGACAAGAAGCGGGGAAAATAATGCGCTTTCTCCTTGTGACGAATCTGGATCTTGTCTTGACATTAGCCGAGGGATCTCCAATGATTAGATCGAGTAGTGTGAGCATCGAGCCACGATCTACGAAGTTTCAGCTCTTCATCCGAAATTTGTTCAACACGGATAGTAGGTGAGTTAGGCATTTCGGTTGTACTATTCGAGATTGAAGAATTTCGGTGATAAGAGTATGGTCTACTTGAGTCACCGAGGTTCGGGGGCATTCAACTCGGGAACATTACTAGATGTTCCCCCCCGAGTTGTTATTCTCGGTAGTGGTCTCGGTTACCTCTTGGGTTTCTTCATCGACTGAGTTACCCGGGATTGATTACGTTCGGGAGAATCAATCGCTCGCCTACTTGCTCGCTGGTTGAGATTCGGTAGATTTGTCTTCGGTTTCTTCGTCTAAATCATCATCCCAACATAGTTGGATCTTTTCAGGTTTGTCCTTTAAGCTTAGATCCTGTAGCTGTCTACTGATGTCCTCAGATTCAGAATTTGAGTTATTGCTCCCTGTCTTCGATAGCAAACTCGTTAAAAACAAAATGAGGGCTTTCCTCCACGCAAAGAGTCCGATAGTTGAATACTCTGAAAGCTTTGCTAACCCGAGAGTATCCTAAGAATACTCCCTGATCTGACTTGCTATCAAAAGTCTTCAGCTGATCTTTCCCATTATTGTGGATAAAGCATGAACAACCAAAGATATGGAAATAAGATAGAGAAGGCTTCCTGCCGTTCCATAGTTCATATGGTGTCCTCTTATCTTTGCTTTGTCGGTAGAGATCTATTCGAGTGTAACACGCAGTATCCGTCGCTTCGCCCTGGAATTTGGATGGGAGTCCCGAATCTGCGAGTAGAGTTCTAGCTGCTTCTTTGAGAGTTCTGTTCTTTCGTTCAGCAACTCCATTTTGCTGAGGTGTGCGGGCAGCCGATGTCTCATGCTCTATTCCTTCTGTTTCGCAAAACTCCTCTACCATGGAATTAAGGAACTCAGTTCCTCTGTCTGAACGTATTTTTCTGATCTTGGTGTTCTTCTCGACACTGAGCCTTTTCAGAAGCGTTGGTAACTCTGTTTTGACGTCAGACTTGTTGGCAATGAATACGACCCATGTGTAGCGCGAGTAGTCATCTATGACCACTAATGCATATTTCCTGCCTCTGAACGTCACTGGAGAGACTGGACCGAACAAATCCATATGTAGCAGCTGAAGGATTCCATCAGTGGAAGGAGATGGAACTGTTGGATTTTGATTCTTTGTTTGCTTTCCCTTCAGACATGCTTCACACTGAGTGTCTTTGCTGAATATTTCATTCGGCAGTCCCCTTGCTAGAGTGTCTCTTGCTAGTTTGTTGAGCGTCTTGAAGTTGAGATGGCTGAGTCTTCTATGCCATAGCCACCCCGTTCGATTATCGTTCTTCGCCAACAGACAAGCTTCAGGTTCTGCTGAGTTCCAGTCAGCAACATATATGTTCTTTCGCGCGAACCCGATAACACTCGTTTTCCCCTGTAGATTTATCAATAACATCACGTAAAACCGGCGTCAAATACCACTCTATTTGAGTTATCACAAAATTGACTAACAGAGAGAAGGTTATGCTGAAGTCCTTCAACATATGATACTCTTGGAACTTTGGCAGTTCCAATGCTGAGTGTTCCATATCCTCTAGTATAGCCTTTTGCATTGTCTCCGAACTCAATTCTAGGTCCTTCTTCAGTGATATAATTCTTCAGTAGACTCCTTTGGTATGTCATATGTCTTGAGCATCCGCTGTCCACATACCATGGGTCTCTGCGCACCTGCAAAACATAATTATATTCAGGTACCCTTTATTTTTGATTTTGGGTCCTTAGGTGTTAGTTTTAATAACCCAAATTTGTCTAACAACCCTGGTGGTTTCAGACATCTTCTTTCCACTAGAGTCAACATATCTGACCACTGGACTGGTCACAGGTGACTTCTGAGGCTTCCGAGGTTCGGGAGTCCTAATCTTTCGAGTGGTGGATCGCCGACCTTTGCCTTACGTGCGGCTTTTCTGTTTCTTCGACTTTTGGAACCTCTTCGACTATAGGATCATAATAATATGACCCATACCGAGCTGGATGTGTCGGCTTTGGAGGTCCATACCGATCGGCCAATTTTGATTTCTTTGGTTCCCCCCCTTGACCGAACCGGGGTACTTTGACTTTGATCTTTTTGTCGGAATCTTTGCTTGAGTAGGATGAGGTGCTTTCATCTTTTGTTTGTTCTTTGCGAGGGGGTTCAAGTATATCGGCATTGATGGTCTTTCCTCGAACAAACCTATCGGCAAGCCGTCCTTCCGAGTGTCTTGGGGCGTACGAGGAAGCTCCCCGGCCGAATCCAAGTCCTTCCTTGCGGTGCTTTGGCTTGTTGCTTGCTAGCATAGCCTCCAATTTCTTTTCGGCGCCCATGTACCTCTCGGTCATCGGGTTCCTCCATACATCATCACTTTTCTTCGATGCATCATATTCGGTCCGAAGTCCCGACGGTTTTGCCTAGACTGGACTCGGAATATCTTTCGAGTCAAGTCATTGGTCAAAACTGAAATCCGATCTTCTTGATGCTGAGACTTGGCCATCAGAGAGTTTATCTCCTCCCTGAGTCTCACCACAAGTCCTTCGGCCTCAGTAATTCTCCACTTTCAGGGTATCCAACTCCTGAAGAGTCTTGCTGAGCTGCAGACTCATTTGAATTTGTTCATCTAGTAGATCTTCATATGCGGTTGTGATGTCCAAATTCCCATCTGCACCTGAAACAGTGTCGTGTGTGCAGTGTGAAGAGGAGTTGACTGGTTCATGAGAATTTACCTCATCCTCTTCGCCTTCAGTCGATTCATCTGCTTCATGTTCTAAGGCCATGAAGGCTGCTTCATCGTCAGATGAATCCATAAAGGAGTCGACCTCTTCTGAGTCGTCTGAGATTTCGCCAGCTATGTAGGATTGTCTTTTCTGGGCGAATTTCTCTCTCCTTGCCTTACGTGCTGCGCGTTCAGCACTACTGAGCTCAGGACAATCATATTGATAATGTCCCGGCTTTTTGCAGTTGTAGCCAGTGATGACTTTTTCTTCTTTGGTTGCACTATCCCTTGAGGGTGCTGAGTCATCTTTCTTTCTGCATTCAGAAGATTGTGAGTCAGGAGAGCGTTTTGGTGTATATTCTGACTTACCTTTTGTGTCTCGGTATGCTTTAGTCAGCTTTCTACGCCTCTCTTTCTCCTTCTGATACTTTACAACGAGCAGTGCATACTTCTGAGCGAGACTTCCTTCTTGTAGATCATTGAGTGAAGGCTCAGTCTTACTCGTCGTCTTGCTCGTCACGGGAGATGTTGTGCTGACTGTTGCTTTGAAAGCATGGTCGATCTTTGTGTCAGCTTCAGCTCTCAGCTTTCTTTGAGGTCTGTCGAACTCAAACTCCTCTGCCTGTAATTCTGAAAAGATATGGTCAGGAGAGACAACATCTAAATCAGAATGTCGCAATAGAGTGACAAACGGTGTCCAGTGTCCGTCCGGCAGTGCCCTCAGTATCTTTAGATTCATTTCTCGATTGCTGAATGCCTTTCCCAGCCCGTTGATTGAGTTCATCAGATTGGTAAATCTGACGTTCAGATCTTCGATTTTGTCACCAGGCATGAGAGACAAGCTTTCCAGCTTTTGGAGTTCTAGCTCTAGTTTATTCGCTTTAATCTTCTGAGTCCCTCGACTCAGTAGCGCTAGAGCATCCCAGAGTTCTTTAGCGGTTTTGCATTCCTGAACCCTGCCAAGATAAGAATCGCTAAGAGTGGTTAGTATGGCATTCCTGGCGACTCGGTCTAGATTGTGAAGCTTCTTCTCTTCGGGAGTGAAGAGACTTCGTCTTTAGGGATCTTCTTCCCGGTCACCATTCCTCCTCCTTCGACTTGAGTTACAACACTATCGATCATGGGAACGATAGGTCCATCTTCAAGCACTTCGATCATCTTGTCATGGAGGGATGTCAGATGTGCTTCCATTCTGATTCGCCACACTCCATAATTCTCCACCGAGAACATGGGTACCATTCTTATACCTGACATATCAGCCATGAAAAATAATGATATGAATGTAGAGTGATATGCAGTGAAAAATGTTTTCCTCCGGATCCGTTCGAATAGACCAGTCTCAAAGTGACAAGAGTCTTAAGGAACTCCTGCTCTGATACCAATTGTTGGTCCCGAGAGTGAGTTCAGGTGTAGAGGGGGGGGTGAATACACCTGAATCCAAATTTCTCAACTTCGAACACGAACAGTCCTATTCAGGAAGATGCCGTAGTGAAATGATTCAGCAGACCAGACAACTGTTCTGAATCGAGTTAAAGGCTCAAAGGCTGACTCGGCTGAGATCTGCTAACTGACTAGTTCAGAATTCAGTATCGATCAGCAAGGGTTCAGTGCGCGGAATAGTGTAGGCCCAAATCAGTTTTTATGAGAAAATGTTTTAAGTCTCTGTTCAGTAGATAAGAAGTTCAAGATATCGAGACGGTTAATTGATTTTAAATACGATGTTCAGTATGCACAGTAAAATCAATATAACAGTAAGTAAACGACACAGAGATTTTTAAAGTGGTTCGGATATCAACAATCCTACGTCCACTGTCCCGATAGATCAGGAGGCTATTTATTATACTGAGTTAGTCTCAGTCAGCTTGTGCACAGGACAAAGCCGTGGCTTGGGGATTATACTGAGCAAGTCCCAGTTTACACTTCTATCAAACTTAAAGTGTTTGACAAACTTCTCCAACAGTGAAGGAGTCCTTATACAATAAGGATTGGGTTCAAAAGTGAACTCCTTCGTCTAAGCTATGGATATATCGGTTGAGCTTAGGGTTAGAGGGATGGGGAACAAGAATGTAGCTTCTAGAGCGACGAACAGCTGAGGTTTAGCTATAAGTTCGTGTCACGTCGCTTGGATACTAGATGCTTTATTGTCGGTTCAGCTTGGTTCCCTTATGAGCTTAAAGGTAGTCTTTCACGGAGATAACTCTTTCGATTCTTGCGGAAGACTTAGGCTTTTGGAATTCGCTCGTTTGAATGTTCGTGTGTGTGTTCGTTTCTTTGTTAGCTCGTGAACTCTCTCGTCGTTGTGAACTTCAAATCTTGAATGATCCCTCTATTTATATAGCAGAGATTGAGAAAGATCCGTTGGAGACGATCTTCTTCTCTCTCTCTCTTTTTGGTAGCAAACGGCTCTTTTGGCATAGGTAACAGTGCCTTTTTCTCCTTTCTCGGAAAGTGTTGACTTGCAGCTTTAGTAGGTAGGATGACACGTGTAAGTTTGTCATTTGTCGAGGCGGATAGAGAGGTTGAGACAGCACAGACTTCGAGACAAGCTGAAGCTGACTTCTCTCATCCTCGTATATGACAATGTTGATTGTCTTTCAAAAGATTCTGACAGTCCTGAAGACTATCTGCCGATGCTGAGTCTGACCTTGTATTCGATAGATAGACAGTGAGATAAGTCTATCGAAGATCGGCTACGAGTCCCATGAACTACCCCCGCGAGTTCGGTTCGATCGACTCTCTCGCATATCTTGCTCCTGCTGAGTCCAGTATCACTGAGTCTTCTACACTGGTGCTGAGGCAACTAAGCTACTGAGCGCCTTGACCAGAGCAGAGTGTCTACTGAGTCTGAAACCTCAGAGACAAACAACATATACAACGGAATGGTTCACCAATCAGATAGGGTTTTGGGATCTTCAAATCTTCTCAACGGTTCGTAGTACATAAGGCTACGAGCTTGGTTCAGTATAGAAGATAGAATCATTTCCCACTGAGTGAAACAGTGCTGAGGATAGAATCATCACCCAACAATACTGCAACTAAGTTGTATGCATTTTATAATAGTAACATATTTCAATTTAGAACATATTTATTATTAGTCCTAATTAAGATGGATCGTTTATATATATATATATATATATATATATATATATATATATATATATATATATATTCTCCAATCAATTTTCAATCGATTATGTAATGAGAGTTGAAAATTTCTCACTTGGGTTAAAATCAATTAACAAATTGCAGGTGAGGGAGTAGAGTAGCTGACGTCAGGGAGTTAAATATGTTTAAAAAAAGGGAGAATGCCTATTTTTGCAATTTATACACGTTTTGCCTATTTTTGCAAATTAGTTTACATATTTGCCTATTTTTGCAATTCTCACAAAAAAAAACTAAAAAACAACTTATGACGGTATTCGCAAAATTGTTTTCTCTAAAATTAAACTTTTTTTTTCTAATATTACTAACACTAGCAATTTGCTTAAAAATAACTTTAACCATAATCAATTTTTAAAAGCTCTTTCAAATACTACCTATGTATGGATAGGTTAGAGGGTAAAATAGTAGTATTTTCTTAAAAATTTAAGGCGTAATGTGCTACACCCCTATAAAAGAAACGGAAACAATTTTATATAATTAAAAATGTTCCTGATAAAAAATTACCATATTCAACCAGTTAGTGAAAATGTTGACAGATAAGAGCTATATATATATGTGTATCTTTTTCAAAATTAATATGGTGAAAGAGTAGTTTCAATTAATTAAGTGAAATTACCTCTGAGTTTTCGATGGTCTCAAATTAATTAATTAGTTTCAAATTCAACTATTGAGGTGTTGATAAATTCAAACATACAGTTAATAATCAATAATGAGTGCATGCAAGCGCAACTATATATATCATCTCCCATATATATATATCTAGAGGTGGCAAAATGGGCGGGCGGGCCGGCCCAGCCCCAACTTAATTTTTGGGCCCGCTCGAGCCCGTCCGGTAGTTTACCTGGTCATGATTTATGAAGCCCAACCCGACCCCAGGCTTTCGGGCGGGCGGGCGGGCGGACTTAGCCCACTAATTTATTTAATATTTTTTTTATAATTTTATAATTATATATTTGTTGTATAAAAATAAAATTAATATGTATAATTTAAATTAAATATATTAATATTGAATAAAGTATAAATTATGAAGTGATTAAATAAACTAAATAGATTATATTATAGATTTAAGTACAAATAAATATCAAAATTCAAAGCCGTATATAAGTAAACATACAAAAATTCAAACTAAGACAATAAACAATTTAAAATCGTCAAGTTTCAACATATATTAATTGCATTTTGAATCTTTCTTTGATAAGTTTTTCTCTCCCATCTTTTTTTCATTTATATTTATATATTAATATTAATATTATCTAATAATTATGTACTTTTTTTTGGGCGGGCTTTTTAGCCCAAAAACCCCGGGCTTTTTTAGCCCAAAGCCCATAAAGTCCGTGGTTTTTTTGGGCGGACTTTTGCGCACACCTTCGGGCTTCTATTTTTAGAGTCCAACCTAACCTTTTTTTCGGGTACCCCGAGCCGGCCCATCGGGTCGGGCCCATTTTGCCGGCTCTATAATATATCAATATAATTTAAAATGGGTAGAGTAGTTATAAGTTCTACTGGGGACGGATCCACATGTAGGCTAGGTAGGGTTGTAGCCCAATGTATTTTTTTGTTTTTAAATTTTTTATAAAGTTAGTATATACTGTCTTAAGAAGACATCTCTAACGAGGTGCGAAATACTCATCTTTCTGGAAATAAGGAAATATACAGAAAATTAGATCAATTTTTTTTGACCAAACTAAGATTGTTTTCCAAATTTCTAGTGTATTTCTTTTGTTTTGTTTCTCCAAATTTCTTCAAGATTTTATTGCAAAGCAATTCCAAAATCCTATAATTAATTTATTTATGTTTTAGTTAGAATGGGGGCGGTGGATAGACACTAAGTGGGAATGAGGGGTGGATAAATAGATGGAATATGATGGCAGAAAAGGTGAGGTGAATAGAGTGAAAATGCGGGCTAGGTGTTTGTAGAAATGTCTAAGAGTTAGAAAATATAGAGGTGAGGCTAGGTAGTTTGGTGTATTTTATGAATTTGGATTGACTGAACAAACAATTGAGTTATAATTTCAGATCAGATTCTATCTAGTTCTAAAATTATATAAACATTATTGTTAACATATATAAACATTACTTTGATAAGGTGAAATTTAATGAATAGTTTTTTTTACAAGTGTTGGTCCAGCCCAAAGTCAAAATAATTCCTAGAACTTCTACATACGGGTGGAAATTGGTGAATGGAGGTTTATATTTTGTGGTTGTGGTATTGAGTATGATATTGATAATTTTTGTGTCTTTTTCACTCATGGCTCTCCTCCTAATTGCTTGCGCTCATTGTTGGAATAAACTACGTACCATAGGTGGTGGTTATGTGGGTGGTGGCAGCAGTGGAGGAGGAGGAGAATGCGGTGGCAATGGCGGCGACGACGGTTTATAAATACAGAGAAAAGGGCATGATATATATACCTTTATATCGATCATTTTCATTATATAAAAAAGTTATATACATATATTGAAAAAATGGCATGGATATCGGTTAGCATATATTTGTATAGTTTCAGTATAGTTATATTAAGAGATCACGTAAAAGTAATTAAGTTTATTAAAGAATGGCAGTTTTCTATTACATACACAAATTCAATCACTTGTCAATTGCACATATTAAGAGGTAAGACCTATATAAAAATGGAGGATAATATAAACTTCCTCAGTCCCATAATTATTTTCACACTTTTCTTTTTTAATTGGTCCAACAATTGTTGTTTAATATTATATAATAATAAATTATTACAAATACTTTATTAGTGGGTCTTATAACTTTACACACTAGTAACAATACTTATAAATTATTACGCCAAAAAAATAGGTCAAGAATTACGGGAAAGTATTTTTTCTTTGTTATCAAGAGGTCACATGTTCAAGCCCTTCTAGTTGTATTTTATGTTTCATTCATATTTTTAATTTTTTTTGTTTTATTCATTTTTTATTTTTTTTATTTAGAGAAAATATTGTTCGATTTTTTAATTATTTTTAATTTTTGCTTTGAAACAAAAGTGTCATTTATTTTGAATAAAGTGTTATTTGTAGAATATTATTTATTGACTATCACATATTTTTGAAACAAATGTGATTTGTTTTCAAAAAAAGTATTATTTGTATATGAAAGAAGTGTCAGCTATGAATAAGTGTCATTAATCTCGAAGTATCAATTATTGTGAATAAATGTGTTATTTATCTCAAAATGTCTATCACACAGAAGTAAAGTGTCAATTAGAATTAAAAAACGTGTTACTTTAATTCAATAATCAAATTAAACCATCGGTCAATTATTTAGTCCGCAAAATATAATCAGCATAATAACAAGAAATGTTACTCAAAGTGTCAATTGTAATAAACAAAAGTGTCAATTGTATTGGAGGAGAGTGTCACATTCTCATTGAGTGTCATTTGCAATGAATAAATATGTCAATTCAACGAATAAATGTGTCATTTTATTTTAGAGTGTCAATTGTTATGAACAAAGTGTAATTTCTTAGACATATGAATACAAAAACAGACCAATTAAGAGAAGCTACAATCTACTAGTACGAAATTCATTGAGAATATTTGAAAGAATCTTGTAAACTAATAAGGAATCTGCTTGGTCAACCACTTTATAACGGACAAGCATAATTCTACCACCATCGTCACGCATAAGCAATATTCAACCAAATTTCAACAACGATTTTGATTCAATTGACCGAATTAACTTCAATTCAATACACACTCTGTGAATATCGGCATGTGTGGTGTCACAAGAGAGAGAGAGAGAGAGAGAGAGAGAGAGAGAAACGCACCGATTTGACGGAGCACTACTCGGCGGCGAGGTCTCAACATCGTTGAGTACTGAAAAATTCCAGAGAGCGGAGGCGAACATCTGAGGTAGGGAGAGCAGAGGTGGAGAGCGGAGGCGGACATCGAAGGCGGAGAGAGGAAACGGAGAGGCGTAGAGAGGAGAGTTTTTTGTTTTAATATAAATCAACTCGTATCTAATTGGGTCAAAATTGGATATTCTTTACCTGGATGTACCATACATCCGTTGTACACAGAAGTGTGCCACAATTAATAATCAATAATGCAAGGAACTATAAATGTACGTATAGTATTTTTATCTCTCGATATCTGAAAATATAGATAGTGATAAAAATGTGTAGGGTTATTAGTTTTATGTACGGCACGAATCATTATGTGGCGAGTGAAGCTGGATTTCTCTTTGAGGGATTTGGGTTCATGTCGATGCTCCTTCTGTCATTTTCAGTCCTGTCTTTCATCCTATTTGCTTGCGCTGGTTGGAAGAAACCGCGTGTCGGAGTTGGTAGTCGTGGGCGGAGGAGGATTAGGAGGAGGTTGCGGTGGTGGAGGAGGTTGTGGTGGCGGAGGAGGGTGTTGCGGCGGTGGCGGTTCATATGCGATAACTTTGTATTGATCATTTTAATTATTAATTAAGAAAGTTATAGAGAGATTAATTTATTAAAGTTATTTTTGTCTTTTCATGGTTGAAATATATAAGATCATTAAATTTGCCATTTTCTGATGAATGGCTGTCAAGCTATTTGGGCCGGCCCAATCCAGTAGGCCCTCTCATGATTAAACGAAACAATTTTAAACCAGTTATAGATTTATAGTATATACTCCCTTCATCTCAATATTTGTAATTTACTATTTCTCGGAATGAAAATTAAGAAAGTAGTATTATATATTGTAAGATTATTTGATTTTTCTGTCGCATACAATCTTTATTTTATATTGGGACGTCTCTGATAGATGAGATAGATTACGAAATTTCCTTTGAATTTAGAGAAAGTTGATACAACCATATGCTTAATCATCAATTACTCAATTAGTACATAGATGAAAATATATATGTATCATGTGTATATATTATTACATACCTAAACACATATCATCGATTTTTTAAACATATTTATATTATACGAACGCATTGATTGAACATTACAAGAAGAGAAGAATCATTCTCTCATATTTCTTCAATTTGTGTAAATTGAAGATCATTATTTTTGGTCGAGCAAGCAATTGGTGAAAATAATGGGACATGAGAATGATTATTTTATTGTTATGTATAAAAAATATACTACTACTAATTAAGTTAGCGTTATATAAATTTATATGTCTCTTCCATTTTAGTATGCAATTCATCATATCATAAGATTCAATACGTTTATTTGAGATTTATTAATTAGTACGGTTTTAAAAGAAAAATTATAATCAAATACTCACTCCGTTCCGCTTGGTTTGTTCTTTTTTTTGTCGGATTGTCCTACTTGACTTATCTGTTTTTTAAAATTTAAAATAAATAAATAATTTACAAACTCTTATTAATTTTCTCTTTCTGGGCTTACCTTTCTACACACAACCAACCACTCATCTTAATCTATGTGCCGAAAATAAACAAGACAAATCAAACTGGAGTAGTGAGTAGTATAGTAAAAAAAATGAATTATGAAAAAAAAACATTAAAAGAAAAACGACTTGCAACGTAGATTTTTTGGGTCAACTCCGTGCCAAAATTAATTTCATCCTTAATCCAGATTATGGTATGAATGAATCATCAAATAAAAACAAATAGAAAATAGACAAATATTTAGAATTATATTCGAGGGTAGAAAATTCTTAAGTGAAATTTCATTTGAACTTCCAAAGAAAATTCAACTGATGAGGTGCTTACTACAATTCATAATATATAGACATGTCTTATTTGTGCTTCTGTGTTTCAATTTTCGAAGAATGTCAAAATTTTCGAAGCATGTCGCATGCCAAAATTTTCGATTTTTGAAGTATCGTTTTCTATGCTCAAACATGTCTTATTTGTGCTTTTGTGTTTCAATATGCTTGCTTGTAGATTTTGTGAATAGTAGATCTAGGCACATATATGCATGTAATTTGGGATGACGAAAAATAAACTTTGTTGGATCGAAATTTTATAACCACTCGCTTAAATTAGATTTGAGCCTTAAAGTAGGACACTTCCTACTATTCTTTTGAGAGTGTTTATCCGCAAAGTCGCAATATGTTTGAGTCACTTGTGATAAATGATAGGAGGCACTAGGGATTTTTAGCCACACGGCCGTGACAAAATATTTCCAACCCTAAACTATCCCTTAGTGAACCAATTTGAGCCTTGACCGTTTCTTTGATTTAAGTTAGTAAAATTTTAGCCAAGGCCTTTTAAACTTTCTCTTGACCCATGTTATTGCATGTTTTACGAACTCTCTTGTGCATGATAGTTAAAATTTGAAGAGTATTACATATGCCTCTTACCTGCCCAGTCTAAGCATGCTGCAGAAAACAGATTGGATAAAAAGTGTAAGTGTGAAAACTACTCTATATAAGCATAATTCAAAGTGTCATGTCTGTACAGTTGAGACAATTTGTGCCCAGTTTGCTAAAAAAGAAAGTATATGCCACGAAAAAAAGAGAAAAAAAGAAAAAAAAGAAAAAAAATCTAAATATGAAACGTGGCAGAAAAGAAAGAGTATGGGTGCATAGTATTGATGTTGTAGCATTGAAGTGAATTTTCTAAAGTGGTGGGAGTTTGATTGTCTTGACTGCACAGGTGAGAGAGTTTTACATGTATAACATTGAATCTGAATTTTAATGGAGCTTAGTACCCCTAGGACCCTTACCAACATCAATTTATCTAAGTCCTAAGCCCCATTACAACCGAATGAGAAAGACCACCTTGATATTGCTATTGTGATGATCTCTTATCATGATTGCGTGGATTGTTTTCTTTCGAGTGGCTTGAACCGGACTTAGACTAGTTGAGTGTTGAGTGAATCTTGAGGAGATCCACATTGTTTAGAGTTTGATCAAGTTGATATATATGTGCTTAGTTTCAAAATTTGCATTGTCTACTTATTGGATGAGATCATGATTGCATGGTTGGACATTGCTTGGCTAGTGAATTGGTGTGGAAATTTTCTAATTGATTGGTATGGCTTCTTGTTTCTGTTTGTGAGTCCGTTGTTTTCTTTCTTTCGTCCTTGTTGAGTCTTGTTCTTGTCGAGTCTTTTTCTTGTTTGAGTCTTGTCTTTTATTTTGAGTCTTGAGTCTTGGGGAGGACCGAAATAATTAGGTACTTATCTTTTGTTCTTCTTATACTCGAGGGCGAGTATAGTTCAAGTGTAAGGAGATTTGATGAGTCGTTTTCGTACCTAATTATTTTTGTCCGAAAAGTCTCTTAACTGTGCAGGCGAAACGCTTTTGTTGGCAGTTATGCAGGAATTTAGGCTGATTTGGCACGTGACGTGGAAATGATGTGGCAACGCGTTTTCCAGCTGGAATGGCGTGATTATGAACAAATTTGGCCGGAATTAGGGAAAGGGAAGGAAAGTGGATAAATAAGGAAGGATAAGATATTTTCCTTATCTCAAAGAATCCTTTCCTTAACCGAAAAGGAACCCTAATTCATCTAGATCAAGGAGCAGCCATATAAAAGGGTTGGAGAGGCACGAAATTCAGCACCTCCTCACACACGAATCCGTCTCCTTTCTGTCCGATCATTCCACCGCCGCCGCCGTTCCGATTCCATCGCCGCCGTCGCCGAGGAGAAGAAGATTAGATCCCGTTTCTATTTCCGTTTCATGCAAGCCGTTAGTTTGAGAAGAAGGAACAAACACTATGTTTAATTTTCAGTTTCGTTAGTTCGTAGTTTTTAAATTCCCGTTCGTTGGTGTAGAGAGATCGACGACTCATTCGGTACTCTCGTTTTGCTTTCGTTTTATTTTTAATTGCAGCTCGTGTTTTCGTTTTAAGGTTTTGTTCGTGTCTACTGTTCTATTTTTAATATCCGTGCATGCTAGAATTAGGATTACAAATGTTTATAATTCTGTTCTGCAAAGTGTCTCACCTGTGCAGTCATGACGTTTTCATGAGTAGCTAAAACTTTTAGTGGTCCGGCAGAATGTAAAACACACACGTGAACAGTACATGAGGCTTAGGTTCGAATAATTAATTGAAAGGGTTTCGGGTTAATTCTGGTTTATTTAATCTAACTAGTAATTTAGGATTGGCCACCCTAAGTTGCGTAGTTTGTAGCTAACTTAGTACTTCCATCGTTTCTTGTGGAACAAGGCTAGGTAAGTAGCAAAGTTATTCATTAGAATAATTGAATTAAACCGGTAGGAGACTATTAGATGTCCAACATATGAGTAGGCTCTTATACTAGGCTCCCTTAGTTCGATAAAATTGTCTAGCTATTAAATCTATTGATTGTCCAACAACGTAGGTTGTAGCTAGGTTAGGGAAGTAGCCGTTTCGATGCCCAACATGGCGGTTACCGAATAAGTAAGTGGGAGTGAGGATCACGCAGTTTAAGTTACGGTGGTCTATAACTAGTAGATTCTTAAGATTAATTCATATTAAGTGCCGAAGATTTGAATTACGTGTGTACTGAATATTCTGCTGGACCTATCTCTCAACTGCCCAGTTAAAACAGTTTTATTTCAATTTTCAGTTTTTACAATTTCTTTCAGTTTTTACAAGTTCTTAGTTTAGATAAAATCCTAAAACTTGCATGGTTGCTAACCAAACTCAAGATAAGTAGAAAAATAATTTTTCTAGTCCTCCGTTCCCTGTGTTCGATACCCTTTGAACTATACTGATATAATTCTCAAGTTTTGCAGGATTATTTAGTGCAATACAACGATCACCATATATTATATTGAATAGTATGTTACATAAATTATAATTTGTTGATTATGCAACATTTTTTATGTGAACACTATTTTGTTGGTGAATTGTTCCATAATGAAGTTGATTCCTCAATTACAACAAGGATTCTTTGGTAAAAATGGGTGAAAATCTTGGGACGTAGGGAACGAAAACCTAAATTATTAAATTATTGCACTGTGAAATGTAATAGAAAAACATCCATTCAATATAAAAATATTAGTGGTTAACAACGATATTATATATATTGGGTGCGAACTAACCCCTAAATAAAAATCGTCCTCTTTGATTTTAGTATTTCATAATTGATTATAAGGAATTTATGGATCTATTTGATATTTTTAATATCTTAAAAAAGCAAAAAAAAATACATTTTGAAATTATCTTATCTATATATAAGTATATATTTTTCAAACAGCTGAAAATTCAGCTGCTTTCACATACGACAAAAACCAATACCACATGCGACAAAAACCCTTCCCTTCCCATACTTCCCAGCCACCGAATTACATGCCTTCGCTAAACTGCAAAACTCATTCCCCACAACCGCTTTTGTTGACTCGACTCCAGTTCCTCCGCCGCGTTGAATTAAACAGTATTAATTCTACAGCGTATCACATACTCCCTCCGTCTCGTTATTTGTGGCTCAATTGATTTCGACACGGAAATTAAAAGAGTAGATGATAAAGTATGAGAGAGAAGATGAGTAAGATAATGAGAGAAAAAATGATAAAATAGGAGAGAGAATGTAATAAAATAGGAGAGAGAATGTAATAAAATAGGAGAGAAGATGATAGAGTAGAAGATATAATAATATTTTTTTATCAAATTAGGAAAATGGCCACAAATAACGGGACATTCTTTCGGGAAAGTGAGCCACAAATAACGGGACGGAGGGAGTATATTCTTAATTTTGGAATCGTTTCTACAGAATACTTATGATTAAACATATACCATTCATCAAAACATCACTGTAATATCATTAGTAGTACTAAAATCCCTAAACAAACAGATGTAGTTCTGTGGAAAGAATGACAGCTCCAAGATTCATCAGAGTAAGGAAAAAAACAAAGAATAACACTAAAAAAGTAAAAAATTAAACTTTGTCAAATCCTTATATACCTGCCCGAGAGTGGGTTTCTCCTTCGAGCTGCAATCCAAGAACAAGAAAAATAACAAGCATTAGTAAATCTGGCATAAAAGACATAACACTACGATTCAAAACTAAGATATCAGTCATTTCAGATCTGAATTAACAGATAATTATGAAAAAGGAGTAAAAAATACGATTATTTTTTATTTAAAAAGAGCAAAGAAAACAAGAACCCTCGAAAGACTTTTTCGGCTAAATCAATCGCCGAGGGGAGATTGAAATAAACAATCAAAACAAGAACAGTTTAAAATCTTTAAGGCAAACGAATCAAACCTACCAAGAAGAAACAATTATTAAACTACAAAATTAAGGGAATGGACAGATCTGAACGCAATAACCGAAAAAAGAACACAAATCTCAAATCTTGCAGGAAGCTGGACCTTTTGAAACGATTAATTACCTAATAAACCGATCTGAAGAGAATCAACGAGATAGCAGAGTCTTGAGAGACTCCCGCAGAGCAAAGATAAAAAAGTAGAGAGAGAAAGAAGGAAGGGGAGAGAGGCGATGTGGAGTGGGGAATTGAGAAATAGGAAAATGATTATATTGAAAAGGGAAATATAAATAATGAAAAAAATGATGTGGAGTGGAGAATAATAATTAGAAGAATAAAAATTAATGAGACTTCTACTACACTATACTATGGTTAAATATGTATTTAGAATCACTTAAATTATTTAACTTCCAATTTAATTTAAGGAAAAGTAATTTTTTATGTTTGAGATGGTTTAAATTTATTAAAATTCTTTTTTTAAATTCAAAAAATTAAAGTTAGTTGAAATAGTATTTGGAATAACTTTTATAAGCAGTTGTTTAAGCTTAAAATTGGTTCAAAAATTCTTTTAAGCGAAAGTTGATAAGGTTTGCAATATTAAAAGAAAAAAATATATTTTAGAAAAAAATAGTTGAAAGACTCTCATAATCTGTTTTTCAGCTTTTTTATTCTACTTTTTTAAAAGCATCATCTGACCAATTTATGAGGTTTTGTTTTTGGGCTTTTTAAGACACACTCACTTTTTTTAATATTTGGAATGTATGCTTCTATTCAATCTCTCGAAGCGATTGAACCCTATATTAAAAATGTTGCAGAAAAACAACATATTGACTGTGACATCTCTGAATTAAATGAAGGGGAGAGAGAAGGTGATGAAGGAAACAGTTTTCAGAGCAATTATTGTGGAGAATTAAGTTTTAACTATAGGATAAATGAACAAGAACTAGATAATGCTCATGCATTGAGGAACTCAGTGGAGGTAAGTTATGTCTGATTGTTGTTTGGTTTAACCTTGTGTTTAAGTTGTATCTAAATTCAAATTTAAACTACCTATTATGTCTGTAGCCATTATCGTGCCTCGCCGATATCCCTCTATTGCAAGACGATAGAAACGAAATCATCATCAAAAGCGGAATGAAAGAATATCGAATCGGCTTATGGAAGAAGACCCTCCGATTTAGCTGGAACCTTTTCGTCGAGGACCACAATCTACAGAACGGTGACGTACTTGTCTTTCTACCGCACGCACCCAACGAATTCACCATCGCAATATTTAATCAGCCGGGATACGAAATGACTTACAAATGACACTACAAAATACGAAGATCTTTTTAACCAAGCATCAGTATTATGTATCTTACATGTGTACTTTACTTTGTATTACAGTCAAATAGCTCAATAATGTATTACTAAAATGAACATAATACTTTGTATTACTAATGTATTTATTGTTCTTTTCCAGTTGCACAATTAACATAAGACGACATAACACATGTTTCACCGGGCACCGCACAAAAGCACTAAATACTATTTGAATTTTCGATATATTGTTGAAATTCATTTGTCAGAGTTTGGCGAACTAAATTTACAATTATATAGTATTTTAGTTTTATATAAGTTATGTTGTGTGAGGTATAATAAATATATATATTATGATAAAATTAGTATTATTATGTTATTTCAACGCTACGCAAAATAAGATACATATGTAGAATGCAGAACTTAGTGTTTGTTTAAAAGGTTGTTCTCATCCTATAATATTTGGACAATTTAAACAGTTGCTATTTAAAAATGAATAGAGCATAATGCAACTTAGTTATATTGACTGGGGGAAATTATTCTATAATTCTTTTAAAGAGTTAAATATGTACACATTAGAAGATATTTTATATAACTCTGGTATGTTAAGCCGAGCCTTTGATATCATGTTAATGTTATTTTTATTAACATAATATTAAATGGATGTAATTAAAACAAACTTTGATTAAATGGATCTAATTAAATGGATCTACCAATTTTAATTAAATTGGTAGAATTTACAATTTGATAAATTTTGAAATATGTTAATGTCAGAATTATCAGTATTATATAAGAAAAAAAGAATAATAAATACATTAGCAAAAACTTAATATTATTACGATATTTGAATGTTATACAACATAAGATACATAGATCTAACGATATCCTAGTGCTTGCTTAAAATACTCTTTTCATCTTGTAGTGCCATTCGTACTTAGTTTCGAACAAAATAGGATAGCAAAAGTAGTAATTAATAAAAAAGACAGCAGTAAGAGCAACGACAGACAAAAATGCATATGAAAATCGGTCCTTTGCAACTATATATACTTGGTACTAGGAGACATTATTATATGGGCATAATTACAATACCGTACGAAGTCGGTTAAACAATGTGTTAGTCCGTATATATAAGGCAATATTTGGATTTACTGTTACCACAAACAGTAGAACTCCCTCGCACATGCCACTATTCCCCCCTACAGTGGCAACTTTTGAAAATCAAACATCTTCGCGCGCTTCCCGATACGCCTTTCCACGCATCCCAAACCGACTTCTTCACCCACACACACGAATCCTGAAAAAAAATCTCTATTACTCAAAACCAAAACAAAAAATCGGCCATCTCTTTTCCAATTCTTTCTCCAGAGTTACAGATCCAAGAGAAGACCTCAAGGTAATTTCTTCAAACCTTTTTTGTCGTCTTACGCTTGCACAGATCCTATGCCCCTAGAAGTAGTTTCTTCAAATGCTTGTTCTTAGGTTGGGACAAGGAATTAGAGGAGAGGTTGAGATGAAGGTTTGAAGATGGTGAGATGGTGTTGTGTTTTGGTGGGAATTATGGAGAAAAATCGAGATTTTATATTTATATTTTTAGAGAGAAATGATGCCTTGCTTGAGAGAGAAGATGATGGGGTTTGTCACACCCCGTTTTGGAAGGAACGGGTACGGAAAATGAATGATTGCTCCGAGTAATAAAATCGGCATCGGATAGGAATGTTTTCGGGCTACGGAGCGGGAAAGTGGGAAAGTCTGGATCTACTTCCTTAATTATTATGTTTTCCTTAATTATTATATTTTATATTTAAATATGTTTATGGTAATATGTGTAGCCTATAAAAGACATGTTTGCATAATGTTATGGTATCGAATATCAATCAAATGAAATCTCTCTCAAACTCTTCCTTTCTCTCTCTCGGCTAAATCTCTCTCTCTCTTTAATCTATCTATCTCTCAACTTCTCTGCTATTATCCCTCTCCTTCAAGTCTCTTATCATCAAGGATCTTGAAATTATATTAACAATTATGTTTAACAATCCGAGGGATTCTTCCCGGATTGTTACAATGGTATCAGAGCAACGTTCCTGCGACTATGGGCTTCCCCGGCGAACGGCGATCGAACAATCGATTGCGGCGGTCTTTGAGCAAGAAAATGCTCGCTTTGTCAAGGAGATTAATCGAGTGTTTAATTATTACCTTCGCAGACCGGCAACTGTTCTGGTCTCAACTCCAGTAAACACCTCCGCCAAGGTTTCCACACCTCCAATCGAGTCTACCACCTCGACTCCTGTTCCAGTCCCTACTCCAACAGCTGCAGCTCCTGCCCCAGCTCCGATATCAACTCCACCGGCAGCCGCCCCTGCTGCAGCACCAACTCCGCCGGCAGCTCCGCCTTCGCCAGTTTCAACTCCGCCGCCTGTCTCCGCGCCTCCCCCTCTCAGAAAACCGACAGCCACCTCTCCAGTTCATTCGCCGCCTGCTTCACCTCCAACTGCCGCTGATGATGATGCTCAGGCTACTAAGGCCGAAGAGGTTGCAGAAGAGAAAACTGAGGATAGTGTTTTCCTCCCAAGTCCAAGCAACACTCCTACCACCGTCCAAGAATCGAGTCTTGGGGACAAGACTCCATAAAGAGGGGAGTATTGTCACACCCCGTTTTGGAAGGAACGGGTACGGAAAAGGAATGATTGCTCCGAGTAATAAAATCGGCATCGAATAGGAATGTTTTCGGGGAGTATTGTCACACCCCGTTCGCTACGCGATTCCGTAGTATCGTATTAGTATCTATTTTTCGTATTAGTTTCCTTATTAATTCCTTTAGTTATATTTGGTTAAGTTGCTAGGGTTTAATTAAATTAGGTCTTAGTCGGATACTTATATATATCCGCTACTGCTTATTGAGTTGGTATCGAAAGTTAATTATCTCTTACTATTCTCTCTCCAATCTCTTTACTTTCAATTATCTCTCTTTTCTCAATCTCTCGTTCATCTCTCTCCCTCAATCAATACTTTCAATCAACAATCCTTTCTTTCTCTCAATCAAGCTTCTTCAATCGAAACAACCAGGAAATTATTCCTTCTCAATCATACGATCTGCACTCAATTATGTTTAACAAACCGGCGGATTCCGGCCGGTTTGTTACAGGGTTGGAGTGTTAGAGAGAGAAAGGAAACGGATTGTTTGATAGAGTGAGTGACTTCTTCAATTTTGAATTGTTTTGATATTTTATTTGGGCTTTAAATTATTATTATTTTAAATATTTAAACTATAACGGGAGTTTGAAAGGGGTAGAAGAAAGGGGAAGAAGAAACGTTTGGATTTAAATTCTTCAGAGTGAGTTTTTAGGCAAAAGCCTACATCCTATTGGTTAAATCCGTTAAGACGTATTTAAATAATAGAATCTTGCTGCATTGCTGATGCTTGAGTTTGTGTAGGTGGAGTCGTTGAACATTCCTTTCCTGTCAGTTGAAGACCTCCCGGTGGACTTGTCAACGAGTTTTGACATTGTAGTGGATGCAATATTTGGGTTTTCTTTCTAGGGTACAGTTACTCTCAAATTTTGTTAGTCCATCTTTAGTTGAATATGTTTCAAAATTTGTGTATATGCTGTTATCAAGTTGATTATCTTCAATGTTTAAGCCATGGAGGAGAAAAGAAGTTCCTATCAGCTGCTATTTTTGTGGATCAGCACTAAATTGTTTCATCGTGATCATATACTTTCCATATTCTTTGTGGCTTAAGATCCACACTAGATGAAATTGTTACCATCCTCTTGAATTATCCTTTTCTTGATGAATCTTTTTGCTTGCGTCAAGTCCAACCTTAACATATACTCTGCATAAGCACTTTTCATCCCCTTTTTTGCATATTTTATCAAATGCACTTGTGTTTTCCAAAGATGAACAAGGTTAGTTATCTCAAAGTAAGAGTCAATTGGAGACATTAATGATGTATGTCGTTGATGTAGCTTCTGTTAGTCTGATACATTTTTGATAGAATTCTTGTCTACTCCTTTAGGCAGCCTGAGGCCTGCTTTTGATGTTATTATAGAAAGGTTGGTAGCTGTAAAAACCCCAGTGAGAAGAATTCGCCTGTCATAGTGTCAGTTGCGAAGGTGATATGAGTGGCAGCGACATTAGACCAGACTTGCTAGTATGCATCTCTGGTTTAGAAATTTACCTTTCCTTTGTGAACTTCTCAAATATATCCTCTTATGATCTCGCTCTTGACAGGAAGCTAATGTTGCAAATTGTGTTTAGGTTTCCTTGGGCTCCTAAATTATGTGCCAAAAGATTCTCCGGCGCACACCATTTCCTTGGAGGCAGATTTGTTCCCCCAGCCATTGCTGAAAAATTCAAGCTAAACCTTCCTGAATATCCTGGAACTTCTATGTGCGTCCGGATTGGTAAGCCTCCACGAGTTGATATACCAGCTCTTAGAGAGAACTACATTTCTCCTAAGTTTAACGAAAACCAAGCTGAAGATGATCCCTTTACTCAGGTATATCTTCACCTCGAACAGAGTGAGTGGCTTCATTTTTACCTGTTGTTGTTTATATGTACTTTTATGAATTTACTTTATCACTTTATGATATTGTAGTTCCAGAAATGGTTTGATGATGTAGCAGCTGCCTTGAAGGAACCAAATGCAGTGGCCATTTGCACGGCTGGGAAGGACGGGAAACCGTAAGACTAATGCCTTTAACCTGTTTGTTTGTTTGGTGATGCTGCTCTTGCTACTACCTATGTGGCTATTGTTTACTGGTGTTATGCATCTCTTAACTCAATCATGATATTACTTCCTATTGCTTTTGCCAAAGCTCGTCAAGAATGGTATTGCTGAAAGGATTTGACAGAGATGGTTTCGTCTGGTAAAATATGCTATTGTACACTTATTCAGGTGCATAAAGCCTGATTAGAATTCTACTGGCCATTCCAGAAGTCTTAAACCATATCATCTTCTGATAGGTACACAAATTATGAAAGTCAAAAAGCTCGTCAATTATAAGAAAATCCTCAACATGCTCTCCTCTTTTATTGGGATGGCTTAAATCGCCAGGTACCTCACTACCTCAGATACTTCATCAAATTCTGTCCACCAGTTAGGAAGCAAGAGATCCACATGGACTTTTTTCTCCATTTCCTTTATATATGAAGACTATTTTCACTTCATATAATGGGTTTGGAACTTTTGCTTGAGAGAGATTAAAAACAACAAAATGGTTTTTTACCAAGTTCCTGACTACCAGTCTCTTAAATGGAGATAATTTATTTGAGGAATGAATAATCACTTGGCAATAATGTACCTATCTTCATTCTTGTTTTTACAAATTCATTAAAACGTTAAGGATATCACTTGAACTAATAGAAAACAAAAACAACAAATGATGCATGGTATCAAGCTCCATCCGTAACTAAGATTTCACTATACACCTTGGTTTTAGGTAAGGATTGAAGGGTCAGTGCAAAAGGTTTCTGATGAAGAATCTGAGCAGAACTTTCACAGCCGTCCTAGGGGAAGCCAAATTGGAGCAATTGTCAGCAAACAGGTTTCTGTTTGTTCTTTTATTTCTTCCCTCCACTCCTCTGATATGTAGTCTCTCTCTCATGTGCCCTTTTCTTATATGCATTTCTTCTGCAGAGCACTGTAATCCCCGGAAGGGAGTACCTTTACCAACTGCAGGCAGAGCTAGAGGCTAAGTACTCTGACAGGTTAGTTTCACAGTCTGGCTTGCATGATTTAACTATGTTGACGAGTCGATATTGCTGAATAATGATTATACTTCCTTGTCCGCTCTTAGGATACTTTATGGGGGAACAATGTAGAGCCCGGCGGTGAAATGCCCAAATAGGTAAAAGCAAACACATTTATACCCAATTGTTATATTTAAGTTCACTATATACCCAAAAAGACTAAAATACCCTGCTTCTTCGATAAAGTGAAACGATAGGATGGTCCGATCACGATCCGACCGGAGGGGCCGATCATGTTCCGACCGCTCGGACATGACCGAGCATGCTCGGTCTGTGCCGATCATGGCCGATCAATATGTGCCGACCACAAGGTCGGTTGGTGCCGATCATGGCCCATCAATATGTGCCGATCATATTGTGCCGACCATGACAATATGGTGCCGACCACAAGGTCGGTCGGTACCGATCATGGTGCCGATCAAATAGGGTAGTGCCGATCAATAGGGTAGTGCCCATCACATAGTGCCGATTTGACAAGTTTAGGTGAAAAATTTGAAAAAGTGAGGGTATTTTAGTAAAATTGGGTATTTGCTAGATAGTTTTTAAATGAATGGGTAATTTTGTAGTTGTAATAGTCAAATAGGGTATATTGATATATTACTACAACAATGTATGGCTACTATATCTTTTGGAATAATAACTATATAGTACATATATGCTTGGTTTATTTAACTTTGACTCAAACTCTGTCCGTATCGTCTTTGTGTATATTTCACAGTATAATTTGGTGTTAGGTATAACTATTGTATATTGCAGAAGCACGTGGTCCTTCCAATTTAGCTTTCTTTAGTTTCTTGTGGAATTTATTCATTTTATATCAGCTTGTCAACTCTAAATCTTGACATTATTTCAAATTTGTATTATCTATTTAAAATAGAAATTTGTTTATTTTTTTGTGGAAGTAGTATTATATTTGCATTTTCCACTAGATCAAATATATAATTTCACATCTTTATAAATCATGTCATTATCTGCATTGTCCTTCGTAAAAAAAACATATCCAAAACTCAAAAATCACAATTTAACCTACATATATCTAGCTAGGCACCGCGTTGGCGCGGTGGGAAATTTATAGTAATTGTATAATCTAATATATTTATTGAAAATTGTTTGATAGAAAAGTGTGTATGAGATAGATATAAATATTCTTTATATACTGCCTCCGTTTCATACACTTGTTAAGTATATCATTTTGATCGGTCTCATCTCACTTGTCCAGTTTCTACCAACCTAAATTAACTCTAAACAATTAAATAATTATATAGATCTCACACATTTATCACCCAAACTGTTGGGAGATGATTCGGTAGCTCAGTGTTAGTAGATTTGAATGATCCTAAAACCCTAGTTTGATTGATGAACCATTGAGTTGTAATTGTATTGTCGTGTCTCTGAGAGTTTCAGACTCAGTAGATATTCTTTCAGCATGGTTCAGGCGTTCAGTTTTGTCTGCTAACTTTTCAGTAGACTAGCAGCCTCATTACCATGGAGAGAAGACTCAGTAGTGCTGGACTCAGCAGGAGCAGCATACTGAGAGGCTATCATACTCAGTAGTGCTGGATTCAGCAGGAGCAGCATACTGAAATGAGTCGGTGGAACTGGACTCAGCAGGAGCAGTTCACTGAACTCAGAGTTGATCTTCAGTAGAGTTGGACTCAGCAGGAGTATACTACTAAACAAAGATCAGACTCAGCAACGGCCAGACAGTCTCTTGACTGTCAGTGATTTTATAAGTCAAATCAGTAGAGTCATACGAGGTTCAGAGAAATCAACTTTAGACCTGCCTTGAAGTCTGTTTGTCTCATCTACTTTCTACAGCCTCGACCAGTGACGAGCAGTCAGCTGTCTACTTTCTGATTAAAGCTGCAAGTCAACATATTTCCAGAAATGGAGGGAAAAGACTTTGCCAGATTTCTTTGAAAAAGACGTTAGCTACCCAAAAGAGAGTGATACATGGATCATTGTCTCCAACGGATCTTTCATGACACTTCTCTATAAATAGAGGGAAGAATTCAAATCGAAGCTCACCTAGAAATCAAGAACACACACGAGCGATTACGAGCAAATTCAAACCGAGTTAAGCTTTCCGCAAGAACTCCAAAGAAAACATTGAAGCGAAAAGCGACATTCTTGCTCAGAGGGAACCAAGCTGAATTAGATTCAAAGCCTCTAGTATCCAAGCGATTGAACACGAACACAGAGAGATTATATCTCATTGTTCGTCGCTCTAGAAGCCTCATTCTCGTTCCCTTCCCTCTAACCTAAGCTCAGCTGACCATATCTATAGCTTAGATCGAAGGAGTTCATCCCTGATCTGTTCTTTATTGTAAAGAATTCCTTGATAGTTGGAGAGTTTGTCAAACGCTTTAGTTTGATCCTTGTAAACTGAGACTTGCTCAGTATAATCTTCAAGACCAGTGTTTGTCCAGTGCACAAACCGACTGAGACTAACTCAGTATAATAAAATAGCCTCCTGATCTTTTCAGGACAGTGGACGTAGGATTGTTTGATATCCGAACTAGGGGTGTACAAAAAACCGCAAAACCGCCCACCCGCACGCACCCGTCCGTAATCGCCCGCAATCGCGCGGTTTAAATTTTTATGTGCGTATTAACGGTTTATATTTTTACAACCCGCAAAGTATTGGGTGGGTTGCGGATTTGAATTAGAAAACCCGCATTTAAACCGCCCACTCGCATATTTATTTTAATTACAATAATATCATAATTATATAATTATATTAATATTTTTAATCTAAAAATTGAATTTTATTAATTAGTTCACTATGCCAAATTAACAGTATTAAAATAGTAATAACTAAGTTACATGAAAAAGTTGAGCTGCGTTTATCAATGTTACTTCCAAAGCCATTTACTTGTAATAAAAAATTAAAAAATGACTAATAAATTCACATAAAATAAAAAGAAATGCAATATATGAATTCTTCTGAAGATTCTGGACTACAAGTCTACAACAATTCCCAAAGGCCAAAGCGAGTCAAACGCAGCTTCTAAACCCTTAAATAATTTGGGAATACTTTTAGAATATCATTTATTGCTTTTGATAATCGTTTAAACTGTGTAGGAAATATTTTTTTTAAAACTTATCAACCCACTAAACCGCCTGATAAACCACCCGCAACCGTTCAACCCGCCGACATGCGGTTTTCTATTTATATTTGGCGGTTGCGGTTGGATAATTTTGTAAAACGCAAGCATTTAGGTGGTTTTCGGTTCCGTTTGTCACCCGCCCAAAACCGCCCATGTACACCCCTAATCCGAACCACTTTAAAAATCGTTGTGCTCTGTTTTACTGTTGCATTGATGTCTGTTCGTACTGAAAATATCTTTCAAAATCATTCAACTGTGTTTCAGCAAAGCTTAAAAGACTGCACTAATATACTAAAACAGTTTTACTAAAAACGTTTTCTAACTCAACTGAATCGGGCCTACACATTTCCGCACTCTACTGAACTTTACTGAACGGTACTGAATTCTGACTTTTGTCAGCTAGCTGGCCTCAGTACAATCAGTCACTCTGCCACGCGATTCAGAACAGTTTATTTGGTCTACTGAACTTATTCAGCAAGACACTC
Organism: Lavandula angustifolia; assembly: GCA_028984105.1. Classification (NCBI taxonomy): domain Eukaryota; kingdom Viridiplantae; phylum Streptophyta; class Magnoliopsida; order Lamiales; family Lamiaceae; genus Lavandula; species Lavandula angustifolia. Next base: position 24,375,748 of record CM054810.1, on the reverse strand, counting down.
TCCTGAAAAGGATTGTTCGCGTTTTTAAGTTGAGAAAGTTTTCAAGTGTATTCACCCCCCTCCCCTCTACACTTGAACGTTTATCTCGGGATCAACACAAACCAATTCTAAATAATTAATTTATTATATGAATCTCACACTTTTATTATATGAAACCTACCACCTAAACAATCGCCGCAAAAAGAAAGTGGACAAGTGAGATGAGACGAAGCGAGTACTAAAAACAAAATCAGCATTTAAAATATTTGCAAATATCATATATGTAAATGAATTGTCATATGAAAATGAATTTAATTAGTTATGGAGTTACCATTTCTCTCATCCTATGCGTGTAGATCAACATGCAGCGTTGACTTTTCGAGTCAAGAGTCAGCTATGTGCCAAAATTAAACATCCTTAATCCGGATTATGAAAGACCCTTTTTCAATTTAGTTACTCGTCAATAATATTATAATTTAAAATAGATTATTGATTTTTTTTAAAAATATATATTTAATCCAATATATTCCATACGTTAAAAATAACTTGAAAGAGTCAAACAATGAAGAGGTACGAGGCTGCGGAGGATTTTCGAAATAAAGAAATTTCTTGAGGTATTGTTAGTGGTCAACGCAAGTAATCAAATAAATTACGAATTTATTAGAACATTATATATATATATATATATATATATATATATATATATGAGAGGGTTCTATAAATACTACTTTAATGAAAGAATAAGGAACAAATCACATCCTTTCAATTTCATGAATCAAAGGCTAGGATTAAATAGGAGATTTTGAGAAAATACAGAATGTTTAAATTATTTTACTTCATTAAGGGTATGATTGTTCTAAAATAAAATAAAAAATTAAATCCTACTCATCAAAAGCAAAATTAAAGAAACCCATCGTCCCCTCTTCTCTAATACTATATCTCATCCCTCTATCTCTCTACATTTCTTTCTCTCCCACATCTCTCTAAAATCACCGATCTCATCCCTCTCTCATCTCTCTTAATTTTTCTTCTCTCTCTCAACTCTTCACCATCCACGGCTGCTCTATAAGCATCGGCGCCCCCATGTATCTTGTTGAGAACAACATCAGCGCTAGCGGTTTACTGGTCCTGCCGAGATGTAATTTTCGTTTATGTATTTGTTCTCCCTGTCTCTCTTTCTCTCTCTCCATCTATCTATCTATCTATCTATCGTCTCTGCATAGATATACATAGATCCGATCATCACGGCATCACGATAGAACAATCCAGATCTGTAGAGATCAATTCGAGATCTTTAAAGATCTACCTCAGATATGTTCTATATATGTGTAGATCTGTTCTATATATGTGTAGATCTGACCAAGATTTGTAAAGATCTCTCTCAGATCTGTAAATCCAGTAAAAGTGCATACAAAATACACGAAAGTGCATATAAATTTCACGTAAAGTGCATATAAATTCATCAAAGTGCATATAAAATTCACACAAAGTGCATACAAAATTCCCTTAAAGTGTATAAAAAATTAACGTGAAAGATCTTCGAAGAAGAATTTTGAAGGAGAAAATTGAATTATATTGTTTAATAAAAAAAAATCGTATTTTCTTTCTTTTGTATATGTTTATTAATAAAAAAGATATAGAATTAAAAAAATAAAATGATTATGTTGATTAATCGACTTAAAATTCAATAAGATATAAAATGATTTTATTGTTTAATCAAAATAATTTATAATTTAATAAAATATAAAATAATTATGTTGATTAAGGGAGATAATTTAAATTTAATAAAAGATAAAATGACAAAATTACTTGTGTGTCCTTAATGAATAAAATAAAAGATTCAAAATTAAAAATAGCTCCTTCAATCTGGACCGCATATCTTCAAAATGAAAGAAGGAGATGTGTTCATAGTTCTTTCAATAAGAAGGTGTTCCTAAAAGATCAATCATATATATATATATATATATATATATATATATATATATATATATATATATATAGGGTGTGGGCCATGATTAGTTCCTAGTTCTCACAAATATGGAGGGTTCTCACAAGATCTACACCATATATATATATGGTATGGTTCTAGAGAGATCCAATCTTTAAAAGAGATACGAGATTCAATTGTGACCGTAGAGGCATCCTAATCAAATGGCCAAGGAGATAAAGGGCATTTTTGGAAAAGAGATTTGTTTCAATTTGAAGATACGGGAATGGGCGGGCAACAATTCAGTTTCTCTTTCTTCGACATTGGAGGCGATTTCGACGAGAACCATATCTAGGTTTCGACTTCCGTTGCAGAAATTGGTGAAAGCTCGAGCACAATTGATCAATTAAGAGGTAGATTTGGTGATTTTCTTGTTCTTATTGTTTGCCTATCGATTCTATTCTGCGTGACAGTTTCGGTTCTGAAAACCCACGCAATTTTGGGGGAGTTTTCTGCAACACTCCTTCGTTTATGGTTTCGGTATTGAGATTTTGTTGTTTCAAAGTATGTTCATTCGTTCGAAACATCATTTGGGAGAGTAAGGGTTTTGTGAAGATATTCTGGTGAATTGGTATGAGATTTAGGGTTTTATTCTGGTTTTGAGTACGATTACTGATTTTTTTTTTCTGGTTTTGAGTACGATTTTGGTTTTTAATCATAGCTCTATGATTTTTAACCTTAGATCTATAGGTTTTATTGTGATTTTTTTTATTCTTGTTAATCTTGATGTGTTTTTCGATCTGTTTCTAGAGATATACATCTAGTTCCGCAAATTTTGCTCTGTATGGAATGCCATTTCATGATTCTTGCCCTTTTTGGAAAAATATGCATACGTAGCAGTAATATGCATAAATTTGTAGAATGGTATGCATGATTTAGATGTTATATATGCATGAAAAAATGAATGCATTGTGAGTATGTGACGGACTGCGTTTCATTTTGGGGTTCGAAGTAATATGCATGAATTTGTAGAATGATATGCATGAATTAGACATTATATACGCATGAGAATGAATGCATTGTGATGTGACGGACTGCGTTTCTTTTTTTGGTTCGAAGTAATATGCATGAATTTGTTGAGTCGTATGCATGAAAATGAATGCATTGTGAAGCATATGACGGAGTGCATTTCATATTGTATTCGAAGTAATATGCATGAATTTGTAGAATGGTATGCATGGATGAGATGTTATATATGCATGAGAATGAGTGCATTGTGAAGCATGTGACGGACTGCGTTTCATATTGTGTTCGAAGTAATAAGCATGAATTTTTATAATGGTATGCATGGATGAGAGGTTATATATGCATGAAAATGAGTGCATTGTGAAGCATATGACAGACTGCGTTTTCTATTGAGTTCGAAGTAATATGCATAAATCTGTTCGATGGTATGTATGAAATTGTGAGTAAGTAGGCATGAAAATGAGTGGCGATTTGCATGAAACTATAAATTGTCATGATTGAATCTCAATTTTCTTTTGCATGAGACATTCAAAGGTGATGGAAAGCCTTGGAGAGTTCCATCCAACTTAATGATTTCGATTTATGTCAGCATTCGGGGGCAAAAATAGAATCAACATAATGAAAAGAACTATATTCATCCAACGACTAGACCATTTGTGTTCTATCATGCATGAAACATTATAAAAATCTGCATAAATTCACCTAGAATATAATATACATAAACAAATAATCAGAAAATAGGAAAACACAAAAATCAAATAAAACAAACGAAATGAGCAAAATTGCCCAAGAACAATGAACGTCCATCCAAAATCAATCTTTATGCGTACACATCAGATTCATTCTAAGAAAAGAAACAATCGAGGTCAAAAGAAACATTTGATTGTAACGACTCTGTTATTCCGATTCGAATATGCATGAAAAGTTCACAAGATGAGCATAAACACATAATATCATGAGCATAAAAGTGTAAAAGTCAAACATGACAGCAAAATGGGTGGAGAGAGAAAATATGAAGTTGAATTAAAAGAAGAGAAGTTTACAAAAATACCCTTAATGAGAGTGATTTTCTCCTTTTTTGATTTATTTTTAAATGTTACCTAATAAAAATGATGGTCATAGATCAACGAAATGTGTGGACGAGATCGGTTCTCGTATCTCTTTTGAATTTAGGATCTCTTTTGATCCATTTTCTATATATATATAGGGAATTGATATTATGAGATCCAAATCTTAAAAGAGATACGAGAACCGATCTCGTTCCTCCATTTCGCAAATCTAAGGCTCTCATTTTATCCCCAAAAGCATTTAAATTTAAATCAAAAAAGGAAAAAATAGTCTCATTAAGGGCAAATATGTCATCTTATCTTTTCTTTTCCCTAGCTGCATTTTCGTCTGTTTCTGAATCTCCATTTTCTGAATCTGCATTTTCGGTGTTCAAAACTCACTTCTCAGCCGAAAGTTTGTCTTCAAATCGACCACTCGGAAGTCGATTATTTCTCGTGGGTTTCGAAGTTCTATGTTTCTTGAGTGATTTAATCTCGTTTTCCTTGTCGATTTATCCCGATTTTGAAGATTGATTTTTGCACATTTTTCGATTTTTTACAGATTTTGCTGCGAAGGTAAGAATTACTTATGGTTTTCGAAAAATTGTAGTTCAATATTTGTGGAATGATTTGTTGGGTTCAAATTCTTGAAGGTCGATTTCATTTTAGAGTTTTTTCATAGAGATTTCTGGATTTATAGGGTAGAAGTCGTTTTTCCAAGTGATTAGGGTTTTTGTTCTTTATTTATGAGATGTATGTATCGATTAAGTATTGTTTTTTTGTTGTAGATTCACTATTATAATTTTTGCATACGTAAATACAATGTTCATGCATATGTATTTGTTAGTTTATGCTGATACTGTGTAATATTCATGCATGTAGTTTGTTGAATGGCTGAACTGTTACAGTCAATTGTGTCTATTGAATCCGATGAATCCATTTACATTCCTGATTGCCCGGCCGAATTGAAACCGTATGTTGGACGGAAATTTGTTACTCTTGATGAGGCCGAAACTTTCTATAGAGACTACGGAGGTTTGTGCGGTTTCGATATCCGTAAGTGGTCGATAAAACGTCATGGGGAGGGGTCTATTATGCGTAGATATTTAGTGTGCAATAGAGAAGGGGAGAAATTCATGTATGTTGATAATGTTAATTCGAAGAAAACAAAGCGAAGGTGTAATTCAAAACGGTCATCTTGCTTTGCACGCGTTGTATTTAAATCCCACTCTGAAAGGTGTAATTCAAAACGATTTGTTCACCCTTATTTTCTGAATGGGTTTCTACCTCTTCTTCCTCGTTCTCAGAGACCCCCTTAAATTGTTTTGTAATTCGAAGTTAAATATAATGAATTCTGTGTGCATAATTATTCAACTACATATGCAATAACTACTTATATATAATACATGAAAGGGGTTATTAAAATGGAAAATGAAATAATTATATTTGTGCCTATACAATTAATAATTTATGCATACACAGAATTAAGTTTATGCATACCTTAGAAACAGATTTTACAGAATACCAAACTAACGAGGCATGCAACTGTATCACTAACTATGTATTCAACATGTAATTTCGTGCTTATGCAATTCATAATTTATGCATATATAGAAAAAAATTTTTGCATACGTTGGAAATTGGTGATCGCTGTATTGCACCAAATAATCCTGCAAAAACGTGAGAATTATATCAGTATAGTTCACATGGTATCGAACATAGGGAACGGAGGACTAGACATATTATTTTTCTACTTATCTTGGTTTTGGTTAGCAACCACACAAGTTTTGAGTTTTATTCTAAACTAAGAACTTGTAAAAACTGAATTAAATATAAAAACTGAGAACTGAGATAAAACTGTTTAAACTAGGCAGATAAGAGATGGGTCCAGCAGAATATTCACACACACGTATTTCCAATCCTTGGCACATAAAATGAATTAATCTTAAGAATCAACTAGTTATAGACTACCGTAACTTAAACTGCGTAATTCTTACTCCCACTTTCTTAGTCGGTAACCGCCATGTTGGGCATCGAAACGGCTACTTCCCTAATTTAGCTACAACCTACGTTGTTGGGCAATCAATAGATTTAATAGCTAAACAGCTTTATCGAACTAAGGGAGCCTAGTATAGGAGCCTACTCGTATGTTGGACATCTAATAGTCTCCTACCGGTTTAATCCAACTACTCTTTCGAATAATTTCGCTACTTACCTAGCCTTGTTCCACGAGAAACGATGGAAGTACTAAGTTAGCTACAGACTGAATAACCTAGGGTGATCAAGCCTAAATTACTAGCCAGATTAAATAATTCAGAATTAACCCGAAACCCTTTGATTAATTATAAGAACCTAAGCCTCATGTACTATTCACGTGTGTGTTTACATCCTGCCGGACCACTAGAAATTTAGCTACTCATGAACCTGTCCTGACTGCACAGATAAAACACCCTGCGAAACAGAACATGCACCATTTGTAACCCTAACCCTAGCATGCACGTAAACGAAATTTATTTAAAGACAACGGTCTAAAAACAGGAAACGAACATCAACAGAATTCAAACTAACATAAACTGAATTAGAAACGAGAATTGCAACTAGATTTAAGTATCGAAACCTACGGTCTTTCAAGCGGAAATAACAAGAGCGAAGCAAATGACAAGAACGAAACTTAAGCTAATATTTGAACATATGAAAACTGAAATACGAAATACGAAAGTGTTTGTTTCAATATTAAACTACTGTAGCATGAAGTATTCGGAATGGATAGTGGTTGATATCTTCTCGGCGGCGGTCGGTATTTGGCTTCGGCGGTGGCTCGGCGGCAAGTTGATCGGATCGGAAAGGATGAGTCTTCGAGGGTGGAAAGGTATGCACGGCGTGTTTTTGATGGTGAAAAGGCTATGATTTTCGTGCTTCAATCCTCCTTTTATAATACCCTAGATCATATCTAGGGTTTCTTCTTGGATAAGGAAAGGATTTTGATAGATATGGAAATATCTAATCCTTCCTTATCTTCTTCTTTCCTTCCTCTCTCTTTCCTTTCTTGATCCTTTTTCTTTCCTTCTTTCTTCCTTCGACCAAAACCGCTCAAAATATCCTCATTCCAGCTGTAATTCGCGTCGCCACCTCATCTCCACTTGTCGTGCCAAATCAGCTCCTTTTCTGCATAACTGCCAACAAATACGTCTCACCTGCACAGTTAATAGACCTTTCTGGACAGAAATAATTAGGTACGAAATTGACTCATCAAATCTCCTTACACTTGAGCTATACTCGCCCTCGAGTATAAGAAGAGAAAAAGATAAGTACCTAATTATATTTGGTCTTCCCCAAGAAAGAAAAGACTCAAGACTCGAACAAGAACAAAAACAAGACTCGACACGAACGGAAGAAAGAAAATAACAACGGACTCACAAAACGAAAAACAAGAAGCCATACCAATCAATTCGAAATTTTCAGCACCAATTCTCTAGCCAAGCAATGTCAAATTGTGCAATCATGATCTCATCCAACAAGTAGACAATGCAAATTTTGAAACTAAGCACATATATATCAACTTGGTCAAAATCTAAACAATGTGGATCTCCTCAAGTTTCACTCAACACTCAACTAATCTAGGTCCGGTTCAAGCCTACTCAAAAGAAAATAATCCACGCAATCACGATAAGAGATCATCACAATAGCAATATCAAGGAGGTCTTTCTCATTCAGTTGTAATGGGGCTTAGGACTTAGACAATTTGATGTTGGTAAGGGTCCTAGGGGTACTAAGCTCCATTAAAATTCAGAAATAATGTTATGCATGTAAAACTCTCTCACCTGTGCAGTCAAGAAAGTCAAACTCCCACCACTTAGAAAATTCACTTCAATGCTACATCATCAACTATGCACCCATACTCTTTCTTTTCTGCCACGTATCATATTCAGATTTTTTTTCTTTTTCTTTCATTCTCAATTTCTTTTCTTTTCCTAGCACATACTCTTTTTTAGCAAACTGGGCACAAACTGTCTCAATTGTATAGACATGACACTTTTGATACTGCTTATATTGAACAGTCTTTACACTTAGACTTTTTATCCAATCTGTTTTTCTGCAGCATGTTTATACTGGGCAGGTAGGAGAATACACTTCAGATTTTAACTATCATGCACAAAGGAGTTCGTAAAAAAATGCAATAACACGGGTCAAGAGAAAGTTTAAAAATGGCCTGGGCTAAAATTTTACTAACTCAAATCAAGAAATTCGGCCAAGGCTCAAATTGGTTCACTAAGGGATGATTTTGGGTATTAAAAATTTTGTCGCGGCCGTGTGGCTAAAAATCCCTAGTGCCTCTTATCATTTATCACAAGTGATTCAAACATATTGCGACTTTGTGGATAAACACTCTCAAAAGAAATAGTAGGAAGTGTCCTACTTTAAGGCTCAAATCTTATTTAAGTGAGTGGTTAATAAATTTCGATCCAAACAAAGTTTATTTTTCGTCATTCTAAGTTACATACACATACGTGCCTAGATCTACTCTTCACAAAGTCTACAAGTAAGAATATTGAAAATGAAAGCACAAATAAGACAAGCTTGATCATAGAAAACGGCACTTCAAAAATCAAAAATTTTGGCATGCTTCGACACAAAATACCCCCCTCCTTACACTTAAACCTTGCTCGCCCTCGAGCAAGAAAGAAAACAAAAGAAAGAGAGAAGGCATGACAAAATAAACAAACAAACACCCTCCTTACACTTGGTCCCTACCAAGTGTAAGAAACAACGAAAATTAAAGACAAAAGAAAAAAGAAACACCCCTCCTTACACTTGATCCCTATCAAGTGTAAGAACAAGAAAAACACATAAAAACGGACTCAAACACAAAACAAAAAGACACAAAACGAAAAATGGGGAAGAAAAGTCACGGGTCGCCTCGCCTGGGCAGGCGAGGCAGTCTGTTCATAACTGTGCGGCGGAGACGGTCCACTCGGCGTCCAAGGGAATCCAGATCCGTCCTTAGCGTCTGCACTATATCCTGTCCTGCAGAGGTAAAGGCACTCGAGACACGAGGTCCCGGTGGATAAAACAGGATCTCCCGGTTAGGCAGTTGGTACAGTAGGCGAGTATGCCTCAACAAAGTCCAATCAAACAAAGATGGTAGATCTACCCTAGTCAAATAACCCGCATCATGTATGATAAAATTGCGTTCAATGAACGTGGCAAGGATATGGCACAAAGTCATGTGACGCACGGTATGACTAGCAATTATGAACATGTTATGAGCAATCCACCAACCTAAGTTAATGAGGCGCCTATTAACCATGCACCATAGAAAATACAACTCATTGGCACTCACCTTTTCAAAAGACGTACTCTTTCCGGTCAAATTGTGAGCTAAATATTGGTGGCACATGCGAAGGGCGGGATCCTCTATAAAGCTGACATGGGAACCGGAGGTGACAAACTCATCCGGGTCGCTTGGGGCGAGAAGCCTTGTTGGTCCGGAGACGAAAAGTCAGGTGTAGAGGGGGGGGAATACACTGAGCTCGTTTCTTTTTCTCGGTGAAGGTCGGTGAAGCCGATGTTTGCAAGCGATGAACGAGTGCCAAGTAAGCCTTCGATCACCGGGGTCAAAGTGAGTCGGCTTCGAGCTCTTCTACGGACCGATGTCGGTATTACGAAACTCGGATCGGAGGCGTAGTGCGGATAAGTGTTAGGCCGGAGTCGTCTCTTTTGAAAACGCGTTTTTGCAAGTTAAATCTTTTGGTGTGCACTTTATAAAATACGTTTTATGCAAACTTATGATTTTCAAGTCGGTTGAATGCAATGCAATAAAACGATGAAATGAACACAAGCGATTTAACGTGGTTCGGATACGCAAGATCCTACGTCCACGGTCCCGAACAAGGCGGGAGAACTTGTTGATTATTCCCGAGCAAGCCTCGGCGGGGATACCGTACCTTTGGACAGTTCCCTCTAAGTTATAGTCCTTAGCGACTTTACAATCCAAACCTAAGTTTAGAAGGGAGGGAATATTCTCCAACTGAGAAGGAGTTCTTACAACAAGAACAATTCACTAAATGTGAACTCCTTCGGATCTAAGCTATGAATCTAGCAATGAGCTTAGTCTAGAGAAGATAGGGATCAAAGTGCTCTAGAGAGATGAACTACAAGAAGTGTTCTATGAAAACTAGTTCGTCTCTGGATAAGCTTGAAGGTTCTAGAGCGTTGTGAGTTTGAATGATTTCCCTTGATTTCGCGTATATTCCTCTTATCGAAATCTTCAAATCCTTCTCTATTTATAGTTGTGAGTTGTGACATATGTCCGTTGGAGACGACGATGCCACGTGTCACAAGCGTCCAAAGAAAACGGCCACTATTCAACTTTGTTGCGGCGGGCGGTTAATGCACCTGTTCATGAGAGCGACTTTCTTGTGTAGAGTAGGTAGGCGTTGTCGGCTTCTCATTGGTCGAGGTTTGTAGTTGGTGAGTGTCGAGTTGACCGTTCAAACTACCTCGTATGTCTTCGCCGAACATTTTGAAGGGACTTTTAGTCTTTGGGTCGCTTTCTATCGGATACAGTACTTGAAAGTCTGTCTTCTTCGGCTGAGTCGTCTGACTGATAAAGTGAGCTTCTGATAGTCGGTTGGTCGGCTGCGAAGGTATCTCGCTTGCCCTTGGTTATTCTACCGATGACCATCGGCTTGTAGAGAATGCTTCTCGCGAGGTCCGGGTCACCGATGCGGGATCTTCAACCGAGTTTGATATCGGTGCCGACGAAGAATGCAAGCGATTACACTGATGACGTGGGGTTCTGAAAAGTATCTTCAGCTGAAGTCCGTTCAACAGGCTACCCCGTACAGGACTTAGACAAAAATAATAAGCATTACATCAAGTCTAACCTATACATCAGCTAATCCTATCGACACACTAATCTACTGATATCAGCTCGGTTTTGGGATCTTCAATTCTATAGTACTACTATGATTTCCCCCAATTTCTTTTAACCCTAGAACAGCTGAGTATCAATCTACTGACTCATATCCAACAAGCCTCCACGCGGCCCGTGAACCAATATACCTCGGATCTTTGCTCGGTATACTATGAAATCCCATCTCAAAATGTCCTAGCATATAGTCATCAAACGAACAAATCCCTAGTCTAGCATTCCACTCGGCAATACTCATATGATAAGTCCCCCCAAACAATCTAAACTCAATACACGGAGTAACCAAATCTTTATCACCCTCAAAATGAAAAGTATTAAAGAACTCACTTGCAACCTCTTTATAGCACGGATAATGATGCGACTCAAGCAACCATGACCAACCAATATTTCGAAAATATTGAAAGAAAGGTTCGATTATACCTGCCGCGCGGAGAAAGGTGCGATCAAGGAGGCAGGCACTTCGGAAGTCTTTGCCCTCGCGTTCTTGTAGACGCATATTCATGTACTCGATCTCAAATTGAGAGAGAGCATGGACGGCTGCCGGAGAATCGATACGGACAACCACCCGGTTGCCATACTCCGTCGTGCTGGGAAGGGCCGAAGATGATTCGGAATCGGCAAGGGATAAGTAGTTCATGTTGAAATCGTCTTCGAAATTCCCATCATGATCATCGGACTTATAGTCCGAGCCACCTTCCTCTTGGCTCGGCAACTCCCCTCTTAAGCTTTCGCTCCAATTAACACCTTCATAATAGTTGAGTGGTGGTGGTGGATGTTGAAACTTAAGAAACGGCAACCACTCGTAGAGATCTTTAGGAGATTGAGGCGGCGGATTGGAGGAAGAGGCACCGTCTGTATGGCCTGCCTTCGGCTTTCGGGCTCTCGAACGACGCGGTGCAAATGGTGGAGGCGTCGGCTCGGGAGTCGGTTGCGGGGTCGGCTCGGGAGTCGGTTCACGCGGCAGTTTCTGTGAGGTAGCCACGCCCGTGTGCCTTCATAACCGTCGGCGAGGCGGTTTTGGCGGTGAAGTCGACTCCGTTGCATAATTGGATCCGGCTTCAACTGCCATGGTTGGCGGATTTGGTTCCTCATACGCGAATTCCTCCGATGGTTGCGGTTCAATTTCAAGTTGCAGAACTTTCGGAGTTGGCGCGGCCTCCCGGTGGGCAGCGGCGGCATCGCGGCGTCTTTGAGTCTCGGTATCAGACTGGACGGCAGCCAACCAGCGGGCAGCAATGGACAAGCCGAACTTCTTCTTCTTTGGAGGCATGGCGGTTATCTCTCGACTGTGCAGGGAGGAGGAGTCTTGGAGAAGAAGGTAGTTGTAGAGAGAGAAGTAGTGGGCGACGGATTTTTGGGAGGGAAGGGATTTGAATAGTAACAAGTGGTAGGGTTCGGTCCCTTTCCCTCCTTTTATACATATGAATTTTGCAATCGGGTCCTCTCAGTTGTAAAGTTAAGAGATTCGGTCCCTCTCTTATTGCAATTCGGCCCCCATCTTTTTCTCCACTTCAATTGACTCCAAATGGTCGTCTTCTAAGCAATTGAGTCCCTAAAATTCGCCTCCTTACTACAATTGGGTCCCTTGGTATTTCTGAAAATTGCAATCAAGACCCCTTAGTCTTATTTTCTTCATCTATGCTCCTTCAACTCCTTTTTCTTGCACTTTAAACACCAATTGTTTACTTAGCAAAATCCTGAAAAATAAAAGAAACCACACCAAGCATAAAATCAAACTAAACAAAACGAAATCAAAGAAAAAAAACGGAAAAGATATACGGGTTGCCTCCCGGAAGAGCCTCTCTTTAGAGTCTTCGGCTAGACCTGCTCTTCAAAGAGTCAAATATAGGACGGAATGGACAAGCTCTGCTCGTCCACATCTTCTATCATTGCGGCAGCATGATAAACCTTCAGGCGATGACCGTTTACAGTGAAAGTCTCGTCTGAGTCCATTTTTTGTATCACCACTGCCCCACCTGGCCAGACAGAACACACCCGGAATGGACCTATCCATCTTGAGCGGAGCTTTCCGGGCATAATGCGTAAGCGTGATTGGTAGAGCAATACAAGTTGGCCCACTTCAAAAGTTTTCATACGGATCATTTTATCATTCAACGCCTTTGTGCAGTCTTTGTATCTCATAGCTGCATCATAGGATTCTAACCGGATTTCTTCAAGCTCTTGAAGCTGATATTTCCTCTCCTTCGCACTTTCGGTCGGATCCAAATTAACTTTTCGTACCGCCCACCGTGCTTTGTGTTCCAACCGTATGCAGGCAAGTGACATAATTTCCCGAAAATTAATCTATATGGAGACATACCTAGTGGAGTTTTATAGGCTGTTTGATAAGCCCATAAGGCATCATCCAACCTCATACTCCAATCTTTCCTTGACGGATTGATTGTCTTCTCCAAAATAGACTTCACTTCCCGATTTGACACTTCAGCTTGCCCATTCGTTTGTGGATGGTAAGCGGTAGAAACTCGATGGGCTACTCCATATTTCTTCATCAATGACTCGATGGTACGGTTGCAGAAATGTGTTCCTCGATCACTTATGATGGCCTTTGGTACGCCAAATCTGCAAAAGATGTTAGTTCGAAGAAATCCTGCAACCACTTTAGAGTCGTTAGTTTTTGTAGCCTTTGCCTCAACCCATTTAGAAACATAATCAACGGCAAGTAAAATGTACATGTTACCATTTGAGCTAGGAAACGGACCCATGAAGTCCATACCCCATACGTCAAATATCTCACAAAATCTCAAAGGCTTTTGGGGCATTTCATCCTTCATAGATATATTCCCGGTCATTTGGCAACGTGCACATGACTTACAGTACTTATATGCGTCAAGGTGTAGGCTCGGCCAAAAGAAACCCGCATCTAACACTTTCCTTGCGGTTCGTTTTGGTCCGAAGTGTCCTCCATAAGCGGACGAGTGACAATGGAATAGGATGTCGCCTTGCTCTTCTTCCGGAATGCATCTTCGGATCACTTGATCAACTCCCATTTTCCAAAGGATTGGAGAGTCCCAGAAATACTGCTTACACTCGCTCTTCAATTTTGCTTTTTGGGTATGAGTGAACTCGGGTGGAAGCTGCTCAGAGGTCAAGAAATTCACAATATTAGCATACCAAGGTAATTTAGAACTGTTACCTACGGTTTTCAGCAGTTCTGCTTCAGAGTTGTCTTGATTGGGCAGCTGAGACACCTTGTGGACTTCAATCGTAAAACACTGAGCGGGCAGGAGCTTGGCAAGACTGGAAACCATCTCAGGTATAGCATATAAATGCTCTTCGGGAAAAGTCTCCTTAATTAGCTTTCCATCATCGTTTTGAATCAATCGGCTCAAGTGATCTGCCACATGATTTCAGCTCCTTTCTTGTCCTTAACTTCCCAATCAAATTCTTGTAAGAGAAGAATCCATCGGATAAGTCTCGGCTTTGATTCCTTCTTGGCAAGGAGATGCTTGACGGCGGCATGATCGGTGTACACAATGATCTTTGAGCCAAGTAAATAAGATCAAAATTTGTCGAAGGCAAAGACGATAGCTAACAGTTTCTTCTCTGTGGTGGAATAGTTGCTTTGGGCCGGATTCAATGTCTTGGATGCATAATATATCACGTGACTCTCTTTTCCAGTTTTTCGTCCCAAAGATCGCCCCGATCGCACGATCGAAGCATCGCACATAATCTCGAATGGCTTATTCCAGTTCGGGGCTTGCATCACAGGAGCTGTTGTAAGCTTGTCTTTAAGGATGGTGAAGGCCTCCTTACACTTAGCATCGAACTCAAACTCGACATCCTTGTGAAGTAGGTTTGTCAGTGGCTGAGCGATTTTTGCCAAATCCTTTATGAAGCGCCGATAGAAGCCGGCGTGTCCTAAGAAACCACGAACTTCCTTTGGATTTGTCGGGTATGGCAACTTTGCGATGGCCTCCACCTTTGCCTTGTTGACTTCTATTCCTCATTTAGAAACAACGTGACCGAGCACTATTCCTTCGGTCACCATAAAGTGGCATTTTTCGTAATTCAATACCAAATTCTTCTCGACATATTGAGCTAGGACTTTGTCGAGGTTCTTCAAGCACGAAGTGTAAGAGTCACCATAGACAGTGAAGTCGTCCATGAAGACCTCTATGCACATCTCGATGAGGTCTGAGAATAAGCTCATCATGCACCGTTGAAAGGTGCCCGGTGCATTGCATAATCCAAACGGCATTCTTCGGTAGGCAAACGTTCCATAAGGGCATGTGAACGTCGTCTTATCTTGATCTTCCTCTCGTACTTGGATTTGGAAATAGCCGCTGTATCCGTCCAAAAAGCTAAAATAGACTTGCCCCGCAAGTCTCTCGAGCATCTGATCGATAAATGGAAGCGGGAAATGGTCCTTCCGAGTCGCGGCATTAAGCTTCCTATAATCGATACACATGCGCCATCCTGTCACTAAGCGTACCGGAACCAATTCGTTCTTCTCATTCTCGACAACTTGAAATCCGGACTTCTTGGGCACAACGTGTACTGGACTTACCCATTTGCTATCCGATATGGGATAGATAATACACATGGATAAAAGCTTTAATACTTCCTTCAGCACGACTTCTCTCATGTTAGGATTGAGTTTTCTTTGATGGTCACGGAAAGGTTTGCTATCCGGCTCCATGAGGATAGAGTGCTCGCAAATGTCGGGACTTATGCCGGTTATGTCGGCTAAAGTCCAACCTATGGCTTTCTTGTGCTTCTTCAAAATCTCCAACAATGCCTTCTCTTGATTTTCGTCAAGATCTTTATTAATGATGACGGGCAGCGTCTCATTATCTCTGAGATAGGCATACTTCAGATTTGTTGGAAGTGGTTTAAGTTCCAGCTTTGGTGCCTTGATGATTGACGGCAACGACTTTTCGTAGGCGTCTTGGATCGCGTTAGTTGAGACATGCTGCCAACAGCTTGCAATTCTGGAGTTGCGTACAAAGCCGATATGCTTTCTCTGATCTCTTCATCTCTCATACCTTCGAGGTCTGATTCAGTCAGTCCTTGAGTCAAGGTAACTTCCATTTTGTCCTGCATCACATACGTCTCAAGATATTCTTGGACAATTGCATCAATGGAGTCAGTAGAAAAAGCATCCTCATTTTCATGATCGTAGGGTTTCTTAAGTGCTTCTGATATTTTATGAACATAAGTTTTATTATGGTATGCTACACTTATTGAACCCTCATCCACATTAATTATTGCCTTCACAATCTTTAAAAATGGTCTACCTAATAACACTCCCGCAGTCCCTTCAACTTGTCTATCATTAGTGTCAATTACATAAAAATCAGCCGGATAGACAAAGTTGTTGATTATGACCAAAACGTTTTCAAGTAAACCAATCGGAGCAATGCATGACCTATCTGCTAATTGAATAATTACCTTAGTGGATATTAACTCAGCTCCTACCAATTGATTATATACAGATAAAGGCATAACGTTTATAGATGCTCCTAGATCACACATGGCTTGTTTTATCATGACATCACCCATCGACAGGCGGTGTGAACATACCGGATCGGCACATTTAGCCGGAAGCATCTTCTGTATAATTGCCGATACTGTATGATCAAACAAAACCTTTCCGGACTTGGAAACTTTTCCAGCAATGAAATCCTTTACAAATTTCCCAAACTTGGGAATTCTTACGGCTTCAAGGAAAGGGATATTAATCTCCAATTTTTCGAACAGCTTCATGTAGTCCATACTTTCCTTGTTTGGCGTTCTCTTCCTTTCCAAAGCTTCGGGAAAGGGCAGCGGAATCAGATTTTCATGTTCGGGGCGCGGTCACCGGACATCCTCCTCATCTCTTTCTTGTTCTGGATCTTCAGACATCTTGCTCCTTCGAGCCTTCCGATGGTATAGCCGTTCTGCGGGATTCTTTTTCTCTGCTGATTTCTCTCGTTGATTTCTCTAGATGTCTTACCTGCACGGTCGGGACGGTAGTTCTTTGCCTCCACGCAGCGTAATTTGATTGCGGTTATGGGCATTCGGGTTCTGGCTGAGTTTGGAGCCGGGTTGCCCTTGAGAAGTCTTTATTTCCCTGAATGGTAGAATTTAGCTTATTCATCCGTTTAGCCAAATTCTCCATTGTAGCCTCTTGCTCCTTCTTGGTCCGATTAATTTCCCGCTGCATTTGTTGCTTGAAATGCGGTGGTATCTTTCGCGAAGAAACCATCTCGGCCAAGAGCTTTTCTAAGGGGCTCTGCATTTCCGACCGGGCGGAGTTGGACGTTCTGCGCTTTGAAACTACCTTTGATGCGGGGGTCCGTACGTCCGCCGATAATTATTCGATTAGGAGGATTATATGGGCTGTTGATATCCATGTTCTTTGTTGATATGGTTGCTTGAAATTGGTTTTGAGGTGGATTCCTCGGCTGAAAATGCTCATCCGGTTGCTTCCAACGGAGGTTCGGATGAACCCCTTGCTTGCCCGTTCCAATTTCCTCGTTGCATTTACTTCTTCTCCCGGACATTGCAGCGACGTATGTCCTTTCTCTCCGCATGCTCCACATGCATGATCGGCATTTGACCGGCTTGGGGGCGGGCGCGTTACGCTTGAGTATCAAGTCGAGCTTATCTTGCAACAAACCGAATTTTGCCTCCACTTTATTATCGATCTCATCCATGTAGTCGGAATGAGACCAATTAACAGCTCTCCTTGTCGGTCTCGGCCCTTTGTATTGCGAGGTAGACTCCGCAAGCCCTTCAATTATGTTCCTTGCATCTTCGTAGAGGCTTGTGTGGAAATTTCCTCTCAGACCGATATCGACCATGGCCTTTACTTCGTCTGTCATCCCTTGATAGAAAATCTGTAGTAGCTCCACATCCGAGTAGCCATGGTTCGGGCAACTATCGACAAGTCGTCCGAATCTCTCCCAATATGCGCCGAAGGTCTTGTCTAATTCTTGAGCGATCCGGAAATCGCTTCTTAAGTGCATTTGTCTTCGATTGTGGGAAATACTTCTTCAAGAAGACAGTGCGCATCTGGGCCCATGTAGTGATGGTATTTGGCTTTAAACTTGAGAACCATGCTTGTGCTCCATCTTGCAGTGTGAATGGGAAAGCCTTGAGCTTGAATGCATCCAGATTGCCTTGTCTGTGCAGATTGCATACTTGGTTGAACGAGGCCAAAAAGGAATTTGGGTTCTCGTTTGTCCTCCCATAGAACTTTGGCATGGCGGCTACCATGTTCGACTTGACATCAATTTGTTCGAGTAGTTGTGATTTGGATTGGACCGGGAAGGTCCGCTCCCATGTCAAGCGATCCGGTATTCATCCTCAAGGGTTGTGGATTGTGCACTTCGTCCTCCATCTCTTCCTCTTCTGACTCTGAGCTTGTGACTGGAGTATTATGAAGTGTTTTGTCGAACCTAACAGTTTCTGGTTCGGAGTCGCTGGTCTGATCACCGGCGTCTGTTCTGTCTTCTGACTGGGCAGTTAAGACATTTTCTGCCTCGGACAGAATCTGTTGCTTTTGCAGCTTTGTCCTCTTCCTAATCCTCTTTGCTGTTTTCTCGACCTCGTTCCCCGGTAACGGCGCCAATTTGGTGATCGCTGTATTGCACCAAATAATCCTGCAAAAACGTGAGAATTATATCAGTATAGTTCACAAGGTATCGAACACAGGGAACGGAGGACTAGACATATTATTTTTCTACTTATCTTGGTTTTGGTTAGCAACCACGCAAGTTTTGGGTTTTATTCTAAACTAAGAACTTGTAAAAACTGAATTAAATATAAAAACTGAGAACTGAGATAAAACTGTTTAAACTAGGCAGACAAGAGATGGGTCCAGCAGAATATTCACACACACGTATTTCCAATCCTTGGCACATAAAATGAATTAATCTTAAGAATCAACTAGTTATAGACTACCGTAACTTAAACTGCGTAATCCTTACTCCCACTTACTTAGTCGGTAACCGCCATGTTGGGCATCGAAACGACTACTTCCCTAATTTAGCTACAACCTACGTTGTTGGGCAATCAATAGATTTAATAGCTAAACAGCTTTATCGAACTAAGGGAGCCTAGTATAGGAGCCTACTCGTATGTTGGACATCTAATAGTCTCCTACCGGTTTAATCCAACTACTCTTTCGAATAATTTCGCTACTTACCTAGCCTTGTTCCACGAGAAACGATGGAAGTACTAAGTTAGCTACGATCGAATAACCTAGGGTGATCAAGCCTAAATTACTAGCCAGATTAAATAATTCAGAATTAACCCGAAACCCTTTGATTAATTATAAGAACCTAAGCCTCATGTACTATTCACGTGTGTGTTTACATCCTGCCGGACCACTAGAAATTTAGCTACTCATGAACCCGTCCCGACCGCACGTATAAAACACCTGCGAAACGAACATGCACCATTTGTAACCCTAACCCTAGCATGCACGTAAACGAAATTAATTTAAAGACAACGATCTAAAAACAGGAAACGAACATCAACAGAATTCAAACTAACATAAATTGAATTAGAAACGAGAATTGCAACTAGATTTAAGCATCGAAACCTACGGTCTTTCAAGCGGAAATAACAAGAGCGAAGCAAATGACAAGAACGAAACTTAAGCTAATATTCGAACATAAGAAAACTGAAATACGAAATACGAAAGTGTTTGTTTCAATCTTAAACTACTGTAGCATGAAGTATTCGGAATGGATAGTGGTTGATATCTTCTCGGCGGCGGTCGGTATTTGGCTTCGGCGGTGGCTCGACGGTTCGGCGGCAAGTTGATCGGATCGAAAAGGATGAGTCTTCGAGGGTGGAAAGGTATGCACGGCGTGTTTTTGATGGTGAAAAGGCTCTGATTTTCGTGCTTCAATCCTCCTTCTATAATACCCTAGATCATATCTAGGGTTTCTTCTTGGATAAGGAAAGGATTTTGATAGATATGGAAATATCTAATCCTTCCTTATCTTCTTCTTTCCTTCCTCTCTCTTTCCTTTCTTGATCCTTTTCTTTCCTTCTTTCTTCCTTCGACCAAAACCGCTCAAAATATCCTCATTCCAGCTGTAATTCGCGTCGCCACCTCATCTCCACTTGTCGTGCCAAATCAGCTCCTTTTCTGCATAACTGCCAACAAATACGTCTCACCTGCACAGTTAAGAGACCTTTCTGGACAGAAATAATTAGGTACGAAATTGACTCATCAGAAATACAATTTGCAGAAAACAAAACTAGCGTGCAGCTGTATCACAAACTAGGTATTCAACATGAAATTTCATGCTTATGCAATACATAATTTATGCATACAAAGAATAAAGTTTATGCATAACCTGGAAACACATTTTCCAGAAGGTCAAAATAACCAGTCATGCAACTGTATCACCAACTATGTATGAAACAGATCTTTTCGTGCTTACGATATTCAATATTTATGCTTACACAAATTCAAGTTTATGCATACGGTTTCATACAGATTATCCACAAACCAATAACATTCCCATGGGCATGAATTTCACAATGCAAACAAGCAAACGACAGGTTAAAAAAATACGAAATGGTTCTTAGGATCGGTTCCAAAAATATTACATGAGCATCAAATAGACCATTCAAAAACACAAAAACATCATCCTCCCTCTTCGCCATTACTTCTTTGTTTGTCTGCTGACCTTGATCACCATGTTTAGCCTTTTTCCTTTTGCCCATTTGTTGTTGGTCCTGTCTTCTTATCTTTTGCTTTGGCCGACAGCTTGACTTTCTCATCCACTTTATTCTTCTTCATCATTTTCTTCACTTTGCTGTCTTTCACCTTCTCCTTCCCTTTATTCACCAAATTTATTAAAGGAAGATCCTCTTCCGGCTGTGTTGTTCTCTTCCTCTTTCCTTTACCTCGCGATCCGCCTGCTTTTTTAGAATATTCACTTAGTATGCATGCAGTTTTTTCACTGCATTTATGCATAGAACGCTCATGAATTTATTGCATATCAGTATTAAATTTATCCATACCACTAACACATAAAGCTTTTATGACATATTTATTTTTATGCACATGACTAGCGGATTTTATGCAATAACTACTTATATATAATACATGAAGGGGTTCTAAATATGTAAATTGAAACATATATTTTCGTGCTTATGCTATTCATAATGTATGCATACACAGATAAAAGTTTATGCATACCATGGAAACACATTTTCCAGAAGATCAAACTAACCTGGCCTGCAACTGTATCACCAACTATGTCTTGAACATATATTTTCGTGCTTATGTAATTTATATTTTATGCTTACACGGAATAAAGTTTATGCATATCATGGAAACAACTTTTCCAGAAGACCAAACTAACCTGGCCTGCAATAGTATCACCGGATATGTCTGAAACATATATTTTCGTGCTTATGCAATTCATAATTTATGCATACACAGATTAAAGTTTATGCTAACCCTGGAAACACATTTTCCAGAATATCAAATTAACATGGCCTGCAACTGTATCACCAACTATGTCTTGAACATATATTTTTGTGCTTATGCAATTTATATTTTATGCTTACACAGAATAAAGTTTATGCATATCATGAAAACAGATTTTTCAGAAGACCAAACTAACCTGGCCTGCAACAGTATCACCAGATATGTCTGAAACATGTATTTTCGTGCTTATGCAATTCATAAGACCAATATTTTATGCTTACTATTTCATATTTTTAAGCTTACAATTTTACATTTTTATGCTTACTATTTCATATTTCTATGCTAATATATAAAATGTTTTATGCTTACGCTTACAAAAAAAGGCAAACGAAAAAAAAGGTATGCATACCAATATTAAAACTTTCATGCACACAGACACTCAATTTCATGCTAATAATACAAGAGATTAATGCATATCAATGAAACCAGAATAGAAAAAACAAGGGTTTTATATGAAATACAAACAACAAACGATTCCCATGAGCATCAATTTGACAATGAAAACAAGCTAACAAAAGGCTAAAACATTCCCATGAGCATCAATTTGACAAATCAAAATAATTATCTTAAATCGCTACAATCCTTAGCCCGAGAGTTTTCACCAACTTCTATAATTTTCGGTTTTCAAAAGAAAATCGGTTACACCCACAATTTCTCTTCTAAAACACAAAATCATCCATGGGTAAACTTAATTAACAAACGAAGGACGAAACTACAAAAATTGAGGAATAAAATTCAAGAAATTGACCAAGAAACACTAAACCCACTCCAATCGAAACTCAAGAACTTCGATTTGAAGAACACACTTAGGTTTCTAATGGGTAACGAATTTTTTCGAACCCACTCCAATCGAATGTGAAGAACCCACTCCAGTCGATTTTGAAGAACCCACTCCAATCGAATTTTGAAGAACCCACTCCAAATCTCAAATCTCATCGGTTGCCATAGGTTTCATTCACATTAACAATCATATCTCTACAACACCAAATAATCCATGAGTTTCCTAATTTAAGTAACGAAAACGTAAAACATACCTGAATACTCGTCGATTCGAGGGAAATCGACTCTAACACTGCGAATTGTTACTCGATTTCTGTACTGAAAAGCGAAAATTAGTACTGGGTCTTCTCGGTGGTCGATGACAGTTTTGGGAGTAGTGTGTGTTCTCGCTGGTGGATGAACTCCTCGATGATGGAAGAAGTTTGTATCACTCTTGATTTTGGAGTAGTGGGTCTTGTAGGTAGTGGATGGAAGTTTTCAGAAAAATGGAGAGAATGGGACCGCCCAAATCAAAATGTTTTGAAAGTGGGAGAATGAATGAAAAGATTTCTAGCGCTCAAATCTCTTTTTGATTTCTATGCCCAAAACACCCTTTCCTCCTTTTTTTTTTTTTTAAGAAAGAAGGGGTTGATATTGGCCATTAGATTAGGACCGATCGACGCTTAAGATCGGTTCTCATATCTCTTTTGAGTGTTGGATCCTTCCCTTAATGAGAGAAATAAGAACACATATTCACACTTGATTAAGAGAGATGGAAGGTTGAGATCATTTCACAATTTCATTTGTTTTGCATTTTTTTTACTCATTTCACTTCATTAAGGGCATTCTAGGTAGAAATGTGCATTGAAGAACAAAAATTTGGGGGAGGTAAAATATGGAAACTAGGGCTTTTAAAAATCTATTCTCTCTTTCCTCATTCAAACTTGCTTTCTCCAGCAGCACAACGCAGTCGTTGCATCCTACGATTTTTGACATGAGGCGACGCGATTGTATAATCGATTTTAAGAAGTGTTCAAGATTTACAGTTCCAGTTAGGAAAATCCCCTTCCTCCGACGGCCAATTCACCCTCTCCGGGGGACGCTAGCGACAACTCTTGCTCCCTCCCTCCCTCCCTCTCTTCTATTTCTCTATATCCCAGATCTGCATAGATCTGTTATACATTTGTGTAGATCCGTTCCACATTTGTGTGGATCTGGAGAGTTTTCAATTTTGATTGATTTGGGGAAAATTCTTGAAGTTTTAATCTAATTTTCGAGAATGGTTTTGTTCAACTTTCTACTTAATTTGATACACATACAATAATCTTGGTGCACTTAGTGTTCAACATTATTTTGATTCATGATTTTGAAGTCGTGCAATGATTTTTTGTTGATTTGGGGAAATTTTTGAAGTCATGATTTGATTTTCGACTTTGGGAAAATATTTGCATGAGTCGATAAATGTGCATACAAATTATAGATTAATTGCTTAGAACATATAAAAAAAGTGCATATAAAATAGAAAACAGAACTGCATATAAATTATCGATTGCATAGAAGACACGAAAGAAGTGCATAACAAAACCTGACGATTTATAAATTAAAGATAATGTGCATAGAATATACGAAAGAAGTGCATAACAAATCTTGATGAAACGTTCGATTTGAAAAGTCGGAATTGAATGAGAAATTGATGATATATGAGCGATAGAAGAAAAAACTCAGATCTTGAACAATTAATTGACAACAACGTCTGCCACCGTTAGTTCTTCCTCCATCTTTCTTCTTTCTCTCTCATCTATCTCTCATTGTCGACTGCAGTAAATATCTCTTGCACATTTACAATATCTTTTATGCACACGCAATGAATATCTTATGTACATACCCTCTGAAAAAATCGAGACGATGAACAAAGTAACAAACTCGTTAATATTCAATGAATTTGAGAGAGAAAGTTCATAAATTTCGACTGTGTGTTGTTGTCATGATTCACGTTGATGCCTTTCTCTTCAGCGATCTTAAGTTTGAAGAAAATAAATGCACATCTCTAAATTTTAGAACATAAAAGGAAAAAAATACATATACCCTTAATGGCCCTTCTTTTTATTTTTAAATCAAGAAAATCATTCAGATCTTGGCCACACATCTAGTAAATGAATGGTTAGATGATGTTCTTATTTTTCTCAATAAAGCTTTGTTCTCAAATTATCTCTATCCTATATATATCTATATATATATATATATATATATATATATATATATATATAAACTAATTGGATGCTCTAAAATCCGATACATACAATTAATTAAGATAGTATGGCAGTTGAAAAAGTTTTTCTGATTGTTATAATTGTTGGCGCGGTTTTGGTGTTCGCGGCGGTCGTGGGGAGGCTCATGTGTACTTGTATATTGGCAGTTGACGACGGAGGCGGGCGGCGGTGATGCAGGTGGAGATGGAGGTGAAGATGGAGGTGGAGATGATAGCCACGGTGGAGATGGGCATGATCATGATGGCTGAGGAAGTATTAGAGGTGCTTGATATTGTTCCGAATTTACTTAAGATTATCACAATTTTATTATAATAACTCGGGTGCAGTGACAAATTCAAAGGAACTCAGATCTCACAAGACGTCTAAACACATAGATAGAAAGTACCACATTATACGAGAATTCGTAAATCGAGAGAGAGTGTGCAATGAGATGTTGATATGATTCTTGTAGGGGCATATGTAATATGTTTGCTCTTTATTTTTATTTTTATTTATTTTTATATTTTGCAATTCATATTTTATTTTAGGGTTTAAATTTATTTAGGATAACTATAATACGTGATAGAAAGGGCGGGAAGAAAGTCGTGATGTACTGCATAAATAGAAAATAGATTTTCTTTCTTCTGTTTGGTTTTAACACATGTATGTATGAATGAAATTGAATGTGTTTAAAAAGAACCAAAAAATAATCTTATTTGCAAAACAAACTGATTTGCAATTTTATTAAGGAATGATTGCTTTACATACAAAAAGAGTATATAAATGCAAAGCAAATGATACTACTAACTAGTGGGACTAAAAATACTATAAATAAATAAACTCCACCGCTTTAAACTCTTTCACCAATCTTATTAATCTACGCGCGTAATATTAACGTAACAACAGCAGCTCAACGGGGGAGGTATAAGATTCTCACCCGATTATAACTGATTACGAATTTTGCACCAACGGCTAGTTTATCATCAGTTAGTGTAATTGTTTCTTTAAAATCCAAAATACATACATGCAGTTCAAATCTATAAAATAATCCTTCACCGGCAATATCCTTCAACTGTATTCACCTACGAGACCAAGAACTGGGCCCAAGAAGAAGATGAAGAGCTATGCGACCTCACTGAGGTGAGATTTTTACGCAAGAACAGTAATTAATGCTGTTTATTTTCTATTTCTAAAAGTATTATAAAATACGTGCAGATGGTTTCAAGATGGGCGCTAGTGGAAAGGCCAGAAGTTCAAGAAGTAGGCGAGATGAGAGAGGTATGATTTCTTGAGAAAGAAAATTCTACGGAATCTTGATTTCTTTTTGGTTCAAAGTCTAAAAATAGTAAAACACGCAAGGGGCACGCAAACCTGACGCTTGTCCAAAGGGAACAAGATCAAGAAGTATCCTATATAATGGAGGTAACATTCTTGAGAGAGAAAATTGGGAATATTTGCACGCAATTGCTTATAGAAATTAAACTTACGTGCTTTTCCTTTCTAATGTCAGCTGCCAATCGACTTGTTCGGGACCATTCTTGATCGGGTCCCAATCCGGACACAGTTTATCTGCAGGGAAGTTTGCACAAGTTGGAGAAACACACTCAACTCTCGACTACAAACAGAGGCGGGATTTCGTAGGGAACTAACCTATCACGGAAAAAATCTTCTGCAGAACATCAGGGAGTGGAGCTGTTCGAACCTACAAAATGCAAGAGACTTATGGATTGCTTGCAGCGAATTTGAAGATGTGTCGCCAGGATTTCTGAGATCGGTTGTCAGGAATATTAGTCGCAGTAGTGCCTTCATGCGGGTTGTGGAAAGCTGGTCCGCGCACCACGAATTGGTAGACAGAGCTAACATGCTACACTACTCCTACTGGGGTGAGAGCGAGATATGGACGATCGTAACGGGTTGGTACGTCATCTTTAAGAGTCTAAAATTGCTGCAGCTGTATTGTACATGATAGCTGGAAGATAAACAAATGTATATCTTAAACCCTCTTGTTTCTTCTTTATACTTCGGCAAAGGATAGTATAGATCATGGGAAAAGTACTTAGATTCAAAAAAATGGAACGAAAAGGGATTACTTGATCTAACTGGCCTTGAAATCCTCCTGTAGGACAGATGTAGAGCTGAAATAGCAGTCTGCATAGGGGAAAGTCGAAAATTAACATCAAGGTGAAACAGTTTCTTATGTTTTGAATCAACATTTACCATCTAAAAATCGAGACTTCTCAACGTTTACTATGCATACTTAATCAATTAGGCCAAAATGCTATTGCCTGCACTGATAAGAGGCACATTGACATCACACATTTAGTTTTACTATTACAATTTTGTCATACGTGAATTCAGGGTCATTTTTCATATTCTTCTCTGAGAAGTTAATGGCTTCTTGCTCTTTCCCTCCAGCACTTGTTGCCTATCCAGAAACAAAATGGAAGTTACTTGTGTCTCAATCAAAACAAGTTAGAAAAATGGAAGTTCTTGCCCTTTCCCTCCAGCACTTGTTGCCTATCCAGAAACAAAATGGAAGTTAATTGTGTTTCAATCAAAACAAGTTAGAAAAACAACAAGTTGAATTATGTCTTTGATGTAATATATTGGGAATTGTTAAATATCAATACGAAAATTGCAGTGGCAGAAAGTTTAGGAAACAAAAAAAATTGGGATATCAGTAATCAGCTAGCAATACAGCAATGGTTGTATGTAATTCAGTCTCCTCCTTGATCTTAGAAAATTAGTCCACATAAAAGGTACAAGTGGTTCCTTTTTCGATGCCCACAGACGCAGTCCCTTCACTTAGATGATGCCATATGACCAAAACAATTTCACAATATCTTTCATCTAATTTATCAAAAATACCTTTTGTGCAAATAGTCAGAATTTATGGAAAGATAATTAGACTTTTAAATATCGAACAAGGAGAATATAGACAAGAAAGCTACTGGAGAATATAACTAAGCACTAGATATTAAAGGTCTAAGAAAAGAAGAAATGATATACAAATTTCACATTAAAACGGCAAGGGAAGTTGCAGCAGACGTACAAAAAAGGAGAAATATCAGAAGAACTAACATCAGAAATAGATTATGAAGTATTGCAAATTTGAGAATAGAACCAGAGGCAAGAAAGTCCCAACTACCTTATGACCCAAAAAGTGACTAGGAGGATCACACTTGAAGAGCTGAGAGCCTTTGTCCTCATCAATGCCCAATATCACAGCAACTTTATACATGAAGATAAGTAAATTAATGAAGAGAAATAATAACATGAAGGGGAAAGAAAAAAAGCTGAAAATATCATTTTTTTAGGAGTAAGATGAACAACAGACCTAAACCAAGTGGTCTCACATAAGCATGCTGGGTGTATACCTTCGACATGTCTGCCATCCTGCATTGAATGTGGAAAACTCAAATGGAAACACATAGTCACATTCAACATTCAATAAACAAACTCACAAGTTACCAAACAATTTCTGTCACCAAAGAGGATGTTACAACCATATCTGGGTTCTATCTGTCATTCAGTTCTAAATTAACTACACAACTCCATCCTCGGACCATTAGATCTGAAAAGTTGGGTAAAAATAGCAGTTACGTAGAGTTCAAGAACACATTTGCCAGCAGAAATAATTATCCTGATGGAGACATAAAAAGAACAAACAAGAGAGTTCAAATGTATTTTAGTGTAGAAAAAGTAGTTACAGTTAACATACCATCATGCCAATACATCAACAACATTTCATAACCATATCTAAACCGAAACTCGTCAGCCACATTCCTCGCTTATTGCACCAAAGTCCTTGCATCAGCTGGACAGAAGAGGAACAAACTGTAATCAACTTTAGTTTAGTGTATATGTGTGTGTACATTTAACAAGGAAGAAAGTCAAGATTGTAGTATATCACACCTTAAATATCTTTTTCAGCGCCAAATTTCATGGTGAAATTAGTAAAAGACTTCATTAATTCAAGAAAATTATCTTGAGTACTTGGAAATGCATATATTAACATGTTACTAGCCAAACAAAAATTTCGGCTGATTGAATATCTTGTACTTCTTTTAAACCATGACTGATAGCCTAACAAAAAGGACAATAAAATTCTTTGAACTGCTTTATAAATCATACTTTCTTAACAAGAAGAGTGCTAATTCAAACACAACTTACATAGACAAATTTCAATCTTAGTAAAAATACAATGAATACATACACTATGCCTAACCATATAAGCACGGCAAAACCATATTCGAAGCAAGCATCTTTCATTCCAGTAGCCGGAAACAAAAGTATGACGCTAGTTTGATCAAAAATCTTGTCCTGGTTACACAGTAAACTAACTATTACAAAATCAACTCATAAATAAGCTAACTCAAGATTTAAAAAAAAAATAGCACTGCTAAAAGCACCCACGACCCACCGGTACTTTTTTTTTTTTCTGAGTAACAACACAAACTGAGGCCTTGCTGCGTTACTCCAGCAGCCTTAACAGCCTTGAAGGCATATTCTGCTCAAAATTAAGGCAACAGGAAGAAACTCATAAACCCTAAAATGAATCCGCCGAAAAAAACCCCCTAAATACACCAAGTTGAGTCAACTCACCCACTTGGCTTGATAAAGCCAGCCTTCCGGAGAGAAGATCGTAATTTCGATCGTATCCACCAGCTCCTCCTACTACAAAAATTTCTTCGTTTTTCCCAAATCGGGAGATTATATTTAAATTTCTTCATTTTCTGGAATGAATTGATTTGATTTGCGATTTAGAAGAAGTGTGAAAAGAGCGTTATATATCTTAGGTGTTTGTGCAGGGAAATATTAAGAAAAGTAAAATAAAAATTCAGGTAAATGGCATAAATTTACTCAATATTCGCTTTATTAAAATAATAATAATAATAATACTAATAATAATGACTCCTATGCTCTTTAAAATACTCTTGTCAAAAACTAGTGAATTAGTGTTTGAAATAGCTTTTATAAATAAATTTTAACTACTTATATTTAAAATTACTTAAAAAAATTTTAGGCAAAAGTTATTGTGAGAAAAAAATACTCTCATAAGCTGCTGAAGCTTACGAGCGTATGCTTATTCTGACTTATACTCACTTTGTTTCGTTAATATTGTTTGGCTTCTTTTCGGCACAGAGATTAAGAAAATTAATTTAGTTGCATGTTTTATGTATTTTAATTGTATTAAGAAATTAACACGGTTTTCGAAGAATGATGGATGGGAAGAAATGAGAATTTATCAAAATTTTATTAAGGCATAATTGAGATAATCATAATTTTCTGAAATACGAAATCGTGTGAGAGAGAGTGTATAAGAATGTGGGGGACCATCTCATTTTTGAAAGTTGAGTGTTTTTTGTCATTAAAAGAAATAATACAATATTGTTGGGACGATCTGAAAAAGAAAACAAGACAATATTAATGAGAATGAGGGAGTATTAAGCTTTAAAAAAACAGAAGCATTCATTCCAAACATTAAAAAAAAGTGTGTTTCTGCGGTGAAAAAATAAGCAACTTATTTATGCGGTTCCAAAACACTATCAAAATCTAAAATACTAAATAAAATTTATGAGAAAACGTAGACTTTGAAGAACTAAGTATAGTTCGATTCAAAGTATGAGCAACAATGTGGTGAAAAAAAATTGAGTAGCCTATAGCATGAGGAAAGAAGTAGTAATAAAATAAAAGTTTATATAAGATCTTCATTCATTATTAAGGAAGACGAGACGATGAGGTCCAGAAGGTGAATTGTCGAACGATGCAATGGCCACATCGGAGCGACGATTTCCATGACGCGCAACCCCTTCTCCTTGTCCACATCAGAAAAATCAACAGGCTCACAAACAATCATCATTAGCATAAAAGAAGTTGCAAATCAAACATAATCATAAACAGTTAGAATGTGAAGAGATTTAGTACACTTGTATGGTTACTATCAATCTATCATAGGGCATGCCGAATACAAAGGGACTCAATTTTTTAAAAAACTTTATGGATTCCCCTCTAATGAATTTAACAACAATACAATAAAGATGATACCTACACTGGTTGCTTGCCTTCGTTTTCCATGTCTACAACTCACCAAGCCCTCGCCCAAATATTTTAGGTCCAATTGTTTTCTTGAGAGAGGGAGGGGTAAACAAAAGGAAAATTTGAATTAAATATACTATCACAATATTCAATTACTTATTCAGATTTATATAAATCTTCAAATACAAATTGCTTTCTATTTCCTATCTAATAGAGCTTATCTTTATAATTCATTCTTTTAACATATATATGCTCTAATTAGTTAGTCAGATACTTCAATATTTCAGTTAATTCATAATAAATAACTTATATTAATCCATTCTAGAAAGAGTGAGTGTATTGTCTTAATGTTGGTATTTGACTATGTGTTACCATATTAAATACTTGACATGTTATAAATCTAATTAAAACATAAATAATAGTAGCTCGACTTACCCATTTTTCTTCAAATAAATTTGGTTTTATTGATGTAAAAACTGATTAATATAATATTCACTACGTTTCACTAATCAAATCTCATTGCTTTTGAGCACGGGAATTTAGAAAGCGGATGAAAAATAAAATGTATAAAATGGTGGGATCCATTTGTTTAGAGCTGTTGTGGTCCACTCATTTTCTTTCCATTTATGGAATAATACTTGTTTAGTGAGACACTTCGAAATAAAAAATAAGACGATTAGTGAAACAGAAGGAGTACCATATCCAGATTCTACCTAGTCCAATTCGAAAAGAAAAAAAACCAATAAAAAAATCTTATACGTATATCACAAAAAAATTGGAACTGAAAAAATGAAAACTATGTAAAGAAATTTATTAAAGAACGACAGTTTTACATACACAAAGAAACTGATTTGCAATTTTATTAAAGAATGAAAGTTTTACATAAAAAAGAATAGAGAAATGCAAATTTCCTTTACCACTAAAAACAGTAGAAACTGGAAAACAGAATAGGCTAAAAATGGCAAAGATTCATACTAGAAGTATATGTATGAAGATGAATCCATTCTATTTGTAGTATCCCTCGACAAAATCGATCGCGCTTCAGTGATCCATCGTGGTGGCTCCAAGTCTTTCTCCTGCAAAGCATTTCCCAGCAATATCTGCATCTGAGATGCATATGCATCATCCAAAATCTATAAAACAAAACAAAAAAGTTAAATAACATGATTCTAAACATGCACCGCCTTAGTTTTGTAGTTTTACTATTCTCACCCCGAGTGCATGGTATGATCCGGTGTACCACACCCGGTTCTCCTTCCTCCCTTCTAGAAACTTCAGCACAATCTAACAAGTAGAAAAAGCATATGAATCAATTATTACATATGAATCAAGAAAATGAGGGAGAGGTAAAAAATAAGGTAATTTCTTAGCTTACTTGTCCCATCTTGTCCCAGAAAGCGCGGGTGATTGCTACAAATATTTGGCTTGTGAAAGTTTCATGCAACTTGGATATGCAATCCGAGAGTTGTGTGCTTAGAAGCTGCATTCTTTCGCGAATCTGAGCTTCACCATCGGCTTCTTTCGTTTCTTCCAAGATCCTTTGAAGTCTAGTACTCTTGTTTGCTAGCATCTGCAAAGAAATCGGAAAAAAATATTTTTTTATTGAACGTGTTCATTCATTTTGATTACTTTAGCGTATTTCTCATAAGAATTTTGAATCCAACTCCAACCTCCCGGAGTTCATTCTCCGGGGAACCCCATTTAAATTAAATTATTTCGGTGTATTCTTTCCAATCTACTTTTTATAAAGACAATTCCTATTCAGATTTCATCTCCTTATATAAAAAAATCACGAGTTTCAAGAAACTTGGCTTACATTGCCAGCCAGCTTGACCACTATGGCTTGGATGTAGTTCTTGTATTTTGTTCTTAGAAGAACGGTTATGGTATTCATCTGCTCTCCGAAAGTAGCCTTACTGTCTCCATTGGCCGGCAAATAAGAAGCCCATGATTTGAGTTTGTCCTCAATCCTACAATGCAGAACGTCCAGAATTCTCTTGATCGTGTTCAGAAATATTCCCAGCTGCCAAACACAAAATCAAGAAACAGAATCAGCCAATATTTTCATCTTAACTACAGCAGCTTACATGTTGATGCTATTAGACATGAAACCATCCAATTAATCAATCTAGATGAACTGTTTTGGCCATAAACAATATTTGGTTTAATACTTAAAACCAAGGTCGACATCCGTTGAAGTGTATGATTTAATATATCATATTAGTATAGCCAACATCTTTTTAGTGGTGAACTCACCTGGCTAGGAATGGAATAGTACACGGTTGATTGCCTCCTTGCCAATTTCTGAACCTGCATACCGAGTCTTTTCGGTATGCTATCTCGGAGAGGGGTTAAGATATCATGGTATTGCTTTTCCATTGCTTTGATTATAGCTCTTTCCACATATGCAGCAGCCTTTCAATCAAGAGGTAGTAGAGGTGCAAGAAAGTAGGTGTAAGTCAGCCACTAGATCAATGTATGCAAAATATTCTCCTTACTGGTTGCTTATTTTCTTTGTTTTAAGGCCAATTTTTCAAAGATAGAACTAAGATTATCCGAAAGTCGAAACCATAGTGCACCAATAAAACATAGAACTCACATTCTCCAAAACGGTGGTGTATTGAGGCCACCGATTGATAACAATTTCATATTCACCAAGCATTCTCTCCATCCTTTCAAACATCTCCTCAGGGAAAGGAGAGGTTGAAAATTTGGTAAATACTCCAGACCAAGGCACCTAACAAGACGAAATCCCATATGCAATGCCATTTTTATTACCAAGTGAATTACATTCCATTAGTATAGAGTGGTGATGTACTAGTCAAGTTTTACCTTTTCTGCTTTGCAGAGGTCAAGCAAAGTAAGCTGCAAATCTTGTACCCATACCATAATATAATCATGGAACAAGTCTCTGGAGTCGACGCCACCTTGGATAGGGCTGGCCACACAAGTTCACAAATATTAGTGTGAAATTGGATTTCATGGGATACTACTACTTGGCTACGTTAAGGGTTTAGGCTTATAGACCTGATATTCCATAATTCAAGACTCCTCTCAAAGTCGGACATCGCTATTATAAGGTCGTTTACATGCAGCATGGGACTCGATGGAGGCCATG
The DNA here is from genome assembly GCA_028984105.1 of Lavandula angustifolia. Taxonomy (NCBI): domain Eukaryota; kingdom Viridiplantae; phylum Streptophyta; class Magnoliopsida; order Lamiales; family Lamiaceae; genus Lavandula; species Lavandula angustifolia. The sequence goes on along the minus strand of CM054810.1, from coordinate 24,342,209 downwards.
CAGCAAGAAAACATCCCAGCCTCTTGTTCAGTTCTGTGCTGTAAACTGCTGAGGTTATGGCAGACAGGTCTATTGAGCTGAAACAACAAAATATATGTTTAGATAATCTTGTTTCTGGTCATAATTTTTATTTGTTAAAGAACATACAATAAGAAACAACTCTCACTAAAAAAATGGACACTGATAATTTAATTTAGGCCACAAAATAGCCTTTCATAACGAGTCGAATATATTGTTTTGAAATGCATTAGGAAAATATGCTGGTGTTTTATACCTGGGAAATATGTGTTGATTGTGGATTTTGATGTCGGTCTGGATTTCGTTGCTAATTTTGATGCAGAGATTCTTCATCTTCAGATAGGCTTTGGTGATAGTATCTGAATCCATCACAAAACCCTCTGAGTTGCTTGATACAAACTCATCGGTTTCCATCATGTGCTTTCGACATCTTTTTGTTGCTGCTATCTAGAGGAAACCATTTATTTATTAATCTTATTCCACAAATACGAATTTTAGAAGCTAAGCTGCATTTTTCATCTTCAGAAGTCTACTATCTCCTCCATTAAGCTTCTTACATGCACGATTTCTCTAATCCGTAAGACTCATATTTCAGTTGTAGCTGAGTTGATTTGGTTTACGAATTTTCAAACATATTCTCCAGCAACCCAAAGAAAAAAGATAAGATTTTTCATGATTAAGAATACGCAATATTATTTCGAATTACCTTTAGATAGTTTCTCAACATAGTCTGAGCATCTTGGGCCAGAATGTCATGTAGTAGAGTGTATAACTGCACAGCCGGAGCTAGTGCGGGCGATGCAGTTTCAGATGTTGGAGCTGACACATCTGTGAAGCCAGTTGGAGAAGTCTCATCTAGTGATTTGTAGTTCTGGAAAACCTGAGCCAAAAGCCTCTCCACTTGTGTCTCACAATCTAACAAGATGCTTTTCTGCGAATCCGTAAAATTAGTGTCAGCTAAGAAAAAATCATGAACAAACAAGAGCATAACTAAGGATTCAAAAACTTGATAATGCTCACCTCTTGCCTAGTTAAATTTCTCTCACTTCTGGCCTTCAAGACAGGGACAAGCAACTCATGCAAAACCTCTAAGCAATCACTTGTAGGAGTAGCGACATTCATGATATACGAGAGGTATCTGCGTAAAACTCAAAGTGAATATATAATATAACATGTATTCTTTTCCTAAGCTGGATATGAGATTCCTGATGCATGATATATACATACCTTAATTTAGTATAAGAGTCGGACACTCCATAATATTCGGCAAACTCTGTTAGGATCCACTTCCAAGGCCCGTCTATGCGTAAGTTTCTTGCATGAAACTGTTGTGCCCGCATGGCAGCCTCCAGCAACAGATCATATGCTAGGGTCTCCACAATAGATCCACTCTACAAGATTATACAGTGGAAAAACTACTTGTTAGAACCACCCTTCTTGAAAGTAAAGAAAACTTCTATTTTAAAGCAAGAAAAGATTTATAACTGATTTTACAGCTTGGTGTCACTGTAGTAAAGGAAACACGAACTTATGGAAGGATATAAATGAAGAGTACTTCTAAAACAATGTACATGCTATGTTTGCAGAAGTGGTAATTGATACCTTCATAAGAACTGTCTCGTCGCTTGTAAATGTGCTTCCTATGGAGAGCAAGACCTTACCGACACATTCATGATCGCTGTGATAGATCGGCCACCACCGAGCTTTTTCATTCTACAAAAGTTCAGTTGATAGTGGAAAGGTAATGGTTGTAAACAATATGTCCTGATGACGATAAGTCAAGTTAAGAAGTGCACTTACGGGGTTATCGGTCAGAGAAGAAATGGGAATTGTGGCACAACCTTGAACATTTTTCACATCCTGAACTTCAAGTAAAAGAGCATCCCCTTGGCTCTCAGGAAAACTGAAAATTCAGATTCTCAATATCATTTCCATTATCAAATAGAGTAGATGAATCAGGACATATTACAGATTAAATTTTACACATGCAACAAATGCCTTTCACTTATTGGTTAAAGTTCACTACTAGCATAAAAACTTTGTTTGATGGGGGAATGCAAGGAGTACGAAAAGGTTAATGTCGTGATACAATCTAAAGGAGGGCTATGAAATGCAAAATGCTGCAACTTAACATTCTATACTATGAATAGTAAATGAATAAATAATATCCAAACTTACAATTCATGGTATTCACCAGCTCCGGGGTGAAGTGTTATGGCAGAACTGGCTTCAGCTTCGTTATCTTCAGCTGAGCTTTTTAGTTGAAGCACACACCACAATGGTTCTGCAGATAATCAATAGTACAAGCCAACTTAATCTACAGCTTCCATATCCACTCATTATATGCTAATACTATGTAAATTGAATTGAAATTTTCAGAATTTTCACGTAGTAACAGTGCTCAAGAGACTCCAAATACTCTGTACAAACCTTCGGATGGAAACGACAACGAACTCAATTTAAGAGAATTGATTCTGTGCTTGACTTTTGTGGAAATGTGACGAACATAGTCAGCCCCAGCTTGCAGGTAAACAGCGCCTCTCATTGAGTTTGTATCCTTTAACTTCCTTCTTGGTATTATACGAAGCTTTTTCACTGCAAAAGTTAAAACAGTATTTCGTTTTATGAGGTATTAGAAAAGAATCTAGCTTTCTCCATAAGGCGAAATACTTTTCAACTCTGACTACCTATTTATAACACCTCAAGATAATACTAGGTTACTACTTCGATTACAAGAATCAGAATCTCATCAATTCATGGAGAAAATGAAGGAGATAGATTGTCTTTGTTAAAAAGCTAAGAATATATGGTAAGTGTTTGCCAGAAGAATATAAATGCCATATTGAAAGATTACTTTCTGTAGCACAGTAAAATAGTGGCATAAATAGTCAGAGGTAAAGGACTAAACCTTCTACACGAATCTTTCCAACCGTCCGATTCACTTTTGAGGCCATTGATTGTTCCATGCTCTTGTTATCCCTTTCCGCCTGTTGTACACCTCGAGGCTGAAGCAAGAAGTTGTGTAATCTAAAGAGGAAACATGAAAGATAATTTCATTGAAACGGGTAAAAAAAAGATCAGACTATAGCTTGAAAACCATAAGATAAATGTGACGTACCCAAAAGCATTACGGAGGAGCATGCACTCATCTCGCAGAAATTCTGGTGCCTCTGCACAACCCCTTGCCCATGAATTTAAACATAAACGAATGCAGGCATCATAAGCAACAAGTGCTTGATATGCATTTTGGTTGCTGTCATCATATTGGAGGAGTATCCTCTTAGAAGCTTATTGAATAATAGTATTACACACCACATTGGTAATAACATGAAGCACCGGCATTCAAACGTAGTAAGCAGAATATACTAGAACAGGACAGAAAACATTTTTTGCGCTTCTAGACTTATGGAATAAATATGAGAAATCAAATAGATGGAAACTTCTGCTTTGATAGAAATTCTGGTTTACACAATCAGCTATTAGTTCAACTAAATATGTTTTAACACATTTCAAAACTTGGAATAATTTGCTTTTGCAGCTGCCTTTACATTGATAAATTAGGACAAAAGCAACAATACAGAAAATGCAAGAAGTATAACCTGGCACAGTAGTATGGTATGTGATTAACAGAGTTTGCATGCAAGACACCAGCAGAATGTTCATTTTCCCCGAGTATTTCTTCACCATCCCTACAAATAATTACTGTTAAATCTTAAAACATGTAATAACTAATAACTAACAATAAAATGAATTGCCATCATTTATCATACCTATGACCAACTTCTGTTTCAGTCTTCACTTTGTTATTTTGCTCTACAAAACCATTATCACCTGTAAAGCCCTGCTCCGGTTCCCTGCACTGACTATCGGTACTTTTCTCGCTTCCAGCCTCAGAATCATCTACATTTCCAACATCCATGAAGGGCGGTGCACTTGGAGTTCCAAGATCCACACTTTCACCTAGTTTACAAATGGGAGTACCCTGCATCAAATTGCAAAATAAGCAATCACATTAAGAAGAAATTTATACTTATCCATAATTGAGTCTTGATTGAATTCTTAGAATGTTTCAAATATTATGATCATTGCTATTTTTGAAAATGTTAAAGTTCACTTACATAACAAATTAAGCAATCATATTAAGAAGAATTGTCTTGTTAACTATGTGTATTTAATCTTGATTGTGTTAGTAGAATGTTTCAAATTATGGTTATTGCTTTTCCTCAAAATATTAAAGTCTTTCACTTACATAAGCACTGCTAGGTCCCTCTCTACCCTTCATCGCACAACTTCCACTTGAAACTGCACTGCTCTCACCATATCCCTTTGAACCCCATTCCCCATCAGTGAATCTTCTTACACTCCCCGGAAGTTCAACCCGAAGATCATCTTTCGACAGCCCTCTATTGATCGTAGACCTACAAGTCGAATCATTTGGTTTCTTGCTAGCATTGAAGTGGAATATTTCTTCTTCAAAGCCCCTAATTGCTGGCCCATCCACTACATCATCATCAGAGTTTTCCCCTTGTGGGGCAGAGCCCACACTCTCATTGTTATCATCATTGTAATAATCCGACTCGTCCTCATTGCTTTCGACACTAAGAGTGACAGTGCTGAGGGGTTTCAGTAATCCGGGATGAAATTTCAACGGAGGCAGAACATGAGAGGATGTATAACTGCTTGAATTGTATGCCAAAGGTGATCTGGGGAGATGGTATGTTGTATCCATCCTCTCAGATAATGGTGATCGAGATGAATACTGTTCTGAATCTGACCCCTGCAAGCCAGAGTCACATGAATCAATCACAACTAAATTTATAAGAGTGAATTTTTTTTTCAAAAATTAACCTTTTATATGCTATTTGGAATTCAAGAATCTTGGATTAAAAGGGCTTATAGTTATAACCTTATAATTAATAGAATTTCCGAATTATGGAACTCAGCAAAGAATAACATAGTTCATAGGACAGAAATTCATGAACAAACATAATCTTCAAAAATAGGTTGTTACCTTCTTGATCCAGTTGATGGCGCTCTCATCTAGCCCTTCAGTAAACAACATTGCTAAACTTTAGCTTCTACACACAATCACACTCGGTATGCGAGAAGAATCGGAGATGTTGAAACTAGAGAGAGGAAATCAAGAGAGAGAGAGAGAGAGAGAGAGAGAGAGAGAGGGAGAGAGGGAGCGTCGTCGGTGGAGGGTTGAAACTTAGAGAGTTGAGTTCGTTCGCAAAAATAAAGCCCAACGGCTAGTTTGAAGCTTTTGGAGGTCACTTTTTGTTTACACTGTAATAGTTGTCTGTGGGGCCCGCTCAAAATTCTCTTGCACTTGGTTCGGTCCAGAAACGTTATTCTTTTTAATTTTATTTAATTTTTGCTAGAAATATATTCTATTTCTATTATGGAAAAGGAAAGTTTTTTATAAAGTAAGATAAATTTATCAATTTAGAGAATATTTCTTTTTGTACATGATAATCGATTAGAAATTATTTTGTAGGGAGTAATATTTTAGGAATTTGTTGGTCCCGAGATTAAACGTTCAGGTGTAGAGGGGGGTTGAATACACTTGAAAACAATTTCTCAACTTAAAACGCGAACAGTCCTTTTCAGGAGAATGTCACATTAAACAGGTTCAGTAGACCAAATAAGCTGTTCTGAATCGTGTGGCAGAGTGACTGACTTCACTGAGGCATGCTAGCTGACTAAGGTCAGAATTCAGTACCGTTCAACTGAAGTTCAGTATAGTGCGGAAATGTGTAGACCCAAATTCAGTTGAGTTAGAAAACGTTTTTAAGAAAACTGTTTCAGTATACTAGTGCAGTCTATTAAGCTTTGCTGAAACTCAGTTGAATGATTTAGAAATATATTTTCAGTATGAACAGTAATCAATGCAACAAGTAAAAACACAGAACACAAGCAATTTTAAAGTGGTTCGGATCCAACAATCCTACGTCCACTGTGCCGAAAAGATTAGGAGACTATTTTATTATACTGAGTTAGTCTCAGTCGGTTTGTGCACTGGACAAACACTGGTCTTGAGATTTATACTGAGCAAGTCTCAGTTTACAAGATATCAAACTAAAGTGTTTGACAAACTCTCCAACTATGAATGAGTCATTTACAATAAGGATCAATTCAAAGATGAACTCCTTCGTTCTAAGCTATAGATATAGTCTGTTGAGCTTAGGTTAGAGGGAAGAGGAACGAGAAAATGGCTTCTAGAGCGACGAACGGTTAAGTAAGACTTTGAGTTCGTATTCAATCGCTTGGATACTAGAGGCTTTATGATCTTATTCAGCTCGATTCTCTATGAGCAAGTATGTCGCCTTTCGCTGGAGATTACTCTATGAAGTTCTTGCGAAAAGCTTAAGTCGTTTCTGAGTTGCTCGTGAATGCTCGTGTGTTCTTCGTTTTCTAGTTTTCGTGAGCTTCAATTTGAAATTTTCCCTCTATTTATAGAGCAGAGACATGGATAGATCCGTTGGAGACGATGATCCATGTGTCTCTCTCTGTTGGGTAGCTAACGGCTCTTTCAAAGTATGGTGGCAGAGTCATTTCCCTCAATTTCTGGAAAGTTGTTGACTTGCAGCTTTAATCAGAAAGTAGACAGATGGTCGCTCGTCATTGATCGAGGCTGAAGAAAGTAGGTGAGACAAACAGACTTCAAGGTGGATCTGAAGCTGACTTCTCTATACCTCGTATGACTCTGCTGATTTGACTTATGAGATTTCCTGACAGTCAGAAGACTGTCTAGCCGTTGTTGAGTCCAATCTATGTTCAATAGCTTACTCCTGCTGAGTTTAGCTCTACTGACGAATCAACTCTGAGTTCAGTGAACTACTCCTGCTGAGTTCAGTTCCACTGACTCCTTTCAGTATACTGCTCCTACTGAGTCCAGTATTACTAAGTCTTCTTCTTCGATGCGTACGTGGGCGATAGTCTGGCGAAGAACCGGCAGGACGTAACCGAGCGCCTGAACCATAATGAAGAGTGTCTACTGAGTTTGAAACTCTCAGAGACAGAACAAATATTTACAACAAAATGGTTCATCAGTCAAAGTAGGGTTTTGTGATCTTCAAATCTACTGAGCACTAGGCAACAATTTGAGGAGCTACTGAATCATCTCCCAACATAATTATCAAGTAATATTTTGAAAATTAGTTTTTTCAAAAGTAATATTTGAAATTTTGCTCTCCAATATAAATATTTTTATAAGAATAATTTAAACCATTGTCGTTTACATAAGTGTTAATGTTAATTAATCCGCAATAAAATTGCCGATGCTGTTGATTAATAACGAACCTTAGTGTTGGTTAACATGTTGCATGATATATATAGATTAAAACAAATTATACTCCCAACTAATTTTCGAAGAAATAAATAAATAAATAAATAAATAATCTAATAGGCAAGTCGACCTTGAATTGTTTTGGAGGCAATTAGCCATTACTCAAGTATCCGCATAAATGCTTAATAAATTATTACATTCACAAATCCAAGTTTTGCATAGGCGCATATCTACATGTATATTATACCAAAGAAAAATACATGTCAATGCAGTAGTATTTTCTATATGTTGTATTTGAATTAGAGCAGTGAATAGTAACCTTAAAATCAGAGCTTTTCTTTTACTTTTCCCCCCTTTTTAAGGAAGGTTATTTTGTCTTGACAAGTAAGTTTAAATGAAATTTGAGGCTTTATCTGGAGCAGACTCAGGGCTTTTCTGTGTCTTGGATAAGTATTGGCCTTGGACTCATTCACCATTAATCACCAACTATGGACATATTGTTTCGAATTTTATCAAGATTTCTAAGTCAGAATTTTTCAATACATAATTATTGTAATGTGATTTAATTTTTTTTTCCTAATAGTTAGTGTGCATACAGTTAAACCTCGATAAAATAATAATCTTGGGACCGAGAAAAAATATTCATTTAACGAGGTTATTACTTTATCAAACATTATTTTAGTGCATTGACTCATATCGGGACCGGAAAAAAAATATTATCTTAGCAAAATTATTACTTTATCGAATATTACTTAATCGAAGTTTAACTGTATTTGACTGCATATTTCTCTCGTCATATAACAAAACGGGCATATCATTAATACCTCTTTCTATTCATAAGTGGCACACCATTTCACATTTAATATATAATTCCAAATAGAGAATTAATTATACGGCTACATATCGAGAATATAGAAAGTATTGGCTCCACCGGTTAGGTCACTTATGGAAACGCGTCGCGCTACAAACTTGGTATAAATTAATTATGCGGATACAAATCGAGATTCTCGAAGGTATTGGATCCATCAATTAGGTCATGACTCTTGGAAACATGTAGCAGTACAAACTTGGTACAAATTCAATCTTATAATATCGTTATAGACAATCTCACGTGTTAGTATCTATTCAACGGTATTTTCATCTTAATCTTTGTTCGATTAAGTAACTCATTGAAAAATGTCACATGAATTTGATCTTGCAATATCATTTTAGACAATCTCACGTGTTAGTATCTAACCAAAAAAATGTTTCATCTATGTCGTGTTCCTTTTTGTATTTAGATTCGACCATTAATCCAGTACACCAATAGGAAATCTAATTCCATGGAGATGGAACACGATTTATAATCGAGGAATACGACAGATAACCGGAATCATAAATCTCAATACAATTGTCTTATGTAATCCAACATGTTAGTATCCATATGACAAATATTTTCATCCGAATATTTATTGTGCTTCTATTCGTATTTAGATTCAACCGTTAGTATAGTCCATCAATAGTAAATTTAGTTACATAAAGATGGAATACGATTTACAATCGAAAAATCCGACAAAGAATCGAAATAATAAATTTCAATATGATGTTAGACAATCAAACGTTTTTTTAAGTATCTATGCAACGGTATTATTATTTGCATTTAGATTGGATTGTTAATTAGTATCAAATATCAACATAAAACCGATCATGTTATATAGAGAACACGGTTTATAATCGAGGATTCGAACCGATAGCTGAATAATAAATTTAATTTCCATTTCACATCCATATTAAAATTTGAAAAAAAATGAGATGAAAAATCATAATGACGAAGTCATCCCTACATTAAATGTGCCAGTTAAACCTTAAAACCCTGGGAAAGAAACCGACAACCACCAAACAACCCCAGTTTTGCAAAGCCCTCTCAGAATCCTACTACACGTATAAGTCCGCATGCATCACTGTCAACCACACGCATTTACGCTCGCATTTTTCACACACATATATATCATATATGCCCATCCCACTTCTCTCTCTTCACACCCTTCTCTCTCTCCCTTTCTCTCTGCACTAATGACTACAGCAAGGAGAGACTCCGGCGGCGGTTCTTGGTGGTGGGACGGAGGGGCTCCGCCTGCACCCGCAGCAGAGGTGCAGCCTAATTTGGGGGGTTTCGCATTTGGCGGTGGGTTGTCGGAGAATGAGGTGCTCCGCCGCGAGCTGGCGGCGTTCGGCGGTTACGATCCGGCGTCGGCGGTGCCGGTTCCGTACAATCAGCAGCGTCGGGGTTTCATGGCGCATCAGGAAGTTGAGAACGACTTGTTTCAGCTGTCGTATCCGAGGCCGCGGATGAGGTGGACGGCGGAGCTGCATGACCGGTTCGTTAAGGCCGTCGACGAACTCGGCGGCGCAAATAGTTAATCATTTCTCTTCTTCCTCTTTTTTCACTCGTGTTGATCGTGATTCATGCATGAGTTGTTTTTTTAATTTCTTTTCATTTTTTGTTATTTATAATTTTTTTCCTATATTTGGCTGATTTATGTGATTCCATAATTACATTTACTCACTTTCAGTTTAAAATGATTATAATGTTTTTCCTTGTATAGATCTTTTCCCTTGTTTTCGACCTTCTACTAAAGTAAAATTATACTCGTAGTTAAATATATTAAATGCAATAAATTAACAAATATTATGAATTTGTCAAAATTGTTACTAATTTTTTTTAATCTATTATGTACTATATAGTTAGTCTCCCTTGATCAAAATTTCTGATCATCCATCCTATGCATGCAATTTCTTTTTTTTCAAGAATATTCTACTCTAGCTAATGGGGATCGATGATAGAAGATGAATTGAACCCTAGATCTAATTCTCGTAGTATTGAAAATTCTAACTAACTTCATGATGATGGTTTGTATTAATGCGAACTTTTTTTTTTCTTAAGAAAAAAACTTGTTTCTATATATCTAAGAAAATGGTTATTTTAGTTGTAAAAACAATTGTTTGGTCGAAAATTAGAAGGCTTGTAAAGCTTAATTTTCTTGCAGAGGCAACACCAAAAGCAATCTTGAGTTTGATGGGCGTGCAGGGACTAACTCTTTACCATCTCAAGAGTCACTTGCAGGTTAATTAATCAACTCTTTATATTCTTCACAGGATAATTAAGAGGTTGGAAAGAAGCTAATTAAATATTCTTGATTTTTTACTGAATTGCTACAGAAGTTTAGGCTTGGAAGAACTGGAAGAAGGCTGTGGAGGAAGGAGTTTATCCCATCAAACTATTGTATGTGTTTCATAAGACCACAAAATTAATCACAAATTTACTGACATCAGTTTATAAATTTATAAACAACTTCTTTAATTTGGAACTTTTTAGACCGCCAGAGAGAGGAAAGATTGCCAGTTATGAACTTGGAGGCTCAAGGATCTTTAATGTCAAATGCATTTGATGGAAACATGTAAGATTTTTTTTTCCAATTTCAAGCTAATACTAAAATGAGAGTTCCTTTCAATCAATTTTCTTTATATGAGTGCAGAACCAATTCATTGGAGGCTGATGCTTATGGAAATCTGCACCTACTTTTTGAGGTAATCTGTTTAACACTGAATGAAATTATTTAGGATTAAAAACGAATTGCGCCATAAAATATGAAAATGTTTGTTTTACTCTTTGGACTATTAAATTTGTGTGTTTTGCATCTTGAACAATGTTAATGTAAAATTTGCCTCATAAATTATCTAATTTATTGTAGAAGAGAAAAATTCCGACTATACGTGCAAATTTAAGTTTAATATCACCCTAGATTATTAGTTTGTACGATTTACACCATGAACTATTAGTTTTTTGATAATCCAATATAATATTAGGTACCTTATCTTTGCACGTGTGTTGGTAAATTTTTGCATATTTTTTTCTGCAATAAATTAGATAGTTTAAGAGTTAATTACACCTTTCATAGTTAAGGGCGCAAATCGTACAAAACCGGGGACAATGCACATTTTTAAAGTTGAGGGACAATTTTTTTTAAAAAAAACCTATTAGTTTATGAGGTTTTATGCATTTAATCCAATTATTTATGTGAATGTGTATCTAATTAAGTGCTTGCATTGATTGATTGTTGAGAAGCCTCAGGCTGGAATTGACAACATGGTAGTCCCAAATGCAAGCCACTTAGTTGGAGCTTCTTCTTCTTCTTCTTCTTCTTCTTCATCATCATCAGCAGCTGCTACTATTGAACAATTTGGTGGTGTGAAGCCTTCTCTCCTTCCTCTCTTCCCATCACAAGAGTGGTCCGATTTTGTCGGAGGAGAATCGACAAGCCCGGTTGTACTTTCGCCTCCACGCCCCGTTGAGACTCCTCCATCCATGGATGATGACTACGTCACCTCCCTTGGCTACCCATTTGACTTTGCTCTCATCAACCGCGATACCATGGTTTCCGGAACCTTCTTCGACGAAGTTGCCTGCTTCTCCAAGGTAGATGACCATGACAATGGAATTGATCTCACCATGGATGGAAATGGGAAGCTTGAAGACTATAACCCATAAATTGGTTGATTCCAAGAATGTGTCTCTTTTCAAGTTAGACTTGTTTCATGGTTCTTGAACTTAATTTAGACATGCATGATGATGATGAACCCTTTTTCTTGGTCTCATACAATAGGCCAAGATCCATATATCATCACAAAATATACAAATATGAAGCAAGATACATCAAGATTTGGTCTCTAGTGAAATTTGAGGCTAGTGAGCACATTGTTGTTCACAGGGTCAGACAGATGGTCCAAGAGGTTTTGATAAGGTCCCTCACCAGTCACCAAAGCTTGTATAAAGTAACCCAACACAGCCAACATGGCCAACCTCCCATTCTTCACCTCCTTCAGCTTCAACTCCTTCAAAGACTTCTCATCCTTCCCGAACCCGAGCGGGTTGAAGAAGGGGCCGCCGGGGTAGGCCGGGTCACCCGACCCCCCGAGCCCCTTCTCCAACCCTAGGAAGTACTGCTTCCCCATGGAGCCCGGCTTGGCCCAGTCTTGGAACCGCCGATGCTCCGCGAAGCCCATAAGAGCCAACTCGAGCACAAATAGCGTGTAGTTGTCGGCCCAATAGCTGTAGGTCCCCGCCGGGGGGATGACCCCGGTTTTGAACCAAGGCAGGGCTGTTTCAGCTGGAATAAGCCCTGCCTTGCCTAGGATCTCCGGGGCGATGGCCCCGGCCGCCCCTAGCATGGCGAAGCGCCCGTTGATGATCTCGCCATAGGCGAGCCATTTCGGCTCGATAAAGCCTCCGGTGCCCTCGGGGTCCGATAGGCCTAACGGGTCGAACCCGAAATCACCCGGGAGGCTGCAAGAATACTAGTTAGAAATCCGATACTATCATCATATCATTGAATCAAAAGTTGTTAACCAAACACGACGTACCTTCCATCCAAATAAGAGAGGCTTTGCTTGGATGCAAACCAAAGCTGCCTATTAGCTCCTTGCTGCAAATTTAACACACAATATGTTATTAACTCAAAGAGAGAGGGAGAGGGAGAGAGAGAGAGAGAAGAGAGAGAGGAGATAGATAATTTACCTTGACCGGAGGAGTAGCGGCAGCCTTGACAAGAAGGGAAACCTTTCTTGAAGAGTGAAGAGGCCTGCCCCCAATAATTTGTCTTGCAACCTCAGCAGAGGAGGAGATAGAAGATGAAGAGACCAGAGCTTGTGTAGCCATTTTCGTGTTTGATGAAAAACAGAAACAAGCAATGAGAATTAGTAGCAGAAAAACAACAATCGTTGGCTTATAAATGGCCACCAAGATTTTTGTGGGCCAGCAAATTGTGGTTCGGAATCATATGTTTAGCCAACAGATATAATTGTGATCTTGGTATCCAATAGAAATGTCACAACTGGCGTAGCATTTTGATACTAGATATTATATGGTTTTATTATTTTCAAATTGATATTATTTGTGGAGACCCTTTGCAACACAGATATGTCAATACAGCAAGAGCTGCAGCATTTTATTTGCAAGCCTAATACATTTATTCAACACTCTGTTCACACCAAATGCTAATTTACACACACTGTTCTCTCTCTGAGTAAGACGACGATGATCTCGAGGCCACAATTACGAGGCGACTTTGGCTTCAACATCTTGCAAACCACAAACCATGTTGGCAGGAACTGCTATGTCTATCATCTTTGGATATGACAAGTTTAGATCTGTAAATACGAAGATGAGTTATCAGCAACAGCTGAAAATCAGATTCTAATACGGAAAACTTGCAACACTTACTTGCCATTATGTTTTTAAACGTTTCCTGCAGAAGGCATCAAATTACAATATACATTAGTAGATTTCACTGCGTCCTAACGTTATGATGCATCATCATCAAAAAAATTGTTCTGCAATCGAATCGATCACCTTATCTATCGTGAGGCGCGGATTATACTGCATTTCCTCTGCTACAGTAGTCACAGAGAATCCCTTGTAGTCATGAGCAGGATACAGGAATGTGTCTTTAGGCAATGTAAAGATCTACAATGAAGAGATAGTAAAAGAGCATCAGAAGCCCACGTCTGAACTGTGTTCGAAGTTTAATAATATTTTTTGTTATTGCATTCTTACCTGAGAATGAACAGAATCATAAAGCTGATCAGAACTTCCACCCTGAGGAAAAAATGGGGATATTAATTTCATCAAAGAGGTTGTTCGAATTGGTGTGAGGAGAATACACGACTTTGACCTTAATATTGAAAGAAGCTTCACGATGAGGAGAAAGTTGGTTTTACATGTTTCATGGTGGAGGAAATATACCTGAAAATCTGTCCTACCACATCCACGTACTAGTAAAGCATCACCAGTAAAGGCCATTCTTGGCTGAGGCTGATCAGGTCCATCGCCGGTGACATAAGTAACACATCCTTGTGTATGACCTGGGGTTGCACGAACCTACAAATTACAAACTATAAGTTTTAAATGTAGGAGGATGATGCAAAAGGTAAGAGATACAAGTTGGCAAAGTAGAAGATAAAGCGTAGGAGTTAGTGGTAAAAGGATAAAACAAATAGATACATACAAATACAATCACAAAAGAAAAAATCATAAGCATGTAAGACAGTTCTCTCTCACACTGAAGGATCCAACACATGAATTACATTTTATTTCTAAAAAATAGATTAGGTAATTCAAGTGAAGAAGACAACAGAATCAAAGTAAGGCCAAGATAGTAGCAACTTTCTCAATCAGTAGTGCTTCTTGAAGAGTATGTACGAGTTTTTAGAGCATTTTCTTGCGAAAGTTATGGATACAACGACACTACATCTTGATTATAGTATTTAAGAACCAAGACACCCAAATGGGCAAGTTAACACATGATTTCATAGATTTTATTGTAGTAGTATCATACAACCAACTCCCTCCCATTTGAACAAACATAGTGCTACTTCATCAATCATATACATCCCAGTTTACATCACAGAGAAAAAAAAATGTTTGTGGTCAAGTCAAATATATGAAATATTATATACCTCTAGAAAGAGATCACCGAAAGAGATTTTGTCGCCAGCTTCAACAAAAATGTCAGCCTTTGCATTGCTTGCCTTCGAAATGATAGATTTCACTCCTGGAACCTTACTCTGCAGGATATAGCCATGTCAAGCAAGAATAGATTAGAATGCCTTAAAATGTCAATTAATCGAGCAACATATATTTTCTCTAAGGATTGCCCCGGATTAATAACCACAAAAACTCAAAACTGCCTTCATCCCACTTAATTTAAAGAAGAGAAAACTTGAGAGAGACAAAAGAGGTATGAGTTTTCTGTATTTAGAGAATACAAGTCTTTAGGATTAACCTTAAGCAAGCCAGTGCCAGTGACGTGATCTGCATGTACATGAGTGTTGATTACATACATAAGCTTCAAACCCAACTCTTTCACAAGAGAAACATCCCTCTCCACAGTCCTGTCTACTGGGTCTACCAACTGCATGATAATATCACTACATGAATCAAGAATTCACCTCAAGAAATGCAACAACTCGAAAGGGATTATATCAAGTAAAAAACTTTGATCACAACCCAGGATATACTAGACTTTAGACCCTGTTATTCTTCTGTAACATCAAATTAATTTCAATTAACAACTACTTTCACAGCTTGATGAAACTAATGATACTTAATCTTAACCTCCAGAAACACTATAAAACCACAATATTGCAATCGAAATTTTCAGTAGGATACTGCAAAATCACATACAGGCATAGGGTTTTAGGTGAAGGAAGGAAGAGGCAAATAAATGTTTTAGAAATTTTTAAGCAGAAGCACTAAGGAAAAACAAGTATTAATCCTTTCTCGAGCCATTTATGACCCTCAAGTGGTCCAGGAGAATATACTCTAAGAATTCTTGAAGGAGAAAGCAGAGCAAATCCAATGTCAAAACCATTTTCATAAATTAAATTCATAATTAAAAGAATGATTCAATCTTGATTCTTGATCAAAATAATCAGAGACGCCAAACTAATACAAGCATTACTCATCAAATGTAAAAAACCCTCCTAATTAATCCAAACCCATTTACTCCACACCCACTGCAAATCCAAGCAAATTGAAATTCAAGAGACAAAATAAATGCGAATTAAAAGCTTAATTATGAGAGAAGAAAGTCAAAATCAAGTCAAACGAGAAGTGAACCAGAGCCGGTTTATCCGGGTGAGAAGCATCGGCGAGAAGGTAAGTGTAGGTGGACGACTCCTTCTCGAAGAGCTGCCGGAAAAGCAACTTCGGCGACGCCGTAGATCCCATTCGCGTTCCGAACTTCGCCGTGAACGTAATCTGCGGGAAAGGAGACTTCTTTCGAGGCGTGGGAGCGCAAAACGTAGCTGGCAATTTCAAGAAGTTGAATTTGGACAGCATGCTTGTTGGGGAGCTGTGATTTCGACTTAATACCAAATTGCGCGGCGATTACATCCACCGATCTTTGTCACGTTCCAATAATTTATGCGGCAATCCTATATGTTCTCGGAGTGCGCATGATTGGATGAACCAATATTAAATTATTAGTACGAAAAAGAATGAATAAATTAATTTTAGGGATTTCAGCAATTGGCCGAATTAGGGCTTTTGGAATGCTTGCTTGGAACCACACTATTGGTAGTTTCTGAAATAAACCCACCCACCCATGAGCGAATCCGCAATTGCCCAACTCTGATTTTGGACAGAAATTAGGTTTTTTGGCGTGAATTTGTAGGATTGAAGGAAGCTATTTTCGTTATAGAAGATGCAATTCCAACTTTTCGCCGTTGAGAAAATTCCCGATTCAACGTCGTGTTGTCGGCCACGCTCCCCTCACGTGGCACCGACACGTGATAACGACGCAAAGCGTAAACCCCCTCGAATAAAACGCTCAGAAATGGGAAGATGAACCGGAAACTGAAAATTCGAACTTCCAATGTTTAAGATTTTAGCGCCGCCAATACCCTTGATGGCACGACGTCCTTAGGCACTGCCCGGAAATCAGAGATCGTCGTATCTGTAGTTGACTCTGCGTGAATTGATCGCCAACCAAAGTCAACGGCGAACCAAGATGAACCGGAGGAGTTTGATGAAAATGCGGTTCTCAATTCTGCGACAATAATTGAGTGGATTCGCGTTTGATTTCTGTGGTAATTAATAATCGAGTGGTTTTTGTTTCTGTGAGATTATGGGTAGTGCACTCGACGCCTCGATATTGCACCACGTGTGCATTGTTCTGAGTTTGCTCTGGTTTCTCAATTACTTCAACTGCTGCTACCCAGTTGCGTATTTTCTCTCTCTAATATATCTCTATTTGGTGAGTATATCTCGTTGGCCTCTCTCTGGTTTATGATCACTCTTGAATGTTCGTTTAAAAAATTATTTAGATGATTGGAATGTTGTCGATTTCTTGAAGGTTCATGAAGTTTATGTGATGAAATTGAGGAAGAAACTGCAGTTTGAGGAGAAAAGAGAGTCCGATCAAAGACGGGTATTTGCATTTCTTCCCCTGTTCGTGTTGAATAATGAAGATCTGTTCTTCACTTTCAACTTTATTCAAAAACTTCCCTTTTTAGCATTTATGCGTGAAGTGTGGCTCACAACCTACTGTTAAAGAGAAAGAGATATTCCTGATGTGTGTGTCTCGAAGGAGTTTCTCTCTCCTAAAAAAATGGCTCAATTGTGATTCTGTTGGAAATTCTCAAACTTTTTCAAGCAGGGACTATCTACCTTTCTCATAATGCTTTTTTTTTTTTTTTTTTTTTAAATTTTTTAAATGTTTTAGGGGTTGAATTATGGTATTGAAATCCATGAGATATATATACTATAATCTTTATTTGCTATATTCCTTAGGTGCTTACTGATTCCGAGACTGTTAGATGGTTGAACAATGCTATTGAGAAGATATGGCTCATCTGCATGGAAGAGATAGTTTCTCAGAAAATCCTTCTCCCTATTTTCCCATGGTTCTTGAGAAAATACAAGCCTTGGACAGTGGTATAACTTGAAAAATCCTGCATATTTTTGTTTTGTGATGGATTTGTTTCGGCTATCTTCATTTGTTATTTGTTGTATGTTATCTTTTATTGGTGATACTTTTGTTTGACTACAAACAGAAAGATGTTGAGCTTCAGCATCTTTACTTGGGAAGATCCCCGCCGATGTTAACTGAAATGAGGGTTCTTCCTCACTCCAATGGCGATGACCACTTGGTAAGTAAGGCTGACTGCATATGAGCAGCACAAATAGGCTATGCTTTAGAATATTCATTCTTCTGATAAGGTGTTATTCATGTTAATCTTTGGCAGGTTCTGCAATTGGGAATGAATTTCCGTACAGCAGATGATATGAGCGCTATACTTGGCGTGAAACTGAGGAAGAGATTGGGTTTTGGAATGTCGACAAAATTGCACATGTTAGGAATGCATGTTGAAGGAAAGGTAATATGAAGTCATGTGAGTTGTGATACTTTATACATGGATAATATCTCTTATATTTTTGGTTCTTCGCAAATTTAGGATTATTTTACATTTCTGGAGTACTTTCGGCCATCTCTATTTATTTTCAAACAAAAATTGTAAGCAATTGCTACTGTATTTGTGCTGAACAAAACGACCCTAATTACGCACGATTCTTGCAGGTAAGGGTTGGGGTAAAGTTCCTGACGAGATGGCCTTTTATTAGTCGCTTGCGTGTGTGCTTCTCTGCACCACCGTATTTTCAGATGACCGTAAAGCCCATGTTCACTCACGGCCTTGATGTTACGGAACTTCCCGGGATAGCTGGCTGGATTGTAAGTACATAACATGAAAATTGCAAACACGGAGAAACACTAATCTTTTCAAGCTTCACTTAATATGCTAATATATGTTTCTTGTACTAGGATAATCTTCTGGCCGTCATCTTTGAACAAACGCTAGTGGAGGTGAGATAGTTTTCGTTTTTTTGCTTGTACTAGGATAATCTTCTGGCCCTCATCATTGTTATTGATTTCTCTTCCTTCTTTTCAAGTCATATACACACTTGAACCGTGTTTTATTTGGTATCTCTTTGCAGTAAATCTAAAAATAAATTGATTTACTTCTGCAGCCTAATATGCTGGTGGTTGATTTTGAGAAATTTGTGTCACCTCAACCAGGTACACGATATTGTGATAAATATATTATATATCTTGTATTTCCCTATTTTTATTTTCCTAATCTTCCTGCATGTTTAGGAGAATGGTTCTCGGTCGATGCAAAGGAAGCTATAGCACTTGTTACTGTGGAAATTCTTGAAGCCACTGAAATGAAGGCTTCGGACTTAAACGGTTAGTTTGAGATTGAGTATCTCTTTAGTATTTTCACAAGATAAATCATCTCAAACTGCGATTTTAATTTTCAGGATTAGCGGACCCGTATGTTAAAGGACAGTTGGGGCCTAATAGATTTCGAACTAGGACTCAGAAGAAAACTCTGTCACCAAATTGGCATGAGGAATTCAAGATTCCCATCTTCACATGGGAATCAGAGAACATTCTTGTTATCGAAGTTCATGATAAGGACCGCGTATCCGATGACATGATGGGGTTTGTTTGTTCTCTTTCACTTTTAGTCCTTGATTGGTTTCAGTTTTTAACGCGGTCTTGCAATTCTTGCAGAGATTGTCACGTAAACATCAACGAACATAGGGATGGCCAAAGGCATGACCTGTGGCTGCCTCTCAACAATGTAAAGACGGGGCGATTGCATCTTGCAGTAACTGTGTCAATTGGAGCTGAAAAGGTATTATTTTGATATCTTACGTCGTATTTTCTTCAATTCGAGTAGACTTCTTATTTCTTGAAATGAGATGAAATCATTTACTTGTCAGTTGGGTTTGATAAATAACTGTTGATGTTGCTTGATTATACATTTCTCCTTCATGATTGGCCTAATGAAGGTTGAAGAATCTCCACCTAATGGAGAAGATCTTGATGGTGAAAAAAGAATCTCCTCCTTCACAGATGATTCTTCTAAAAAAGGATCATCTTTCTCATCTAGATCATCACAGAAGTCCCCAAAAGTTGCAGATAAGTTCGACCCAATCGACATCAAGGGCCAATCCGAGACCGGGATTTGGATTCACCACCCGGGCAGTGAGGTGGCACAAGTGTGGGAGCCAAGGAAGGGGAGAAAGACCAAGAATTTAGATAGCCATGCAGTCAGCAGACCGGTCCAAGACGAGGGTGGTCCGAATGGCAGCAGCAGCTCGGACGAGAGTATGGATTCGGACAAGACACATCCGGTTAATCCGGTTAAGAGGGGGTTGAGAAAGATCGGTTCAGTCTTTCGACGGGGCCAGAAAGATTCGGACAAAGAGACGGAAGAAGAAGGTCTGGCAGAAAGCCATGCAAAGGATATGGCTAAGAGCATCTTGAAACATGCAGGGAAATCTGCTCGTGAGTTGAAGCTGTCGCTTTCTTGGAAAGCTTTGAGAAAGTCGAAGGCCGAGATGGAGACAATGCAAGAAGAATTGGATTCCTCGGGTGATAGCGAGTCTATTTCGTCGTATGTGGATGCTGCTGCACTTGTGGATACTAGCTTGGTCGATCCGAGCTCAGCCGGTACTGATACGGAAGTGGTTTCTGGTAATAGTTGTTTGGAGTTGAAGGATGATATTCAGACGGCAAACATCTCCAGCAGCAATTCTTTCAAGGCCGCCGGAAATGGAACTCCGATTGGTGCCAAGGCTTAGTAATAACTCTTTCAAATTTGTAATAAATTAGAATTCTATGCAAATTGCACACAGAAAGTTGTGTTGTATAATGTAAATTTGTGAAGTAGAAGGTTTGTGTTTTGTTTTTCAACTCTTATCATGACTTAATTGTATAGTAGTTTTGACAAAGTAAAGGCCACTGGTTGTATCATCATCATCATCCATGGCCTCCACCGCAAGCATTTTGTTTCAAAATTTGAACTCACCAGCAACGACGCGTCGGCGAGATTGGCTTAGGGAAATTGGAGATTGAGCAAGACCTCATTGAAACTGTGGCCGACGCAAATATGGATACGCTTGTTGGAAAAAAATCGTTTATATATATATTATTTATATATATTATGGAAATTCAATTAGCATTAAATGCTAATTTGACTTGGGCAAAATTCAGCCTTTTTCGATCGCAATTTCGAGCCTCGATATTTATCCGATTAATGATTTGAGATATATGACGTCGATCTACGTTTCGAGTAGATAATTATAGTGTGCTTAATTTCTCGATTCCGATTTTCGGTGAGTGAGAAATAGTGGCTCGAAGTTTGGGGGGACAAAACTAATATGTTACCTAAAGTGGAGAAACTTACATTATTCGGGTTTTGGAGAGTTATTACATTAATCATGTCCCACATCGATTAATGAATAATGTTTTGTGTGGTATTTAAGTCTCTACAATATTGTAGAAGATAACTAAGTGACATGTGGTGGGCTTGGGCCCACACATGCTCATCTTGCGCGAGCCTTTTCGCCGACCGCCTCACACGCGGCGCGGCGCGCCGCGCCGCACCGCGCCCGCGCCCGCGCCGTGCCCGTGCCCGGCCCGGCCCGGCTCCGGCTCCGGCTCCGGCTCCGGTCCGTGTCCGTGTCCGTGGACTTGGACTTGGACTTGGACTTGGACTTGGACTTGGACTTGGACTTGGACTTGGATCTTGGATCTTGGATCTTGACAATTGGTCCGTCGGGTCGTTCGCCGGGTCGGGTGCCGGGTCGGGTGCCGGGTCGGGTGCTGGGTCGGGCGGTGCAGTGGACCGGCTGCACTGGATTCCTCTCCGTGGTGCACTGCACCTGCTACACCAGAGTAGTACTTTTGGGAAGGATCTGGAAGCCACCCTTCCATCTCTCCACTCCTCCACTCCCCTGGACACGTCAGCGTGCCTTAATTGGCAGGAGTTACCAACACCCTTTCACCTGGGGGGCAGCAGCCTATAAATAGGCAGGTGTTCAGTTCATTTCATCACACCAACACTTGCAACAACAAAGCTTCCATACAAAGCTTGCATTCCATTCTTAGCTCTTAGCTCATCTTAGCTGCTCTTAGCTCAAGTCCAGCAGCTTTTGTCCTCGCCGGAAAGTCCTGTTCGCCGGAGCTCAAAGATCCTGCGGTGCTGCAATCCTTGAGACGTCGTCGTTTCATCTTTGGGGACGAAACGCCACAACCGAGAGCACTACCGGGGCGTTTTTCGTCTTGCGGAGAGAGGCCTTCCTCGACTCGACGGTTTTCTCCTTTTGTTGTTTTAATTCATTTTGTTATTTAATAGTTTACTTGTAATAGCAGTTTGTAATACCTACAATCGCAAGACGAAAAATAAACTATATCTGCTTCAAGTAAACTAAGAAGATGTCTTCCTCAAGTGCTGCTTTCTCCGATGCTACCGCCGTCGCTGCTTCTGCCGCCGCCACCAACCCCGCTGTATCTGACGTCATTGCCTCCTCCGGCAACACTGTTCCACCGACGTCTGTCCCTGCTCCGGCCTTTGCTAATCCAACCCTAGCTGCCATTTCCGCCGCTACCGACGCCAGGATAGCACTTAACCGTGCTAATGCCGCTCACACGGCATTCAACTTCACTGCTATGTCCTCTGCCTTGCGGAGCAACGTCCCATTTTGGGAGTGTGAACCACCATGGAGTGGTGGGGGGGGTTCGAACCCAACCCACGACGGCACCTCGCACTCGTCTGCAGTGATGCCCGCTGGCCGAGAAGCCGGCCAAGTTTGGTGGAGCTGACTTCAAGAGGTGGCAACGAGAAGATGTTGTTCTACCGACAACATTAGGGTTCACCATTTGTGTTGATGGAGAATGCACCCGCCCCTCCAAGTGAAAACGAAGAGAACACGGAAGTCCGCATAGCCTATGATAATTGGCTAACTTCCGACTACTTTTGTAAAAACTTCTTGCTTAGTGGACTAGATGATAGTGCATACGGTGTATATGCAAATGTAAAGACCTCCAAGGCAATATGGGAGGCACTTGAAAGAAAATGCGTGCGACGATGCGGGTACCAAGAAATTTGTAGTCGCCAAGTTCTTGGACTACAAAATGGTGGATTCTCGACCGGTCATGGACCAAGTGCAAGAGTTCCAACTCATTGTCCATGATGTCCACGCCGAAGGTATGCTTTTGCCGGATGCTTTCATTGTGGCAACCGTGATTGAGAAGCTTCCCCGAAGTGGAAGGACTTCAAGAGCTACTTGAAGCACAAGCGAAAGGAAATGACACTTGAGGACCTTGTGGTCAAGCTCCGCATCGAGACCGACATGAGGACTCGAGATGGGAAGGGCAAAGCACCCGTGGAGCCAAGAGCCAACCTCGCCGAGAAAGGTGGCAACTCCAACAATGCTAAGAGAGGGCGTCCAAACAAAGAACCCCAAAGGGAAGGGCAAGGTGCAATCCCGCAAGTTTGAAGGGGACTGCTACAACTGTGGCAAATCCGGCCACATGTCCAAGGACTGCCGAAAGCCGAAGAAGAAGAGGGCTCGTCAAGCCAATATGTTGGAGATTGACCTCACTGAAGCCGACCTTGCGGCCGTTGTCACTGAAGAAGCAAACGTCGTGGAGAATGAGGGGAAGTGGTATATTGATACCGCTGCCACGGCACATGTTTGTGGTGGACCGAAGCCGCTTCACCAAGTACAAGAGCCGCCAAGGGAGGAAGCTCAATATGGGTAATCAAGCCTCGTCCGAGGTGGTTGGCTATGGTCTTGTGGTGCTAAGGTTGAGCTCCGGCAAGAACCTCACTCTTGGAGAGGTGCTTTGCATGTCCACGATATCGGAAGAATCTTGTGTCCGGCTCTGTACTAGTCAAGAGAGGGTTTAGACTAGTTTTTGAGTCGGATAAATTTATCCTGACTAAATTTGGTATGTTCTTAGGAAAAGGTTACCTGTCTGAGGGCCTTTTCAAGTTATCTGTAATGGCACTGCGCCAAGAGCCCGTGGAGGCGAAAAATAATGAAAATGAAGCTACTTCCTCTTACTTGCTTGAGTGTTCCGATTTATGGCATTCTAGATTAGGACATGTTAATCTAAATGCTATAAAAAGATTAGTTAATCTCGATCTACTTAAAGTAAATGAGTTTAACAAAACCAAGTGTGAAGTTTGTGTTGAAGCAAAATTGGCTAAGCGGCCCATTTCATTACGTAGAAAGGAACACAAAACCTCTAGAACTCATTCATACCGACGTATGTGACTTGAAGTTTGTACAAACTAGAGGTGGGAAAAAGTATTTTATTACTTTTATTGATGACTGCACCAAGTATTGTACTCTTTATCTTTTAAGGAGTAAAGATGAGGCGATTGAAGCTTTTTCTAACTTCAAAGCAGAAGCCGAAAACCAACTTGATTGTAAAATCAAAATGGTACGAAGTGATAGAGGTGGAGAATATGTAGCTCCTTTTGAAGAGTTGTGTAAGACAAGTGGTATTATTCATCAAACCACCGCCCCCTATTCGCCTCAATCAAATGGTGTAGGCCGAAAGGAAGAACCGAACTCTAAAGGAGATGATGAATGCTTTGTTGATAAGTTATGGACTGCCCCAGAACATGTGGGGGGAAGCCGTCTTGACGGCTAACTACTTATTAAACAAAATACCTCTAAAAGGTAGAGATGTAACTCCTTACGAGTTGTGGAAAGGAAGGAAACCTTCCTATAAATACCTCAAAGTGTGGGGGTGTTTGGCTAAGGTAGAAGTGTCTTTGCCGAAGCAAGTTACAATCGGACCTAAGACCATCGATTGTATCTTTATAGGATATGCACTGAATAGTAGTGCATATCGATTTGTCATTCATAAGTCGGCTGTGCCCGATATGAATGTTGGAACTACTATTGAGTCAAGGAATGCTATATTCTTTGAACATGTATATCCTTGTAAGAAGGATGATAAAATTGAGTCAAACTCTAGTGGTGAAGCAAGAGAAGTTGCTAGTAGTTCTAGAAATGTGGGGGTAGAACCCGATACACGTAAAAGGCAAGCTGTCGATCTTGAAACTTTAGAACCAAGACGTAGCACTAGAGCAAGAGTTGCTAAGGACTTTGGTCCCGATTATGTTGTCTTTCTTTTGGATGAAGAGCCGCGGTCTATAAAAGAAGCTCTTTCTAGACCCGATGGCCCACTTTGGCAAGAAGTCGTCCAAAGTGAAATTGATTCCATTATGCGAGAATCACACTTGGGTCTTAGCGAGACTTACCCGAAGGTTGCAAGGCCTTAGGATGTAAATGGATCCTAAAAAGAAAGTATAAGGCAGATGGGTCAATTGATAAGTATAAAGCTCGTTTAGTGGTTAAAGGCTTTAAGCAAATTGAAGGATATGACTTCTTCGATACTTATTCGCCTGTAACAAGGATTACGTCTATCCGTGTGCTTCTCGCGATTCTTTGCTTTGCACAATCTTGAGATTCACCAAATGGACGTGAAAACAACCTTTCTAAATGGAGATTTAGAAGAGGAAATTTATATGGAACAACCTGAAGGGTTCGTTGTACCTGGTCAAGAGCGAAAGGTATGTAAGTTGGTGAAATCCCTATATGGGTTAAAACAAGCACCATTACAATGGCACTTGAAATTCGACGAGGCTATGTTGTCGAATGGCTTTAAGATTAATGAATGTGACAAGTGTGTTTACATAAAGAATACAAAGAATGGCTTTGTAATTGTTTGTCTTTATGTAGACGACATGTTAATTATGGGACAAAACCTTCAAGTCATAAATGACACCAAGCGTATGCTTAAAAGAAATTTCGATATGAAAGATATGGGAGTTGCTGATGTTATTCTTGGAGTAAAGATACAAAGAACTCCTAAAGGGATTGTTTTTCTCAATCTCATTATATTGAGAAAGTACTTAAGAGGTTTAATGCCTTTGATAGTGCGCCGGCAAATACTCCTCTAGAAGTTTATGTTCACTTGAGCAAGAATAGGGGTGATCCTGTTGCTCAAGAGGATTATGCTAGAGTCATTGGTTGTCTTATGTACATCACGAATTGTACGAGGCCTGATCTAGCTTGTCCGGTGAACAAACTGAGTCGCTATACTAGTAATCCTAGTAGAGAACATTGGAAATCTCTTGTAAGAGTTCTGAGGTATTTGAAATACACTCTTAACTTTGGGCTGCACTACTCGCGACATCCCCCAGTACTTGAAGGGTACTGTGATGCAAATTCGATATCCGACACTAAAGACTCGTTGTCAACTAGTGGTTATGTGTTCACTATAGGGGGAGGAGCGTGTCGTGGAGATCCACGAAACGAGACGTGCATTGCCGGATCCACCATGGAATCGAATTTATTGCTTTAGATAAAGCTCGGTGAGGAAGCCGAATGGCTCCGTAATTTTCTTGAAGATATTCCATGTTGGACGAAACCCGTGCCACCTGTGATGATTCACTGTGATAGCCAAGCGGCTATTGGTAGGGCCAAGAGTGGGTTGTATAATGGTAAGTCGAGACATATTCGTCGTCGACATAATACCGTAAGACATTTGATCACGAGTGGGGTTATCTCTGTAGACTATGTCAAGTCTATAGATAACCTAGCGGATCCGCTTACTAAAAGTTTGAATCGAGATCAAATGTATAAGCTCGTAGCGGGAATGGGAGTTAAATCCACAAATTAAAGACGATTATAGTGGATACCCAACCTTGTAGATTGGAGATCCCATGAACTTGGTTCAATGGGAAAACTAAGCTATATGAGTCTGTTGATACCACACTCAAATAGTCTATTCCCTAAAAGAGCTCGAGAGTGTTGATGACCTGTCAAGTGGTGAGGTTAAGTCTTTGACTTTTAATGATTCTTGGATGCCTTGAGAAGGTGGAGTATGACAGGATGCTCGAGTAAGAATCACCTATGTAAGTGAGAAGTGAGGGCCGCTTCTATGTAACACTTATGAATCCAAAGAGGTTGTCCATGGCCAGTAAAGGACACAAACGTGAGAACGGACGAGGTTGAGACTTTATAGTGTTAGTGTTATTGTCTCAGTATACACCATGGAGGAATAGTTCAAGGCCACGTGTCCACTAATCCGCCGGTATGCTCGATAGCACTGACTAAGGAAGGTTCAAGGTCACAAGCCACCTATCCTGATGCTTTATTGTCTCTTAAGGACAGAGTGTGTGCGCATGCATGCATTTGGCTATTTCCACTCATGTGGGGGATTGTTGGAAAAAAATCGTTTATATATATATTATGGAAATTCAATTAGCATTAAATGCTAATTTGACTTGGGCAAAATTCAGCCTTTTCGATCGCAATTTCGAGCCTCGATATTTATCCGATTAATGTTTTGAGATATATGACGTCGATCTACGTTTCGAGTAGATAATTATAGTGTGCTTAATTTCTCGATTCCGATTTTCGGTGAGTGAGAAATAGTGGCTCGAAGTTTGGGGGGACAAAACTAATATGTTACCTAAAGTGGAGAAACTTACCTTATTCGGGTTTTGGAGAGTTATTACATTAATCATGTCCCACATCGATTAATGAATAATCTTTGTGTGGTATTTAAGTCTCTACAATATTGTAGAAGATAACTAAGTGACATGTGGTGGGCTTGGGCCACACATGCTCATGCTCGCGAGCACTTTTCGCCGACCGCCTCACACGCGGCGCGGCGCGCCGCGCCGCACCGCGCCCGCGCCCGTGCCCGTGCCCGGCCCCGGCTCCGGCTCCGGCTCCGATTCCGGTCCGTGTTCCGTGGACTTGGACTTGGACTTGGACTTGGACTTGGATCTTGGATCTTGGCAATTGGTCCTTTGGGTGGTCCGTCGGGTCGTTCGCCGGGTCGTTCGCCGGGTCGGGCGGTGCGGTGGGACCGGGCCGCCTTGGATTCCTCTCCGTGGTGCACTGCACCTGCTACACCGAGTAGTACTTTTGGGAAGGATCCGGAAGCCACCCTTCCATCTCTCCACTCCTCCACTCCCCCTGGACACGTCGGCGTGCCTTAATTGGCGGGGAGTTACCAACACCCTTTCACTCGGGGGCGGCCCTATAAATAGGCGGGTGTTCGGTTCATTTCATCACACCAACACTTGCAACAACAAAGCTTCCATACAAAGCTTGCATTCCATTCTTAGCTCTTAGCTCATCTTAGCTGCTCTTAGCTCAAGTCCAGCAGCTTCTGTCCTCGCCGGAAAGTCCTGTTCGCCGGAGCTCAAAGATCCTGCGGTGCTGCAATCCTTGAGACGTCGTCGTTTCATCTTTGGGGACGAAACGCCACAACCGAGAGCACTACCGGGGCGTTTTTCGTCTTGCGGAGAGAGGCCTTCCTCGACTCGACGGTTTTCTCCTTTTGTTGTTTTAATTCATTTTGTTATTTAATAGTTTACTTGTAATAGCAGTTTGTAATACCTACAACGCTGAAGGAGCGGTCGCTGTCGTTGTGCGGTTGCTGTTGATGTACAACCCTAATTCGGAATTGGTGGCCTCCTGCGGACGGATTCGCTGTCATCGTCTCTAGAGATGTTCCTGGTAGCTGGATCCTATGCATCCGATCAATGAGAAAATTGCCGCTGGGGATCTTCTGGCTCATTTCTGGTGGATCACTTGGTGGCCCACTAATCACGCGGCATCACGCGTGCATTGGTGGACCACCTTTTTTACACTCTAATATTAATTTATTAGCTTGGGGGTCCACCAATGCACGCGTGACACCGCGTGATTGGTGGGCCACCAAGTGGTCCACCGGAAATGGGTCAGAAGATCCGGACCGGAAAATTGCATGTTTAGTTCTTCTTCCTGAATGGGGTCCTCTATAATTTAATACTCCATCTGTCCCATTGGAAGCGTCTTGTTTTCCATTTTGGGCGTCCCATTGGAAGCGTCTTGTTTCTAAAAAAGACAAGAATATGTGGACAAGATTTAACTATCCAAAAGTCAAACAATATACACTACACATTATCATTTTCTTAACATCCGTGCCCATTGGAAACAAGACGCTTCCAATGGGACGGAGGGAGTACTTAGTAAGTAGTATAAAAATCATCAAATT
This sequence comes from Lavandula angustifolia, assembly GCA_028984105.1. Taxonomy (NCBI): domain Eukaryota; kingdom Viridiplantae; phylum Streptophyta; class Magnoliopsida; order Lamiales; family Lamiaceae; genus Lavandula; species Lavandula angustifolia. Next base: position 24,313,430 of record CM054810.1, on the reverse strand, counting down.
CATAAGATAATGAGAGTAATACTTTTCAAACAACTCCAATGTAAATACTATAAATTAATAATCATTTAAAATTACCAATAACGTTAAGACAATTTTGTAAATATAATTTTAGTTTTGCCTTTAAAAAAAACTTAAATCTAATTTAATCGATATCTAACTTTTCTAATTGCATTAAAAAACCTTCGGCGTTTGTTTTCTTTCTCGAACTACAAATTGTGAAGAGTCTAAACATAATAAGTGATTCTTTGCGCGTACCTAGTCTTAAAAGAATTGTATTATCTTAGTGTTTTTTTAGTGTTTATTGTCAATGAATATTAATTATATTATTGTACTTATTTTTTAAATGAACAAAGTCATTATTTCTTAACAAATTAATATAATTAATTATTTCTAGATAGTAAATACTAAAATAATATTAAATATGATATATAAACTTATAACACCTTATATTTATCTAATTAAAATTCAATTTCGTTGAAATTCGAAAATTCTCTCTAAAATAATCTTATGGTTCCAATAATTTTATTTTGGAGAAATTTAACTGTATTTCTTTTCTATTATTATTATTATTTTCGGTAAGCATTTCGTAACAGGTGACGGGAGGCTTGTATAAATACATTAATATTAATTTAACTAGCAACTTATGATCTGCTCTTGCGCGGAGTCATAATTTTGCCTAGTATTACATTTTATGAAATTATAAATATTTTGTTAAAATAAATAAACCAACACAATTAAATGATTGATCTTGACTTTGATTTGTAGTGATTGAAATTATCATTGTTGAAATTTAAACTGCAGTCTTGACGCAGTTGAAATTTAAACAATAATCTTGGATGCAATATGTCAATGATATTTTTTGAATAAAAGCTTGTATCTTACATGCTGAATTTCTGATAACTCATAAGCAATCATACGATTGAAAGTTCAACATAGAGATTATACACAATATTTTTATAATTGTATTTCATTGCTTTAATTTCAGTTTGTTGAGAATTGAAATGGGGATCTAGAAACAAATCTATGCAACAAATAAGGGCGATTGAAATGTGAATATAGAACAGTAATATTTTAAAGTATTCAAAGTAGAAAATCTGAAATCTCAGATTGAAGTAATTAGAAGTTGATCGAAAGATGATTAAAACTTTGCGGAATTTTTCAGAGAGCTATTTCTATTACATTTTAAACCCAATTGTGATGTTGGTCATAATAAAACTTAATATGAAAGAATAAAAGTTAAATTAAATTCAAAGAATTTGAGTTTGTTGTAGAACCGATCGAGTTTATTAATTTTGTGTACCCGGTATATATATGTTTCAGTCCACTACTTACTTAGTACTTAATTTCATATGTTCCTTGTTGTTACTAATTAATTTGATATGTTGACTGCTCTGCTGTTTGATGGGTAATTGCAGTTTTGTGGAATGACACTCCATCATCATGAGTCATGACTAGATGATTTCTGTTTTCTTGTCTGCACTTCCGTATGTTAAAAGGTCTCTCCAAAAGGATCATCTTATTTATTTATATTGAAGAGCGAGACCAAATTATCATTTGAAGAGCGTGGAAGATTTTGTGAGCGTTAAAGAGCAAAGCTCCACAATCATCAATCATGAGAGCAGGTGGATTCAACGACGGCTACATAACCAAACTCACTCTTCTTACTTGGCTGTTTCTACTAGCGCCAATCAGGCTGTTGGACTCCTAAACATGAAGACGGGAGTCTATCGGAGCGAGATACCCACACCTGCTGCGGCCTCTCTAAGAGTCTCGTGTGAGGCCGCCTTCACCAATCCGGAAAATTCTACCCTAGACCGGGTCTACAACTTAAGTTGTAGACCTTGTGGTGTAAAATGATGCTACCTCATTTGTTTTTTAAAACAAGAAACACTTATAAAATTCAAAATGTGATGTGGCGTTGCTCCACACCATAAAGTCTATTAGACCTGGTCTATGGTAGAAATTTCCCACCAATCCTATGCTGCTCGGTTTGTTTATCATGTTGGGTTTTGCGTTGGTAGGATAGTGTCCTAATGCTTTTATTTTAGTTTTCTTCACCCCAATACCTTTCTCAAAATCAAAATATTTCAACTCATGCGCATAAGAAATAGGCCAAGTCCGTGGCTTTTTGTTTAATCTCTCATGGAGTTAAATTCTCATCAGCACGGGTCAACATAATAGCCTCCAAACTTTGATATCCGTATAAAGGACATGACGCCAACAAATAGAATATCTTTCTTAAGGAATCGGGGTAGAGAATTGTGCCGAGCTTTAGGTTTTAGTATAAACTAGTGCTACATTGGTGCTCAGTCCGAACATTATTAAGATTTTATTTTATTTTTAAATGAAGGTAAATTGACACAGATGGTCGCCAAATTATGGTAGTTTGGATGAATAGATTCTTGATCTTTTTTAGGTAAATTAGTTCACTTATAGTCCGTTATGTTTGTCAATGCCAATTTTGGCTCATTAGGTTTGTCCGATTTCGGCTTTGTAAAATTGGGCAAAATTATCCAATTTTAATCATTTTTCGTGCATGCACAACCAAAAAATAAGAAAATAAATAAATTCCCACGTGCAAAAATTTTATAAAGATATTATCATATTGTGAAATTAAAAAAGAAAGTTATTTCACTAATACTTTTTATTTTTATTTTTTAAATTATCGGTGTGCATACACGCATGGAAAAATGATTAAAATTGGACAACTTTGTCTAATTTTATGAAACAAACCAAAATCAGATTATTTACCAACCTAACGGACTAAAATTGACATTGACCAACATAACAAACTAAAAATAGGCAGACGCCAACTCAATGGACCAAAATAGATTTTTTTCTCTCCAAATATTAACTTTTTTTTTCATATAATTTTTTTAATTAAGTTTTTTTCAAATAAAAACTTTTGTGCGTAAAAGAAATTGAATTAAAAACTTTAAATAAAGATTAATTAAAAATAAAAAAATTAATTAAATCAAGATTAACTAATAATTTTATGTCTAATGGGGAAGAGGGGAGCAGATCGGTGCAACGGTTGAGGAAGGTGCTATGTTCTTCGAGTCCGAAGATGTCGTCAGAGAGGAGCGGCTCAACAACTTAGAGGTGGGAGAGGTTGTCGGCAGTGATGGAGAATATGTAGAGGATGACGTGGGCGCGGGGCTGGAAGATGGTGGTGCAGGCTAGTGTGGCGAGCTTGCGGAGTTTGTTGTTGCGGTGGCGGGTGTAGCCATGGTCACTACAAGAAATTCACCGTACACCGACGGAAAATTCCGTCGGTAAACCGCGCAATTCCATCGGTAAAAAAATTACCGACGGAATACCGACGGAATAAATGCGTCGGGTCAGGCTTTGTCGGTAAATATTACCGACGGAATATTCCGTCGGTAAATTTTACCGACGGATTGCCGACGGAAAATAACCGTCGGAAGTTTGTCCCCGAATATTCTGTCGAGGAGGAAATTACGTGATAAATTTTTAAATAAATTTTTTTTACCGACGGATTATTCCATCGGTAAATTTAAAATAATTTATTTGTTTTTTTACCGACGGAATTTTCCGTCGGTAAATTTAAAATAAATTTTTAAATAAATTTTACGTTTTTTTACCGACGGAATTGTCCGTCGGTAAATTTAAAATAATTTTGTAATTTTTTTATGTTTATTTACCGACGGAAATATCCGTCGGTAAAACGTCGGTAGTTTTTTTTTTATATATATAAATTTTTTTGTTTTTTGTACCCAGTTATCGACAACCTGCAATTTTTAACCAACCAACACATCATATACAATTAACCAACCAAGACATCACATATAACGATTCAAATCAACTCAAAAAGCAAACCGAAATATAAATATATAAATCCTAAAATCCAAATATTCAGTATATATACATAAACCATAAATAAATCAATCATAAAGAGGTGGGAGGAGGGGACTGATCAGCGCTGTCGTCCGGAGGCTGTCGTCGGCTAGAGGAGCCCATCACCTCTGGCCGCATCCAGTACTCGTTGAGGGCCGCTCACCTCTCTGTGTTGATGTAGTCCGGTTTTTGAGGGCGGCCCTGCTTCATTTCGTAGTGCCAATCGCTGAACCTCTTGGATGCCCTCTTCTGCCACATGTGGTGGACTGCCTGGTCCCAGTCAGCAGGCCAGCGGAAGTGCTTCTGCAATTTACATGTTTATACATGTTAGATATATATAAATAAATACTAAATTATAAGATTGTAAACTTGAAAGAAAAACTAACCTTAAATTCTTCAAAAATCTTTGCTCCTTAATTTCAGGAGGAGTCAGCTTCCAAGTGAACCCAGTCGGGTTATTGATCTTTTTAAAACACTCAACGATTGTCGAGGCCAATCCAGATGGCTCAAGCAATCGCCTATTATTGAAAATTGGTTAATCCAAGTTATACTTCATATATTTAAAATTAATAAAAACAATTATTACATACCCCTCAGGTGAAATCTCGAAACAACGGCGGCTATCCACCGAGTAAGAGTCCGTAGAACCCTGATGGGGTCCACTCGACTCCGGGGAACTGCCTCCATAGCCAGATGACGATGGAGGTGCTCCACGCCCGGCAGAAGCTGATACAGTCCTGCCGCCATGACCTCTGGGAGGCGCCATGTACCTGAAAACAAAGAATAATTATTAATTGCTTCATGCCAAAAAAATAAGACAAAATTCTTTTAAAACCTGTAAGTTATACTAGTCATCACTAATGTCATCATCTTCTTATGTCAGAACATGTTCTTCTTCATCATCATCTCCTTCGTCAAAATCTTCCTCATCGAGTTCTATTGTTTGACGTGGATGAGATAATGTTATATCAGGTTCTACTGTCGCGTGGGTTGTGATTTCTATTGAAAGCACTATCGAATAGTCAATTATTTTCTGATAGAAAAATAAAGGAAACTTCTAATTTAAAGTTTGATTTCCATGTCCATTATACGAATTTAATATAAAAAACTACGAAAAAGATTTGCATATCAATCAATTATCATATATATATATATATATATACATATATACTAATTAAGTCATGATCGAAATCAAGTATATACAACATGCAGTCTAAATATCTCTAAATTTAAGTAACCACGAGTGTTGACTGCAACACTAATTTATTAATACCATCTCTAAGGTATTCATGTTTAAAATGGTGTGTATTTCACCCATATCTTTTGTTTGGGGTGGTGGGGGGAGATTAAGCAAATTGCAAACTTTTTCGGTGGTTAAAGTGCTGCAAAAATGGGAGAATATTGCTTAGGCCTAAGGGTTAGGATAAGCTTAATGTAATCTTTCTTTGAATCACAGCTTTAGGAAAGTTCATTTCAGTGTGAGATTATAATTCTGCTCACTTCTTAAAGTGTTTTACAAGATTCTTGACACCAGTTCCATTTGGTTTCTATGAACGCAAATTGCAACATCGAGAAATCTAAGCAATGACTTGCACAAGTTATACTACAGGTTTAACTTCCTCATATGTAATGAAATATCGTATATGTTGTTTCCTCTCATTCTTTTGGCTGCCATAGGTCTATACAGATATTCATTTCTAGTTCTTGAATCCAGGGCATGACATCAATTCAGGGCATGACATCAATTCATCCAATTTAATTCCTAAACCGTAATGATGAGAAACCAAATCGAAGAGTGGAATGAAGAAACAGAAAAATTACCTCAGCAGCCAAATACTCGAGAAGCTGCGACGGATAAACCGGACTCCGGCGGCGTGGCGGCGAGGCGAGGGCGGCGGGCGCGGGAACGGGCGACAACGGCCCGGATGGGCGACGACCGGCCCCGGATGGGCGACGGCGGACGACGGCGCAGACGGGCGACGGCAGCTGACGGGCGGACGACGGCGACGGACGGCAGCGGCCCCGGACGGGCTACGGCGGACGGGCTACGGCGGCTGCGAAATTGGGGAAGAAGACAGTTCTGTGTTTCAGCGGCCTTCTGCCCGTAATAATATTTAAGTCTCACCGACGGCTTTACCGACGGAATATTCCGTCGGTAATAATTTAATTATATTTTATTTTTTAAATTTAATTATATTTTATTTTTTTAAATTTCAAATTTATTTTACCGACGGAAAATTCTGTCGGTAATAATTTAATTATATTATATTTTTTTAATTTAATTATATTTTATTTTTTTAAATTTCAAATTTATTTTTCCGACGAAAAATTCCGTCGGTAAACTTTTTATAAAAATTTAATAAAATTAATACAATTTAAAAATTAAAATGTATTTTTTACCGACGGAATTATCCGTCGGTAAATCAAAAATTTTAAAAATAAAATAAAAAATAAATTACAATTCACCTTTACCGATGGAAATTTCCGTCGGTAAACATAAAATAAAAAATAAATTAGAAATTCAAGATTTAACGATGGAATTTTCCGTCGGTAAAATTTCGTTTTGATTTCCGTCGGTAATCCGTCGGTAAGCCGACCCGTGTTTTTATTCCGTCGGTAATTCCATCGGTAAAAATGATATTTTTTGTAGTGGGTATGGCAACGGAGAGGGGATTTAGTTAATTTTTTAATTAATTTTTTATTTAAGTTTTTTAAAAAAAAATTAAAAAACTTAAATAAAATAAATATTCAAAAAAATTAATTTAAAAATTGGATAAATTAGTGTCTAAAACTTTTATTTCCCTATCAGTTTACTAACTTAAAATTTAACAGAAGAGTTGACTAATTTAAAATTTAATAGAATAACTAATTTATCTAAAGTAGCATAGTTTGATGATAAATTAACTAAAAAAATAATTACTAGGGATTAATTCATTTGAATTAGTATAATTTGAGACTATTTGTGCCGATTTGTCATAAATAAATAACTGACTTAATAAATTTAAGGAGTAAAAATGAAATGCCACAGCAGTCGCTAACAGAATTCGTATAAAATTTCAAGATCGTGCAACGAAGGCACAACAAAGTTTTCAAAGTGTAAAACAATCTCACTTACGAAACGAACACACGTGATTTACATTATCAAATAGAGAAATTATAGTTTCAAGTAGGGGTGTAAGCGGTTTGCTCCGAACAACAAAATCGATGAGACCAAACTAAAGTGTACCGAAAAATATGGTTCAGTTCGTTTATGCGGTTTGGTTCGGTTTATTTTCTCATAAACAATTTAAAATTCAATTCGGTTCGCGATTCCAAAAATTTATAAATGGTTCAAGCTGAACCGATACCTATGTATTTTATTTTTATTTTCTATTTTTCCTTTTCTTTTATGAGAATATTCGAGAATTTAAATGATTAGATTAAGAAGAAAGATATCTTGTGAGTTAAAAATGAGTAGAATGCTATAACTATGAATGGATTCTCATTCATGAATTTAGCACTTTAATTTTTAATTCTCACATAAGAAACATAATTCTTTTATTTTTAGCTTAATTTTTAACCGGGTTCTTAGTTTGCTTAAGATTTAAAAATAAAAAATTTAAAACAAGTGAACCGATGAACCAAATCGAACCGAACCTTCAGTTTGACTCGATTCCAACACTTAAATATATTTCAAACCGTAGCAAACTGAACTATTTTTATGTATTTGGTACGGTTCGTAAAATGCATGGAAAACCGAACCAAGTCGAATTGTTACACCCTATTTTCAAGTGGTTTTCATGCAATTCTAATAATAATTGTACTAAAACATATTAATGTCACACAATCAATTGGATTGGATGAACACACGTGATGTATCGGAATTTAAACCATAGCTCAATCAAGCCGGGTCACTTGGCGAACCATCATATAATTTTATTTTGTAATTTACAAAACTTAAATAAGTATATACAATAGTTGTGTAACAGCAACTAAAATAACATCTTATGCATTTCTTTATGTTTCAAAAAAATTATCATAATAATTCTTAATGTAAAACCTCTTTTAATCAAACACTAAAAATTATAGCATGTAACACTAAGGCCCCATTTGAAAAAATAACTTAATTAAGAACTTATTATAAAAGAATTTATTCTATAAGAACTTATAGTATAATCACTTAAATTTAATAAGTTAAGTGTGTTTGGATACATGCAATAATATTAACTTATATAAGTAAAAAAAATAAAATTAAAAAAAAAGTTGTCGGGATTTGATATGTGAACCTCCTTAAAAATTACTTATAGTTGCCATAAGTTAATAATATTAACTTATGAAAATAAGTTAAGAGTAACTTATTATTTAGAATAAGTTATTTCGATTAGTTATCCCAAATGTGCGTAAAATGATTTATTATTTTGAATAAGTTATAATAAGTTGTTTATAAACTCTTCCAAATGGTGCCTAAATATGCATCAATAAAAACATAAATCAAGTTATTAGTTTCTTTTAGTGCATTAACCGGCCCGTAAATCCATAATAGTTTGGTTCTAAGATTAAGTCATTTTACAATAAAAATTAAATAGAGGGAAAAAAAATCAATTTTGGTCCATTATATTGGCTCCTATCTACTTTTAGTCCGATATGTTGGCCAGGGCCAATTTTGGTTTATTAAATTGGTAAATAATCCGATTTTAGTTCGTTTTACAAAATTGGATAAAGTTGTCTAATTTTAGAAAAATATTCTCATGGTTAAGAAATAAAGTTGTTTCACAAACAAGTTTGAAGGTATATACATTTGCTGTATCTTTGACAGTAAGCAAGAGTTGGAAGCGCTTAACCTGGCATTTGAAAAGCCGGGTTATTACCAATTAGACGAATATTATGTTAAGGAAAAAGTACCAGAATCTGGGAATTGTTGAAAGCAAACAATTCCGGACCAAGATTTTCGAAGAAGTCAGTTCTGACTTCCTCAAGTTGCGAGCATTTCCAAAGTTCTTATGCATAAACAGAGGCAAGATTAAACACTAAAAATTTGAACTTCAGGATTGTAATTCAATTAGTACCAACCTTGAGCCATTTATGAGGACATCATTTGTCACAACTTCAAACATGTCTTGGAGAGTCTTCACGACTCCATAATGATTATCTTCATTCCCTTCAACCTAAACCAGAAATACTCCATAAATAATGCCTACTCAAAATGAAGAAACTTAGTGAGCTATATTTGGATGTAGACTTTACCAGTAGCTTGATCAAGTCGATGCATATAGCGTGTAAAGTCGGTAGTTCACTCAAACGGAGATCCTTCCTAGTGCTTTCCTCAATCTCATCAATCACACCAAATATCACTCTGAAATACACATCCCACATCATGATTTGGATAAAAACAACATAAAAATTTGATCTTGATTGAGAAAATGATAGTCTACCTCCTCTCAATATCGCCCACCACAAGGATATTCAAGATGTATTTAAGTGATTCATAACACTCAACCACAACCATGTACATGTAGTTGTCCTTCCTAATCTTTTTCAATAAACTGTTGTATGATCCCACAAATCCCTTGCAATGCTCAGAGCTGTTGAGAACTGAAAGAAACGATGCGTTTAAACTCACAAATCAAGAATTCAAGAAAGGTGTTCAAATCATCAAATTACCTTATTTGCTAAGAGATAAACAGGCCAACAGACTTGATTAAACGGTAGCTCGGATGAGAGTGGCATTTTCATCAAATCCATTTCCCTGCATGCAGTTATTAAACACTGTTATTATTTACAATAATAAGCCTAATCAGAGAAGTACAAAAAAATAGAAAGAAAAGACCTGGTGAGCCATATTCAACCTGTTACTTATCAGGTCCTCGTCTCGAAAGCTGCTTATGATTTGGTTCCACACAAGTGCAAACTTCAGAACTCCTTCCTTCTTCTTCTCCGAACCCTAGAACAAGCCGGTTAATAGCAGAATTATAGATTTACATTACAATTTTATATCAAAATATCGAAGAAAAAAGAAAATACCTTCAGAAACCCAGGGAGGCAGAGCCAGAGTTGGCTGTCTTTACTGCCTTTAGTTTGGGGTGGTAGAAGCCAATCATTGAATGCCAAGTGTAACGTGTCGAACTTGCTCTTGAACATCCCTTGAGTACGGATTTATTTGAGAAAAGTATATCATATTAGATGAAGGAAAAGGATAGTAGAGAAAAAAGAGAATGTCTTACTTCACCAAGATGATGCAGAATGCCATAAACTCTACCAAAAACAGAGTACCATATCTGTATGTCCATGAAATACACCAATACATTGAAGTTTTTCACTAGTATAAGCACACTGAAAAGTAATTATAGACAAAATTTCAATAATATGGCACTTACAAGGATGATAGGAGACCAAATAGCTGCAATGGCTCCACCATTACTCTTCAACTAAACACCCGAAGAAGATACGTGTAAGTTGAACTTATCGCGTTTCATTTAGGTAAGTGAAAGGGTTAGATAGGATTTACCTTCAGGAAAAAGCTCATGCCAGTCATAGTTTTTTCACACCAATCCTCATTATCTGCCTTGTTGGTTGTATAAGTGGCTTTATCTGCAGTTACAAAAAATTATACTTCATCTCAGTAAACAATGTTTATTGGTTAACTCTGTAAAAAACACTATCCAACCAGAGAAGGAGAGTTTATAAATTAACCTCAAATGTATAGCTGAATGAGAATTTGCTTAGTAGTAACAACACCCAAAACAAAGTGTACCTATAGCAATGCATAAACTCGTAAAAAAAATCAAAGAAACCGCGTTAATCAAAACGAATTAGATCAGAGAGTTGAGATATACTTCATCAAAGAGACTTGGCTCTCTTGCATCCCTCTTCCTATGTATAATCTAGGCTACAGGAATCAGTGGTCCATGCAAGAAAAACTTAGTAAAAACTTAATTAAAAAAGTTCATTTCCAAATTTATGGGAAAAAAATCCTTATTACCTGTGCCATCCAAGACAAAAAAGTACACATTCTAGTATTTGATGTTTCAATGTACTTCCCAACTACTGGTACAAGAAAGAGGACCATGTTGACTGCATTTGTAATCAAGTACAACGCAACTGCAACCATGTAGGAAGAATAGCACCACTCTCCAAGCCAGCTCCCTTCTTGAGTAGAATAACATGTATACTTTTTCCTAGAATGGGAGTAGAATATAGGGAGAATGATTGTCCATATCATTGCCCCTAGTATCTTTAGCAGATATTTACGTCCATCATGCATCTAGCTTTCCATGTGAAGACAATGTCAAGGATAGCTGCAAATCAAGTTTCTTAGTATATGCCAATATATGCTTCTTTTTTGACATATATAAGGCAGAAGATTAATACCTTGGATGAGTTTAAGAACTGCTGATGTGATGAAGATGCTCATGACATCTTCAAGAACCGATGATTTGAATAATTGTAGAGGCGATTCTAGATCATGGGATGCCATTATTATCAAAGCCTAAGAGGAATATGAAGTAAAAAACAAAAAACAGAAAGTGTCACATACGTTGAAATTTCAAGAAATCATAATAGGCTGGATGGTTTTGTACTACCTGAAGGGACAAAATAAGGAAGCTCCACATTCTATCTAAGCTTCTAAAAATTTGCCAAAATGAACGGATTTCGACGAAATTTGTCTTCCCTAACCATTGTGGCTCCTTCACTTCATCTACACTTGGCTGAAGATTAAACAATAACGTAATCATGATGAATGGAAATCAAATAGCATGATGAGTGAAATTTAGAAGTTAGCTTACTCCCATCTCTTCATCTTCATTGTTGTCACTTTTCTCTTCTTTAGTTTTGGCCTTTGGTTTGGGTTTCTTCTTCTTCTCTGTGCAAAAGAAATCATGATCAACGCGCATTGGCCAGCCTATCTCGAAGCAATCTGGAGACCTGAAGTTTAACCAGCACGTACTTAGAAACTTCTAGAAGATTGTAATAGCTAATAAGGAACATCAACTAATGACTTTCTCTTGACTATTTAGGAATTTCACATCTTACCAGAAAAACTCATTTAAGTCATCATAGTTCCTCCATGATGCATGATCAGCTGTCCCATTTCTGTTTTTAGTAGCTTCCTTCAGTATACTGGTGGAAAAATTAGAAATTATGCACAAAAGAGGAAGGACTAGTTAACCAGTCTAGGATTTTAGCTACCTCCTTTATAACTTCGTAAATTGGTGAAACGACGTGTCTAAGGAAAGACTCATACTCTCCTCCATATGCGGGCTTGACTACTTCTCCTGTTTCCAAACTCACTGCACCGGTCAACATACCGTGCAATTCACTTGCCATCTATTAGAGAATGTATGGAGGATATTAAAGACTGGGAGAGTATACAATACACGGAAGGTGGTAGAAAAGGCGATAAACTTACATGGTGAAATACGTAACAAAGGCATTCTGGCATAAACCTTAAGTTTGCTGCTTCTACCCATATTAAGCAGTAGAGTGATATATATAGAAGTTTGTATTGTAGAGCTTCCTGTTTCAAATATGGTAACCTAAATAAGAAAATGATGACGATATTCAATTTACACTTTCATAACAAAACAATTATGTAAAAAGGAAATATCTAGTTTAATGCTCACCTTATGTTACTGTTTCTTGATAGAAACTTGCACCACTCTGTGTAGTTTTTGAACAATTTCTTCATGAGTTCATCCACAGCTCTATCTCCTAACTATTAGCCAAATACAAGTCATTTTTCTCATAAAAAGAATATGTTTTTGAAGATAGTATTAGAGCGATTGAAGGCACACCTTTGTCCTTGTTTATTTGTGTGGCGAACATGGGAATTCGCTAGTAGAAGGATCAAATGCTCCCTCTGGTTGGAGAAATTCCCATTCTAATGAAAGTGTCACAAGTTATAAAGAGAGAAAGCAATATGAAGAAGAAAAACAGAGGAGAACAGAGAGGCACCTGAAATCCAAAGCAAAATTGAAGCCAGTCTAGCAAATCCATGTCTGGCCTAGACCTTTGAAAATCTTCTAAAAAAGGGAAGCCTCGAACATTACGGAGAGCAGCTATCGCATATTTGATCTGTAAGAACTCATGACATTCATCATAGGATATGTAAGCCACAAGATTAGTGATAATGACCTCGGGAAGCTGCCTTATCGGTTGATTAGCGCCTCCTTGATCGAGAGGAAGAATGTTGTAAGGCACTTAGAATTCAGATCTTGCATTTTCATCAGCAAGGGCCTAGTGAAGAAGAAAAATGTTCACTTAATATGAAGAGGGAAAAAGTGAAAGAAGAACAGAGGAAAAAAATGTTGGCTTCGTATTTAGAAACCTGGGAACCTGCTGCTGAAGTGACTGTGTTGAGTACTTCAAATAGAACAGATGCAATTGCTCGAGCTTTAATTAACTTTTCTCTAGGAATTAAAAAAAACCATTATGCATGAGATGACTATGTATCATCCTCTAGTGAATTTTTTTTACCTAGTTTCCAAAGTATATTCTACTGAACCATGCTTAATGATGTAGTCTTTGTACTGTCTATATACACGTCGAAGCTCTCGTAAATCGCTCTTTTCCTTCCTTTTCCTGATTGTGAGTTCTTCATCCTGAGGGGAGTTAAGAAGGTGTGATTGAACTAATGATCATCCAATTTGAATTTCATACAAATAAAACAAGAAAATTCATAAATCATGCAAAATCAGCAAGGCTATTTATCAATAGTTTGAATTTGTTTCAAGAAATCCTCATGCATGTTTTGTTTTGTTTTGTGTTTTGTTTTTTTTCAAATCACAACCAGAAGTCACTTACAAAATGTTATGTGAAGGAAAATCTTAAAGATTGTATTTCAAGCTCCCCAATACTGCAAATGAAGGTGGAAGAGTGATGCATTATTCACATATTTTCACCATTCAAGAGCCTAATTAAATACTATAGTGGAAGATTACTTTGTTTTAAACCAATCAATATGAAAAGAAAAGAGACTTTAACAAGCTAGACTATGATGAATGAATCTTGTGCTTACCTGTTCAAGGCGCTGGAGTAGAGAAGTCTTGAACTGTCGAACCCCCCGGCCACTCGAATTCCGGTCCAAGTTATGTGCAACTTCAAAGGTATGAAACCGGCCTAAGAACAAACAACTCAATCAGTTACAGAAGTATCACAAAAAAAAAATAGAAAATCCAGTACTTCATTACAAATCTCTGACTCACAAAGATAGGCGATACGGGGCTCATCAGACTCAATCAAATTGGCTATGCGGAGAAATCTTTGGATCTCAGAAATCAAAGTGACCGGCAGCTTCTCACTATCAAAAGGCTCGGTGACATGATCACGGCCTAAAGTTAGTGATCTTATAAAGGGCCTTGAATCAGTAGTAGTGTAAGCTCCCCTGCTACTGCTAGCTTCATTTGTATCATCATTTATGGGATCTGCAACAACAATCTCTGACATCTTGCGGAAAACCAAGGAAAACTTGGGAGAGAAGAACAGTAGGATTGCATGGGGGGATGTAGTTAGTATATATATATATATATATTGTGGAATCTTGAGTGTATATGCATGCCTTTTGCCTTAGTTTGATTTTCTTTTTGTTTTTTGGATTTTTCCACTAGACTGCTTTTTGATTATGGGGGGTTTCATCTTTTTCACTTTTGCTTTGCTGAAATCAGGAAACTGCTGCATGTGTGTGTGTGAATGAGTTGGACTGCAAGCAAGAAATTTGGATTATAAAAAACACAACAAAAAATAAACTAAATCAATGAATAGAACAGTAAAGAGAATCAAATTTGATATAGATTTTAGATCTTACAGAATGGTGAGAATTGTAATTTATGATTATGAAGCTATTTTTTTGCTTGCTTGCTGTAAAGAAGCCTTTTGTTCTCTATTTTATTTCTGAAATGCAGGTATAATTGTGGTCTTCCAACAGAGTACATTGTTTATAGCAAAGAAGCTGTAGTAGTGAAGAATTTTCACTGACCAAACCAAGCTGTGGTGAAATCTTTTTTTCTCCTTTTTAGGTCAGTAATCAAACACCCTTTTTCCTTGATAAACACAAAATTATACTCCCTCCCACTATTCTTGTCCTAGTATTGTTAGGTGCGGATTTTACAGAAACGTGTGGAGGTGTGTTAAAGTGGTGAGATCCACTGTATAGATTAATTGTGGTCCAGAATTTTTATTTTATTTTTTAAATGAAGACAAAAATAACAGAACAGTCGAAAAATGAAACTGAGACAAAATTAACGGAGATGGAGGGAGTATGTTATTAAATTTATGGTTGTTTACAAGTGATGAGTTGTTGTGGGTATATCAACTTTATTTTGCAAAAGTTAAATGAGGGTCAAGATCACTGGTTTCTTTAATTCACCAAGAGTAAGAAAAAGGTTGTAAATGCACTAATTTGTATACCTTGTCAAAAGCAAAGTAAGCATATACATGAAGAAAAAGTTGGCACACTCTTTTGAGCAAATTTTCTTCCTTACTCTCTAAGATTATCAAAGCCAAAGTCACTAAGTTTCTCAAGGTTGGGACTCTCCCCCTCTCTCGTGAAATGGGCTAATCCCTAAGCCATTTTAGTTGATTATTTCATCTCCATCAAAAAAAAGATGGTTAACTATCTTTTATTCCAATATGGGCCTGAAGTTGCTTCTTCAATTAGAATTTGGACCAAATAGATATAGAAAAAGCAAATCCACAAGGGAAAAGTCAATCATGCAGAAAATATTCTGCTTAATTATATATATGATTTTTGTTGCTGATTAGTCTATCATTCTAAAGATGCCATCTTGTGTTGCTTTTCATCACCCCCGACGTGACTTAATAATATGATCCGATGATTGAGTTAACAACTCATTGATGAGGATTATTCAGTTGGTGATTCAAGAAAACTGGAGATTATAAGCTCCACATACTATATGACTAATCATCATAGGAAATGATCCAAAGATTAGCTGATCATTAATATTAATTATTTTATTTTAAAAAAATACTTTTTTTAGTTGAAGCATTGCCCATGTGGACAGCTAACCTTAGTTATCAAGGTTAACATATTCAAGTTGCAAGCATTGAAAAATTATTGAAAAAACGAAAGTATATTACATTAGATTTGTTCTTCTTGTCCAGAAAGAACAGTCTAATAATACACCTTAATATGTTCATGATATTATGAAGCAATATTAATGAAACTTCAATTTTATATTTAGGCGATTTAGGAATCTGACCATTATCTCTAAAATATAACGACTTCTCTCAATTTTAAGATTTCATTTTTATGATTTGGCAAGATTTTTCATTTCAGTATACATCCTAATTGATGTTCAAACTACAAACATAAAAATCCATAATCTTTAACTTGAAAGTTGTGAAATTGATTATAAACAATCCTATTGCCACAAACCAATGTAATTATCCTCCTCCTCCTCCACCATAGGCATCTCATACCAAACTTGTGAGTAATCCTCAAAGCCTTCAAACTCAACCATGGTTTGGCCAACCAAATAACTGGCCATCTCATGATCCATTTCCATATCAATCCATTCAAACTCCGGTTGATGATCCAGTGACGTCGAGCAGCTTTCGACTTGATCGGAGAATTGATAGCCCTCAAGAAACTCTGGGTCAAGTGACTGAATCATTACACTCAGCATTTCATCATCTCCTTCTTCTGGTTTTGAGTCTTCAAGAAAAGACATAACGGCTGAGCTGTCGAAATTCGACAACTCATCATCATCAAAGCAGTAGTTGGAAGCATTGGCCATATTGCAGAAATGGATTCAACTCAAGAATCAGGATGAGAGAAAAGGAAATGCAATAGAAGAAGTAGTGATTGTATGTGAATGAGGAGTCATGTATTTATACAAAGAAATAGTATAATAGAAATTTAAAATTTTGAGATGAAGCAATTGCCCATGTGGGACAGCTAATCTCGGAGATCTTACAATTCATGTACTTGTACAAATAATTATGAACTGGTCTAATGTATCCTGTATGATTATTAAGGTTTTCAATTATTTATAGTCACATTGTCGTCTAATTTGCCAGCATGATGCTTATCATTGCCAGACAACAAGAGGGCTGCTTCGTTATAATATAAATAAATAAACACGAAGAGATCTGCACTAACACAATTATACTAATCTGGTCATGGCTCGACCAGTCCCTTTTATTTAATTTAAATTTTAAAGTGCTCTATTTTTTATTTTATAAATATGCACTAAACAAAGGTAGAACTAATTGTGAATCTAATAAATATAGATTTACAGAATATATTTTTAAGAAATTAAACATCGGGAGTACTTTAAAGATTCGTCTTCCGTCAGTTTTTCTTTGGTCTAAGATGCATTTCAAATTTTTTTTTTATCATAAACAAAAATAATATGAGCGCAATAATTTGGCAATGTTTCAATTTGTCACGAATATAATCTGCTTAGATTATTTTATTTGTTTAGTTAATCTTCAGAGAAAGTTAACTATAAAAATGCATGAATGCATTTATTGATAAGTGAATGTACATAGATTGGATCGTAGACCACACGTGCAGCTTGCACGTGTTTACACTTACGTATGTTGACCAGCCCAAAGTTCATTTGAATCGAATTAATTAGCTATTTAGGGTTTAGATAGATGATGAATCATATTATTAAGCAATGATGAATAGATTAATTATATATTCAATCAAAATTGGCATTTGTCCCATGCCACAATGAACCACAATCTAGCTCAGCTTCAAGAGGAGAAAAGTTGTTCTTGATCCAACTAAATTCATTAGCACCACCATCCATGTACCAAGTAGGTGAAGTAGGCATGTTCTCTACATCCATCCAATCAAAATCAAGATCATTGGGTGCCATCGCGATGGACGAACATCTTTGACCACACGATTCATTCATGAACGACTGGCAGTCCGCCAATTCAGTCTCCATTGATGTACAATGATCTGGACAATCGAGTTCATCTTGTAAAGATTGAATAACTTTCGTTAATCTTTCATCATCGCAGTCTTCGGTCGGTGTTTCGTCGAGTAGTGACATGAGAAGATTATGGTTTCTCATCGACAACTCGACATTCTCCGAACCGTCGTGGCCGTCCACGTGCTCCCAATTCTCAACTACCACAGAAGCCATGCTATTCAAGAAATTAGACAATGCAAACTTGGGTTTAGGAGAGATTTGAGGGGAATTAAATAACTTTGATATCTTCCCCTTGAGCAAACACAACCCTTTTATAGGCAAGTGATGGGGAGGGGAACAAATAATGGTTGTCTTTGTGTTACACATGGGATCATCTTTTCACTGTCAAATACCCACCCACCCATTAGAAATTAAATTCGAGTGTGTGTAAAGACAACCAATCATGTGACCTAGTATTAAAAATAGGGCCCACTTTTCACTAACAAAGGCTTGAAAAATTAGATAGAATGTCTTTGTCTAGCACCAAAGTATACCTACAAAAGTTATTCATGCATAGTCTAAATAATGTACCATTATAATGCATCAAGAGTACAAACAAACAATATCTTCAAAGATTATGTTCCACACCGAATAGCTGCAAAGTTAAGTGACCAATTACCTTATCCCATTAAAATAAATAAAGTAGATGAACCAAAAAATTGGAAAAATATAGTACTCCAGTTCATAATTAAAATAAATTAGGTATATAGGATTAATAAATTTATCGATGAGTACAATTCACAATCATTACATATCTATCTTTTATATATTTTTAAAAATATTATATTACACCCGGAATTGTCGACTTTGCACCGCGATTAATTTGTACTCCTAGACCACACGATATGATTCCAAAACTCTTTTTTCATAGTAACACCATTTTATCATTCTTAATGTTTTCTTTATGAATGGTCAACTAAATAATAGATTCTTCCTCGTTTTTGGATAGCAAATATAAAAGGACAATATTTTTAATTTTTCCAAGAAAAGCTCATTTGCCAAGTTAGAGACTCATAGAATGGTGTTACCGGGCCGACTCGTAATTGCCGGCCCATTTCAAATAAGCCCACTTATTTTTAAATGGTAGAGGTTGCGGGCCGAGGCCCGTTTTGATAGGTTGGACCGTGAAGTGCAAAACACCCTATTTTAGTGTATCTTTCTTATTGTTATTTTATGCAAATTGGCACAAAAGGTCTCCAATGTTTCTTAATTTGGATGAATTGGTCCATAAATTTTTTTTTTTTAATTTATTGGTCCCCATTATTTGCTAGGTGGATAAATTGGTCCCTAATATATATTTTTTTAATTTATTGGTGCCCATTGTTTGCTAGTTTGGATTAATTGGTCATTCAGTTAAATTTTAAGTTAGTCAACTGTTAGTCATAGGGGCATTTACGGAATAAATGTTTCAAGGACCAATTCATCCAATTTTCAATTAAAGTTTAACTATTTTTTTCAAATATTTTTCTAAATTATACTCATTTTCAAATAAATTTTGTTAATAAATTTATTTTTTCAAATAATTTTTTTTATAAACCCTAGATGCCCAAAAGCGCAACTTGTATTTCGTTACATAGAGGTTTCCACCATCATAATTATTCTCTACTTCTCTTTAGTTTATAACATGTTATCAACATGATTTTCGCTCTCTCTATTATTCTCTACTTCTCTTTAATTTATAACACGTTATTAGTAGATTTTGCTTATACTGAAAGTAAGATTTCAATCGTTCCAATATGTAAAGCGGCATTATTATTATACCGAAGGTAGTATCTCGATTCTTCCAATTTGTAAAGCGATGGTATTATTTCTACAAGGATTTTGATGATTCATTTAAAAATAAAAATAAAAAGGGGTATCGTGCATGATTTGTAAACAAGTAAACAATTTTTATGGGTTGATCTTGCACACTTTTCGATAAAAAGGAATTATTATCATATACTCCCTCTGTCCCATAGAATGTGTTTTACTTTCTTTATCGGAGTGTCTCATAGAATGTGTCTTGTTTTCATAAATGGTAAATTATTACAAACATTTTTTTATTTGTGGGACCTATCTCTTTACACAATGATGAGTCATTTTTGTACCTATTTATTTCTGGCTGTAAATATCACTTAACTATGCAGTCGAGACACTTTTGTTGGCAGTTCTACAAGTTTTTAGGCATATCTGGTGCATGACGAGAATACGAGGTGGCGATACAATTTCCAGCAAGGATGGCGTGTCTTGATCGAAGTTCGGCCAAAAATAGAAGGAAGAGAGGAAGGGGGCGGACGCATGAAGGGAAAGAAAATGATAAGATATTTCCTTATCTCGGAATATCTTTCCTTATCCAAAGATTTTTCCTAGATATGTTCTAATCTAGGAGCAGCCCTATATAAGGTTGAAGAGGCGCAAGAAAAGGAGTTTCTTGCGCCGTTTTCCGCCGAAAAATTCCACCCTTTACTTGTCCATGCAATTCGAGAGTTTGAGAGGAAGAAGAAAACATTTAGTTTAGTTTTATGTTCGTTGGTTTGGAGACACTTTTCATTTCTGCATTTTAATCCCGTTGGTGTTTGGTGAGAGATCGAAGACTTGAATCGATACTCTCATATTTTATAATTCAGTTCGTTTTCAGTTTCCTTTTTGTGTTTCATGATTTCCTATTATGATACTTTATTTTCGTGTATGTTAGATTTAGGGTTGCAAATGGATTCTATTATGTTTCGCGTAATGTCTTACCTGCACAATCGATACGTTTTCATGAGTAGCTAAATTTTTAGTGGTCCATCGGGATGTGAAACACATACATGATAGTATGTGAGGTGTGGTCCAGAGATGAGTCTTCAGATGTAGAGGCAGCGGGGGGTAATACACCTGAGTCCAAGTTTAAACTCAAACGCGAAAGTTAATCTTTTACTGAGTATGCTAGTTGAACGACTCAGCTAGCCAATTTAACTTTCTGATCGTGTGGACAGAGTGATTCGATCTACTAAATCTCGTCTACTAACTTCAGTCAGTCTACAATAAACTCAGTAAATGAATGTGTATGGGAGTGTAGGCCCGAATTTTATCTTCTCTTGTTTGAAAAACGTTTTTAATGAAAATCTATTCAAGTCGTGCTTGGGCATATGTTCAGGTTTTACTGAAATTTTGAGTTATGCGTTTGGAAATCTGTTTATGTAGAATGAACAGTAAATCAATAAAATAGTAAATGCACAACGATTTTTAAAGTGGTTCGGATACACAAGATCATACGTCTACTGTCCTGAACAAAGCAGGAGGTCTTGATTTTATTATACTGAGCAAGTCTCAGTCGATCTGTACGCATGACAGATACTCTACTTATAGTCATAGTGACTTTACAATTTTCAAACACGGGTTTGAGTTTCTCCAACTAGAACGAGTTCTTACAATAAGATCAGTTCAACAGATATGAAGTCCTTCGGTTTTTCTTAGCGTATGATCTAACAAATGTTAGCTTAGAATAGAGAATGAGAACTAGATAATCTTTAGAGAGAAGAACTAAAGGTGTCTGATCTGAGCTGTGAGTTCTTTGCTAAGTATGCTTTAAGTTTGCCAGAGCTTTGAATGCTTGAGTACTTTTAGTTCCCAGTATATTTATTGCTTGAAGATCGATCTCTATTTATAGTTGTGACTCATGGAAAGATCCGTTGGAAGAGACCTAGCCACGTGTCAAACACGACAAGGAAAATGATCATCTTGAATTTGAACGTACTGTAGAGATTCTCTCTTTTTCAGTCTTGAGGGCAACTTTATGTCAATGCAAGTACAGTGTTGGCAGCTCCTCATTGGTCGATGTTGAATGGTAGGTGAGACTTGTTCAAACTCCAAATCAGATGCTAAGTTGACTTCCTCTGATTCCTCAGACACTTTAACTGAGTTGTCCTCTACTGACAGTCTTCTAAGATATTCAGCTGATTGACGGACTCCTTCGATATTCAGTAGGTTCTGAGCGACCATACTGAGTCTTTAGTGCTGAGTCCGTCCGACTGACAATGAATAAGCTACAAAGCCTATCAGCTATTGAACTCTAGCTAGCCTACTGAGTTCCTAACAAACATAACTCAACTAAGCTATTATATTGTAAGGTTTCATCACTCAGGTAGGGGTTTTAGGATCTTCAAATATTATCATACTGAATCACATTCCCAACATGAGGCTTAGATGCTTATAATTAATTAAAAGAGTTTAGGTTTAGTTCTGATTTATTTAATCTGACTAGTAATTTAGGCTTGATCACCCTAGGTTGCGCAGTCTGTAGCTAACCTAGTACTTCTATCGTTTCTCATAGAACAAGGCTTGGAAAGTAGCAAGATTATTTGTAAGAGTAATTGGATTAAACCTGTAGAAGACTATTAGTTGCTTAACATACGAGTAAGCTCCTAAACTAGATTCTTGTAGATCGATAAGGTTGTTTAGTTATTAAATCTATTGATTGCCCAACAACGTAGATTGTAATTAAATTATGAAAGTAGTCGTTTTGATGCCCAACATGGCGGCCACCGACTAAGTAAGGGGAATAAGAGTCGTGTCAGTTTAATTACGGCGGTCAATAACTAGTTGATTCTTATGATTAATTAATATTTAGTGTCGAGGATCGAAAATATGTGTGTGTGGAATATTCTGTTGGACCTGTCTCTTTACTGCCCAGTTAATACGTTTTTATTTCAGTTCAGTTTTTTACAATTCTTACTTGCATGGTTGCTAACCAAAAACCAAAAAGAGAAGTAGGAAAATGGTAACTAGTCTCCGTTCTCTGTGTTCGATACCTTGTTGACTATACTGAATATAAATCTCAGAATTTGCAGGATTTATTTGGTACAATACAGCGATCACCACACAACTTCACACACAACTTTCAACTCTCCTTAATTATCGTGCCAAAATGAAACAAGACGCATTATATGGGACGAATAGAGTATTGTTTATTTCAATATAAAAATTACGTGCACGTGTATATCTATGCTAGATCTATATTCTTTATATACTAATCAATTGTTGCTCCAGAAGAAGCTCAATTCATATTCCTATAGAATATCATATGCTCTTAAAGAGCTATTCAAAATTATTTATTGAAATGACTTAATTGTTGCTTCAGAAGTAGCACAATTTAAAATTATTGAAGAATATTATTTACTCTTGAAGAGTTATTACTGTTATTTCATGTATTAATAATATGTTTTTCTTTTTTACTGTATATAGTAAAAAAAACTCTTATCATGTGAACGTGTGAACACTGCACTTTAAAGACAAACATATTGCACTTTCAAGGTAAATATATTGCACTTTAATACTTCACTTTACGTACTGCACTTAAAGACAAATGTATTGCACTTTAAGTACTGCACTTTAAAATGCAGTATCTTTGCCTTTAAAGTGCAGTAATTTTTAAAGTGCAGTGTTCACACGTTCACACGATAACATGATATTCACATTTGAACCTCCACCTATATATATATATATATATATATATATATATATATATATATATATATATATATATATATATATATATATATATATATATAATTTTAAGTTGTTGCTCCTGATGTAGCACATTATCAATATTCTTGAATAATATTACATATACTATGTCTTATTGATAGACGAATCTTGCTTCTCGAATTATTATTGTTGCTCCCGAAATGACACAAATGATATTCCCAAAGAATACTATATATTCTTGTAGAACAATTAGGGTTTATAGAAAATATTAACATTTCACCTAATGTAGTTTAATAGGACTGAAATTGTTGTTCCAGAAGTAGCACAATTAATATTCTTGAAGATTATTATATGTTCCTAAAAAATAATGTATATTTAAAGGTATATTATAATTTTAATTATTGTCTAATTACATGGAGTGGTAGCAAGAGTTCCTCTATGCTTGACAACTGCATTTATAATGTCCTACTGTGGCTTAATTAAGAATAAATGTGAGATCTGATAAATCTCAAAATTTGCAATTTATTGATTTCGTTTGTCTAGAATAAATATGTTAAATTATTGCTCTGGAAGTAGTCAAATTAAATTCCAAAAGAATACACATATTGCAATAATAACATTGTTACCACATGTTTGTGAAAATGCCCACAATGAAGAAAGGTACTGCATCCATCCTAATTATCTTGTCTACTTTGCTTTTTTGCACGATTTTTAAGGAGAGTTGTTAGTTGTTCGTAGAGTTGTGTAAAGTAGTGGGTCCCACAAAAAAGTTGTGCGTAATAATTTGCCATATTTGAAGAGTGGATAACATATTTAGGACACCCCAAAATGAAAAAGTGAACAAGATAATTGGGACGGAGGGAGTATTATCTTATATACTATTAATTGCTCCTGAAGTAGCATGATTTATATCCTAAAAAATATAACATGCTCTTAAGGAAACAACTTGTATCTTGAGTGATATATGTCTAATCCTGAAGAAGAAAAAAAACATATTTTATGTCTTATTGACAATAATTTGTAAAAGTCTTATCATACTTTGCTTAATTTATGTCTTGTTGCACATTTTGGTTCTTTAATAAATATTCCTAAAGAATATCATGATATGAGTTTTGGTAAAATCTTATTCATGTACTGATTGTAAAATGATTAAAGCCTTATATTTTACGCATTTGATTTCGTTTTGAAAAAAAAAAAGAAAGCATCCCAGCAGTATTGCACAAAATGATTAATTTTCCTTCATAGTCATCTTGAAATATTTTTATCTTCTTAAGCTAATATTAGTTAAATGTAATATCATATTTTATCTAGTGCATCGAACATCATTGAAGGCTCAAGAAGACCATGTGTCATTCTATCAAATGATACGAAATTAACTACTCCCTTCGTCCCGCCCGACTTGTCTTGTATTCCTTTCCGGACTGTCCCACCCTACTTGTCTTGTTTTCTAAAAAGAAAAATAATTACTATACAAACTCCCATTTTTTCTTTGTGGGACCTATATTTTTACATACAATCATCAACTCATCTACACGCAATCACTCACTCACCAAAATCATCATGGCGAAAAGAAACAAAACAGGTCGGGCGGGACAGAGGGAGCATTAAGTTTGTTCTTTACTTTAGTAAGTCTAGAAGAAACTAAGTTTTAAAGATATCCGTTGTAATGGATATCATATTGAAATAATATACGAGGTAGTGATATATTTTTTTGTATTTAACCAAAGCCAACAAAGGAAAACTAATCACACAACCACCTTGAACGTATTACACATTCATAAAAACAATCGAGACAAATCATGTCATGAACCGGAAGTTTAAAGAGTTTTATGCTTTGATATGATATGTTTGGACATCTGCGAGCAACCATGATGCCCAACATAATTAAAAATTCATATGAGCACAATATAGAGATCTTGAATAATCTTTTAATAAATGAATTATTTGAATGCTTGATTTCTTGAAGAAATGTAGCATTTGATGGAACTACTAGTTCAAATAATAAAGAGCGCAACAAAGAAGTGAAGGAATGGAATTTACCTACCTCCTTTGTATGTTGTAGTGCTCTGATTATTGCTCTCGTTTAGATATTCTGATATGTGTCCCGACCCCTTTCTTCCTCTGAGTGGTCAGAGAACTGAAGAATTTTTTTTTTCTCTCTCTATATATATCTCGCGTGTTTGCATATGATGAGTGCATCGAGATTATGAACAATATACTAATATATATAGGTTTCTAAAGCTTGTATTATATTAATATTTGTAGCCCATTAATTTAATTTTACTTACAATGGGCTTCAATATCAATTAGCCCATAATATAATAAATTAATCTGCTGGACTACTTTTATTTATCAATTAATTGGTCCAGTCAATTAATTCAAATAAATAATATTTTTAAATAATATAAAATATATTAATCTATTTATAATGATTTATGAGAGAGAACAAATAGCTAAGCAACTAATTGGGCCAAATCAGAGATCTAATACAAGAAATAAAGTCGGACATCAAATCAATTAATTATATATACTCAGCCTAGAGCAAAATTAATTAATAGACATAGATTCATTCCACTAGAGAATCCGTGTTGACTTACCCCTTTATCCCAGTTTGAGCAATGACTTGTATTTTAGACCTAATCGATCCTCGTATTTAAGATAGAAATATCTGTTAATTAACTAAGCCCACTGGCAACTTAAATTAACTGACATCTTATTATATTCTTGAGTAGTACAACTCGACCTTATTAACACACTTGAACTTAATCAACCGGCCGATTTTAGTGTGTTAATCCTTACGAGTTCCTCTGGGGATATTATCAACCCAATTAACAGGGATACAGATGCAAGATACAGACAACCAGCCTGATGCACAAATGACTACTAACATCCAAGATTCGTAGATGGTGAGCGTCGCTTCGTGTACTCACCAAATGTTTTAGTCCTGTAACACAAGCCAAAAATAGAGATTAGCACAATGATAAGCAGGGTCGAATCCACAGGGAACGGGAGAGTTATCCTAAATCTCCTAATAATCCGGTTTTGGTGTAGCCACCACGCTTTAAATTTGGGTTTGATTAAAACTAGACAAGAAGTAAATAAGAATTAAACACGAAGAAATGTAATAAGAGAGAAGACTCGACTCGGCAACCCGCACTAATCACTATCCCCAATCCTTGACTCAAAGATTTATTTAATGCCTTAAGGTAATCGGTCGGAATGTTGTGTTGAGCACTAACATATCCCTATCCTTATCCAATTATGTGGAAACGAGCATGTTAAGCATAGAACCCATTTCATTTTCCTAACACAATCTAGCATGTTGAGCAATTTCTAGATTAAGTGCTACGAAGCATTAAGAACATAGGACCCGATTTAGCTAATTACCGATGTTGGGCATACCAAGTAACTTAGCTATCAATTCATTTCCATTCCATAGAACTACCAAATAAACCTAGGGTGATCAATCCTAGTTAATCGATAAATCTACTTAACCCGGAATAAATCGAAACTCAAGGAATCAAATTCAAGTACATTTAGGTCTCAAGGGGAAATTAGATTAGTGCATTGTTGCCTCGTCGAATCGAAAAAATTAGCTACGCATAATTAAATCACAAGACAAGAGTGCTTAATAAAAAAGTCATAAATGAACTCTTAACAACTACCATTAATGTGGGAACTGGGAATCAAGAACAAGCAAGCAAGGAAAAGCATTAAAAGAGAAAAGCATTAAAAGAGAAAAGTAATTATCACCATAGTTGCAAACCCACGTCACTATTCACCATTAAATTACAAAACATTAATCTTCTCCATGAGTTGATGGCAGCCGAGAGCTTCTAAGAGAGAGAAAAGGGAGTAAAATGTTGTTTCCAAAAGTGTTCCCCACAAAAGTGTTGAAAAGTTCTTGTGTGTAAAGTCGTTCCCCCTCTCTCCACTAGTCTATTTATACCTAGGTCAAACACAAAATGGGCTTAACACAAAATAAGTATTGGGCCTAATTTAAATATTCTCAAATCTTCAAGCTTTGGCCCAACAATAATTAAATCTTCAAATGTGGCCCAATTGTCCAAAATTCATCCATTTCTTCATGAAATATCGGACATCAATGCCGTCTTTGTTCTTCGTATCTTCGAGCTTAAATCACACCAAGGATGCACCAAATAGCCCATATTTTGCTGAATTAACTCCACAAATCCGATGAAAACACGAGTAGCAAACACACTCATCAGTAAATCTTGTCGCGATGACATTCACCACAATAGGTCAAAATGCTAGCCATCCAAATGCACTAGCTGAAGTCTTATTAAGCTTAAGATCAGGTAAGTCACCGAGATCAGGGTTCTCCACTAAGGTCAATCAGGAGAACACATCTCACTGTGATCCGTCAATACACCACCTTCAGTGTACCAGTATAGACAAGCAGTCAAGACAAGCCACTTCTCATTTAAACTGCAGCTTAAACCGACAACTTATCTTAAAGTTGTCTCAGTTGTGATAATTGTTTATATCTTGTTAGTTCGACCAATTGTGTAGTCTTCTGTGATCTACGACACACTATACAATCTAACTTTCATACAAGATAAATGATTACATGTGTAAATATATATATCAAATAGGAGAAAAAAACAATGGAAAGGAAAAACACATTGTATACAAGCATAAAACTTGCTTCCAATATACAAAATTCCAACAATAAGATTTTTCTTGATAATGGTTGTGAGTTTATTAAAACTCAAAGTTCCTCCCGAAGAGGATTTAATATTATATGGCTTTGGAATTGAGATTAAACAATCAGATGCTCATGTCCATACTCAGAATAGTTTTTGTCCGTAAAAAAAGAGTCTCACAAGAATATTGTTCTTATGATGAAATAACATTTCCAACATTAGGTACAGATATATCACATTTGGATTCCTGAAGTAATCAATGTGAAATCTACCTAAAAAAACATAAGGAAAAACTAGCCACATTAGGATTCCGAAGTAATCAATGTGAACAATAAGTAGAAAGATTCACTTGCAAAAGATTACAAACCAACTTCTTGATGCTTTTAAGTGACAATGTCAGACATTTGCTGCAAATACCCCAACACAAATTATTGTCCCTAGATGACAAGTAAAAATGACAGCAAATTTAAATTTCATCAAAAATATGGTCGACCAATTGGTTCTAAAATAAATTTTGTGCCTAAAAAAATGGGTACAAGATATGACTCAAACAACGATGAAAATGATTATCAATTAATATGAATGTTCTTGGAGAACTACAAGCGTCTGAAAATAATAAAATCTAAAAATATTAGAGAGATCAAATATCGTCGTGGATGCATGAAAATATATATTTTTCTTTAATATGACTCTTGAAATGCTAAAAGAGGATCATCAACGACGATCTATTAGAGATTGTCAAGATAGAAATAAATTGCTAAAGAGGAACAAAGTAATACAAGGTAAATATGCGTTGACTCAAGGATCTACAATGACTATTTTGAGGGGGAGCCACTGTACTTTTTTTTCCTTCGACTAATTTTTATCTCAATGTGTTTTTTTGACAAGGTTTTAACAAAACAACAATTTCTTTTAGGGATGTTCAATCAAGGGGAGTGTTGTAAATAAGATTTACCATATATATGATGAACATATGTAAACCCTAGAGGCCCAAAAGCCCAGCTTGTAATTTTATAAATAGAGGTATTCACCCTCATAATAATACAAATCTCTAATTCTCTTTAGTTTATAACAATTACAAGGTTAAGAGATTTTTTTTAAAGATTAGATATGGGTTCCATATATGTGAATTATATTTTCATACATTTAATTAAAAAAGTATATATGAAAGATTACATTATCGTTTATGTCCCCGTTTGAAAGAGCTTATCAACATCTAAATATATCTAAACGATATAACTTATTTAATTTAAGTGCTTATGACATATATGGGTGTAACGTTCCGATTCGGTTCGACTTCCGACTCATTTTGGTAGTAATAACCAATTTTTTTTGTTACCATGGTTATGCTACGGTAAGTGTGATTAGTTTGGAGTTGTATTTGACGCAAATGAATGTTGTCCTAAAGAAGTCTCGTAGGTTTTGAATCCATTTGTTAATCCCTACGTCATCTATTGTGTCACTTCAACAACCTTTAACTTATAAGTTGATATTCCACAAGAAAGTAGATTAGTTTTGTATTTCTCAGAGAGTGAATGAGATTCCCATTTCAAATCTCGGAGAGAGAAATAAAATAAAATAAAAGAATGAAATTGGAAAAAATATTTCATTCAGAGCATCTCCAGTTGAGATATTTATTTTTAACACTATTTTACAGTTTCTGTTATATCAAATAATAATTTCACTTTAACCCACAACTTTAAATTTACCCTCAAAAATAACATTCTCAAAATTATACATTAGACTCACAACTTACATATTATGTTTTTTACTTTTTTTACTTTTACAACAATATCTATATATTTCTCAATACTACACATTAAACTCACAACAATTTTAATCAACAAGTATATATGAAATAATTTTTATTATATAAATTTCCTAGTATTTTTCTATTATTGTTAATGTTTTTAATATATTATTGTATTTCATATTTTATTATTTTTTATTATTGTTAACATAATTGTATTATACAAAAATCATGATTAAACTTGAAAAAGTAAAATGATGTGGTGAATAGTAATCATCATTTATAGAATATTAAGAGAGAAAAAATGCTAAATTATTATTTTAATATTGAAAATAGAGATAGATTGATAGATGATTTTTATACTCCATACTCCATAGGCTATTATAAGTGGGTTGGAGATGCTCTCAAAATTCTCTGCGGCTGCGCTGCTGTGAGAAATGTTGGCAGCGAAGATGCCAACTTCTAAATATATCTGAAGATCTCTCCGCAGTCATATAGCGAACATTCGGCTTCCAGTTCAACGGCCTTACTCAAGTCTCGCTGTACGAAGCATTTTAACAACCATTGACAACACCAACAGTTTTATAGTAAACTGCAACAAACAGATAACGAAATATGGGCGGAGCAGACACATTAGGGAGGCCGAGTCGTTGCTCCGTAGCATGCTGGAGAGAACCCTCGTTACCTACACCGCGATGCTGTCAGCTTACGCGACAACGGCGAAATTACAAAAGCACGGCAAGTGTTCGACGAAATGCCTCAAGGGACGGTCGTCACGTGGAATGCGATGATCACGGCTTACGTGAGGAGTAGGAAGAAAGTGGATGGCGTGGAGGAGGCTTTCAGATTGTTCCTGATGATGCCTGATCGGAATGAATTGTCTTACACAGTAATGGTTATGGGTTTGGTTAATGCGGGTAGGTTTGATTACGCTGAGAAATTGTATAAGCAGACGCCGGTAGAATTGAGGGATCCGTCTTGCTCGAATGGGCTGATGAATGGGTATCTCAAGATTGGGAAAGTGGAGGAGGCTGTTAGGATTTTTGATGGAATGGTGGAGAAAAATGTTGTTTCTTGGAGCTCAATGGTGGATGGTTTATGTAAGAGCTGGAGAGTTGATGAGGCTAGGAAGTTGTTTGATTTGATGGAGAGTAAAAATGAGTTTACTTGGTGTTCTATGGTTGACGGATACTTGAAAGCAGGCCGTTTTGAGGATGGTTTTCGATTGTTCCTTCGAATGAGAAGGGAAGGCGATATACGAATAGAACCTACCGTTCTTACCGTGATTTTCGAGTCTTGTGGAAGAATTGATAGATATAGAGAAGGTCTCCAAGTGCATGGCCTTTTGTCGCGTTTGGGCTATGAGTATGATGTTTTTCTTGCTAACTCGATCATTGCAATGTAGTGATGTACTCAAGGTTAGAATTTGCCTACGAAGCAAGAAACTTGTTTGACATGACAAAAAACAGAGACGTAGTGTCTTGAAATTGTCTTCTTTACGGCTACATTCAAGCCGGGCGCCTTGAAGAGGCGAATGAACTTTTCAAGAGAATGGATTCCAAAGATTCAATCACATGGACCACCTTGATTACAGGATTCTCCAACCGAGGCTTAACAGAAACATGCGTCGATTTATTCAGTAAGATGCCTGAACAGGACAGTGTTGCTTGGACAGCTCTTATCTCAGCCTTTGTAAACAATGACGAACATGAAGAGGCTGTTCTTCGCTTCACTCATATGATCAGGGACGGAATCCGGCCTAACCCTCTTACCGTTAGTAGTCTGCTTAGTGCTTCTGCCCAGTTAGCATCTTTAACCATTGGCCTTCAAATACATGCTTTTGTGGTCAAACTGATTCCTGAACATGATTTATCCATCCAAAATTCCCTTGGGTCGATGTATTCAAAAACCGGATCTATAGAAGAAGCCTACAAGATATTCAAGTCCATCACCTCCCCCAACATTGTCTCATACAACTCTATGATTACTAGATTAGCCCATAATGGAAATGGAGAAGAAGCACTTCATTTGTTTAATCAATTGGTTAGTGGAGGACTAAATCCTAATCAGGTTACCTTTCTTGGTGTTCTCTCTGCCTGCTCCCATATGGGCCTTGTGGAAGAGGGAAAGCATTACTTCGAATCCATGAAGAATTTCTTTAAACTCGAACCGGGCCCTGATCGTTACGCTTGCATGGTTGATTTGTTTGGTAGAGCTGGCTTTCTTGATGAAGCCTTAGATTTGATCAAGTCAGTGCAAGTTGAGCCTCATGCTGGAGTTTGGGGAGCCCTTCTTGGTGCGAGCCGGACCCACATGCGTCTCGATCTTGCAAGATTTGCAGCGGAGAAGTTATTCTGACTTGAACCGGATAATGCTGCTCCGTACGTGGTGTTGTCGGATATCTACGGTGTTGCTGGGAAGAAGAGTGATGAAGAGGAAATGAGGTTGTGGAAAAGATTGAGGGGTTTGAAGAAGAGTCCGGGTTGTAGTTGGATAACTGTGAAAGATAAGGTAAAATTGTTCCTTTCTGGAGATAAATATCATGTAAACTTTGAAGAGATGAAAACTACTTTGGCTGCAATTGTTCATGATTTGAAATGCTTGGATTGTATTGATGTTGATAATCTACCATCTAAGTCATTAACATAGTGATGTGTTTCTTAAGTATATACTTGTCTCTAATGGAACTTCTGATGAAAATTTTGTTTTTGATATTTTTTCGGATGAATAGGGTAACCGCAGCTGATACCAAAGTGCGTACTCTGTTCCAGTAGTCTAGCCTGCAAACAAAACAGGAGGGGCTAATCATAGGTGACAGACTCGTATATAGCGGTCTTGGTGGATTTTAAACCCACGATCTTTCGTTCACAAGCTAAACACCTTAACCGTTATGTATCCCAAATATACTTGTTGCTTTGTATAGCAGTTTTCATGGCAACTTATAGGCTTATCATATAAATATTCATGTAGCGGTAAACTCGTACTGTTGAGTAAGAAATATCATTATTCATTCTTAAGTGATGGTGTGTGAACTTGTGTCTTTTTTCGATTCTTGTTAATCGTTTTTATTTGTTTTCAGCAGTGCCTCTTAACTTGTGGTTCAAGAGTTCACGAAGCTTTGAATTATGTGCGGATCCAAAATTTATGAATATGTGAGCTTAATCTGTAATAAGGGTGCAAAAGTATAACTTTAGGAAGACATAATTTCTAAGAAAATAGTGCAAATTAAGTTTATTCAACCTCCACACACGCCATTACCGCCACCACTTGAGTCTCCGGCACCGCCACAACCTGACAACAGAACATTGGCGAAGGCGCAATGCCACGATCTCTCAAGGTAGTGTGAGCTGACACCACTCATTTTTACTATATCTTTTTTGTACTCTCTTTGTCTCATCTCATTTGTCCACTTTCTTTTCGACGCTCTTATTTAGATAGATTGGTTTTATATAATAAAAATATGGGACCTATATAATTAAATAATTATTTAAAATTAATTTGTATGATAAATATGTGACACCCTCATAGTTATTTAATTATTTAGAGTTGATTTGAATTGGTAAAGACACGAGACTCATCATTTTATTTAGAAACTGGACAAGTGAAATGTAAAATAAATACGTAATAAGTATAATGAAACAGAGGGAGTATTATATATGTAGTGTTCCATAATTTTAACCGAACTTTTTTTTTATTTAGACTCCATTGTAACCTTGATCCCTTTTAACCTCACACAAAATAACCACTTAAGTAATTAATACACCGAGTAAGAAATATCATTACACTGCGGCTGTGGATGCATACATCAATCGAACCACGTAAATCGTTGTCTTTTTCGATTATTTGTTAACAATTTTTCCCTCATGATTGCTCGTGTGTGCGGTTCGAATCATAACAACTCTCCTCCATAGTTTTTCTTTTGGTTCAAGATTTCTTTTGGTATTCCAAAACATTTGGAACCCATTTTATTTCGGCATATTGTAGGAAAATATAAACACACATATACATATACATATATTGCAAAGTTGGAAAGAAAAAATAAGTAGTAAATAACACAATAAGTGCCTTCCACAAAATAGGGCAACTTGAGTTTATTCAACCTCCACATCCACCGCACCCTCCTCCTCCTCCACATCCACCTCCCCCATCACCGCCACCTCCGGAGTCACCGCCGCCGCCGCCACAACCTGCACTGACAATAGCAGCCGTTGTAACCGCAGCAGCAGCAACAGCAGCCCCTGCTCCAAGAACCATCATTCCACCATCCTTGGTTCCGCTGCTTTTCGACTTTTCGCCTCTCTCAACGTCACGATACACTGGCTGAGGAGGAGGACGAGGACGAGGCGTGTTAACGGAGGTCACGATGGCGGGCCGCTTCTTTTTCCGACGATCATTGCAAAGACAACACAAGACCAAAACTGCAGCGGCGACGGAGCCGCATACTATAAGCACAACTGCGTACGTCTTCATGTTGTAGTATTTTACACATTCAACTACTTCGCTTAGATGTTCTTTATATACTGCTGGAGAAGGAGAATTTTATACCTATATTATAAAACTTCTAAGAAATTAACCAAGAATTTCTGTAGTAGATGACATTGACTTGGAAAAAAATTCTTTAAAATAATTAAGACTAATTAATCATATTAAATAATAATGATTCGCGCATTTATTTAACTACTTCATGCGATTGCTTCGATGACTTTTAAGGTGTGTTGACGACTTCAAATTGAGAAACCCCTTTAACAAGTAAGTGGAAATGAAGGGGAAGTTCATTGTGTTTGTGATCGTTTACTTTTTTTTATATATAAATAAATGAGATTAATTTTAAAGATGAAACGTTATAAAAGAAACCATGGCTTGCACTTGGACAATCTAATATTTTGCCCTTCAATTAGGGTTGTCAAATCGAATCAAATTATCGTATTCGACTGTGTTATCCGAATATCAATAGTTTGGTAGTCGATTCAATATTGATATTTGATTAGTTTTGTGTATCAAATGTTTTTTTTTTCTGCAAAATTTTATAAATAATTCTATTTCAGTATTCAGTTCGAATTCAATTCGTATTAAAAGGTGTGATAAGTGGTATATCTCTTATGTATGATTGCGCTCTCTAATTGAGGAACAAGTTCATGTTTATTAAAAGCTGCCATGTATATTATGCTAGCTATACAACTATATCCTCCAATTCTAAATCTTTAACTACGTATACTAATAAGGGTCATTTGGTTTTTGGTAATCAGGACAGGGAGTTTTGATCCCATTACTCCCTCAGTGGCTGGTTCTAGAATTCTTGTGTTTATATCCCTTTTTCTCATTATTTTACTATTATAAGTATTAAAAAAAAATCAATTCCTTATTTGAACTAAACACACAAAGAGAAGCAATTTATTCCCATAGACCAAAACCACATGAGAAAAATCAAAGTGAGCAGGCGCTGGTAGCTGGCTTCCTAGGCCCTAGCCACTGCATGGGTGTGTAGTCGTAGTAGTCGGCCCAGAATGATTTTAGATTAGCTCGTGGGATTTCGGGTTGTTTTACTCTCTTGCTTACAGAAAGAACATATCTCCTACAATGTTGTTTGCATGTTAGATTATAGGAACGGAGTTTACTTAGTGTATATTTCAATAACGGCTTCGTTATTAAAAAATAAAATAAAAAAATAAAAAAAGCTAGGCCCGTAGTAGTGAGCACAGAAGAACCTTTTTGGATCTGATTGTGTCCCGTTGTAAGGTTCCTAGTATCATTTTGATCTTTCTATTACCCTTCTTGATTTCTTTCCCCATTATTGATGTCATGTTTTACTTTTTGGATGGAATGTCCTATTATTAATGTTTTATTTTTAAAAAAATAAGAAAAAATATGTATACGCAAATTAACTAAACAAAAGTTAAACAATGTACACAATA
Organism: Lavandula angustifolia; assembly: GCA_028984105.1. Lineage (NCBI taxonomy): Eukaryota > Viridiplantae > Streptophyta > Magnoliopsida > Lamiales > Lamiaceae > Lavandula > Lavandula angustifolia. The sequence continues at coordinate 24,277,873 of CM054810.1, read as the reverse complement.
AAAATTCAATTTTATTAGAGAGTAAATTACTGCGAAAGAATCAGATGTACTACCAATTTTTTCCCCAATTAATAATATTAGGATTTGATCTACTACCAATTTTTTCATATTCAATTAATATCACAAATTGACAGAAATTAGAGGGGAAAAAAAGTTGGACATTTGATACGCGCTCCACAAGTAGTTAAGCATTCGGAAATCGTTTGACATATTAGAATGTGTGATTTCCAAAAAGTACAGCAAACTTGAGTTTATTCAATCTCCTCCGCAGCCTCCACAACCACCACACTCGCCGCCACCATCACCGGCGCCGCCACAACCTGCACTGACAACAGCAGCAGTTGTAACCGCAGCAGCCCCTGCTCCAAGAAACACCATGCCACCATCCTTCACTCCGCTGCTCTCAACATCACGTACGATACGACGGCTGAGGAGGAGGACGAGGGGTGTTAACGGCGCGCCGTTTCTTTTCCCGACCAACATAGGAAAGACAAAACAAGACTAGAACTCCAACGGCAGCATCGCGCATGTTTTCATGTCCTAGTTTTTTACGCATTCAATCAACTACTTCGGTTACATGTTTATAAGCGCTTTGGTCATGAATAGAGAATTTATTTTATAGTATATTATATTATAAAAAAATCATTAAGAAATTAAACAAGAATTTCTGTAGTAGATTGACATTGACTTGGAACAATATTCTTTAAAATAATTAAGACTAATTAAACATAATAAATACATAATAGCGATTAGCGTATTTATTTAATCCTTCATGCGGTTGCTTCGATGACTTTTTGATGACTTCAACTTGAGAAAACCCCTTTAACACGTAAGTTGAAATGAAGAGGAACTTCATTGTATTTGGGATGGTTTACTTTTCATAGATAAGATTAGTTTTTGATAGATGAGATTAGTTTTCAATTGGACTATTCAATCAAATTTGTATACTTTATCGTGTAAATGAGGAATTTTAATGCCAGAGGTAGGAGCGGTAGCCCGAATGCATATAATAGCACTAATATTGTAACACGAAATCACGTACCAATAGTTGATTATCAAAACAGATGAAAAAACTAGCTATTGGACATTGAGCTGAAAGGTCATATTCATCAAACTACAACAAATTCTCGATTCTTATTACTTAATTTTCATTCTTGTGATTAATAACTTCTCCAACTGCTTTTTTTCTTTTTGGTTCAAGATTTATGTAGCAAAAGAAACATACTAACCAAACTACATAATTTCTTTTTTTTATTCTTGTTAGATATTTTAATGTATTCGTTCGGGTGCGATTCGATCCCCCTCAGCCTCCTCCTCTGCCACAACCACCACCTCCGCATACTCCTCCTCCACAACCACCTCCTCCTCCGACGCCACAACCTGCACTAACAACAGCAGCTGTTGTAACCGCAGCAGCAGCAGCAACAGCAACCTCTGCTCCAAAAACCATCATTCCACCATCCTTCTTTCCGCTGCTCTTCCACTTTTCAACTCTGTCAACATCGCAATACACCGGCTGAGGAGGAGGAGGAGGAGGAGGGGAGTTGATGGCGGCCCGCATCTTTTTCCGACAATATTTATAGGAAAAACTGTTATTACGGGGTGTGTCGAAAATGACGATTATAACATTAGCCGAGGCAAGAGTTAGACTCTTTCTCCGCAAGACGATAATGCTCCGCTACTTGGTGCAAGCGGTCTATAGCACTCGTCTCCAAGATACAACGGCTTATCAATTACGAGTAGTTGCACTACTTCTCGTAATTTCGGCGAACTACTAGATATTTGGGACTAAGGAAATGAAAGATGATATGTATGTGATGAATGAAACATAATATAAAAGTTGGAGAATGAATTGATTGTTGTTTTCGTTCTCACGGTGGTGAGTCTATTTATAGGCAAGAGATGTCTCTTCTTGAATCATCACCAACGTTTCATTCATGAGGTTGCCAACGTTTCGTCATTTATTCCATGCAAACCATGCGACCATTTAATGCAACGTTTTGCAAACCAACGTGACCATATTCATGCATCTATTCACGTGAATCAACAAATTACCATCTCAACAATTAAACAACGTGGCTCTTAATTCATGTGTTGAGGCCATGCGGTTACATGCAAGTAACGTGTATGATGTTTCATAAAATAATGTGAAGCCATGCAACAATTCCATGCATTTAATAATCTCAATTCTAACAATCCCCCACATTAGATTATTAAATGCAAATGCAAATGTTATTCAATTCCTTAGTCCCAATGATCTATTATTGTATCAGGATAGGTAGTTTTTTGCTTTGAACCTTCCTTAGTATAATGTTATCGGATTTACTCGCTGCTCGGTGAACGCGATGTCTTGAACCGGTCAGCTTTTGTGTAAACCAAGACAATAACATATACACAATAATAGATACAATATCTTTCGTTCTCACGTTGTGTCCATTTTGGCCTTGGACCATATCTTGGATTCATAAGTGTTTTTCTATTTGAAGCGGCCACACTTCTCACTTATATAGGTGATCTCATATAAAGAGTATCCTGCCATACTCCACCAATAGGCTATAGGAATCATTAAAAGCTTATACGCTTACCCTTTTACCACAAGCTACAGGTTTGCACTTGGGGCAACTTCGAGAATGGATTTTTAGTTGTGTTTCCAAGTGCACAACTTGAACATTCTTAACTTAGTTGTCTCTTTGAACCATGTTCATGGGATCTCCAATTATCATGGTAGAGTTACCATTAAGAGCGTTCTTTTAGTGTGGATTTTAATCTCATTCCCCTAACTGCGTTGTACAATTGATCACGATTAATACCTTTAGTAAACGGATCCGCAATATTGTCTTTTGACTTCACATAGTCAATACATATTATTCCACTAGTGATCAATTGTCTAACGGTATTGTGTCTTCGACGAAAATGTCGAGACTTACCATTATACATACTACTTTGTGCTCTTCCTATTGCAGACATACTATCATAATGTATTAAGACGGGAGGCACGGGTTTTTCCCAACAAGGAATATCCTCTAAGAAATTTCGTAGCCATTCGGCTTCTTCGCCAGTTTTGTCTAGAGCAATGAATTCCGATTCCATTGTAGACCGAGCTATACAAGTCTGCTTAGAGGATTTCCATGACACTGCTCCTCCACCTATGCTAAACACAAAACCACTTGTGGACTTGGAATCTTTTGTGTCGGATATCCAATTTGCATCACTATATCCTTCTAATACAGCGGGATACCTTGTGTAATGCAGACTATGAGTTAAAGTATGCTTTAAATACCTTAGAACTCTAGTTAGTACGGTCCAATGATCCTTTCCGGGATTACTTGTGAACCGACTTAACTTGCTTATAGAATATACTATGTCGGGCCTTGTACAATTTGCTAAGTACATTAGGCTTCCAATGACCCTAGCGTAGTCCAATTGGTAAATTGGATCTCCTCGATTTTTGGCTAAGTGTAGGCTTAAGTCCACAGGAGTTTTAGCCGGAGGTAGATCAAAAGCATTGAATTTCTTAAGCACATTCTCTACATAGTGAGATTGTGATAAAGTAATTCCTTCGGATGTTCTAGAGATCTTAATACCTAGAATTACATCAGCTATTCCCATATCTTTCATGTCGAACATTCTTTTCAACATTGCTTTAGTATTCATAATTATATTATGATTACTTCCCATAATAAGCATGTCATCAACATACAGACATATAATGACAAAGTTGTCAGGTGTGCCTTTAATGTACACACACTTGTCACACTCGTTTATTTTAAAACTATTTGATAACATAACATGATCAAATTTCTCATGCCATTGTTTGGGAGCTTGTTTAAGTCCATATAATGACTTAACAAGTTTACAAACTTTCTTTTCTTGTCCGGGAATAACAAACCCTTTAGGTTGTTCCATGTATATTTCATCTTCTAAATCTCCATTTAGAAATGCCGTTTTAACATCCATTTGATGTATCTCAAGGTTATGTAAAGCAGCAATGGCAATTAGCGTTCTTATGGAGGTTATCCTCGTTACGGGAGAGTATGTATCAAAATAATCATACCCTTCCTTTTGCTTGTAACCCTTGGCTACAAGTCGTGCTTTATACTTGTCAATAGATCCATCGGCCTTATATTTCTTCTTTAGAATCCATTTATATCCTGAAGGTTTACAACCGGGAGGAAGGTCAACAATCTCCCAAGTGTGATTGTTCATAATTGACTCGATTTCACTATTAATCGCTTCTCTCCATAGAGGAGCATCAGGACTTGACAATGCAGCCTTGATTGTTTGCGGTTCATCTTCTAATGAATAGACTACAAAGTCTGGACCAAAAGACTTTGCTATTTTCGCTCGTTTTCCTCGTCTTGATTCTGGTATTGACCCATCACTTTGGTCAATCTTTTCTAGTGAGCTTTCTTCATGAGTTCGTTTCTTAGAACTCACATTATTCTTTTCTTTCTTATGGAATATAGACTCGAAAAAGACAGCATTTCTGGATTCTATAATCATCCCTTCATTTATGTCGGGTATTTCCGACTTATGTACCAAAAACCTATATGCGCTACTATTGCTTGCATATCCTATGAAGATGCAATCAATAGTTTTAGGTCCTAGCTTTACTTGTTTTGGTTTAGGTACTTCAACTTTTGCTAGGCACCCCCACACTTTAGTGTATTTGTAGGATGGTTTCCTACCTTTCCATAGTTCATATGGAGTTTGATCTTTTTTCTTTGAGGGTAACTTATTTAAAATTTTATTTGCCGAAAGAATAGCTTCCCCCCACATGTTATGTGGTAAGCCCGAGCTTATCAACATAGCATTCATCATTTCTTTTAATGTTCTATTCTTTCGTTCAGCAACACCATTTGATTGTGGTGAATAAGGTGCAGTTGTTTGATGGATAATGTCGTTTTCACGACAAAAGTCCGCAAAAGGTGCAACATATTCACCGCCTCGATCACTTCGGATCATTTTGATCTTGGTGTTAAGTTGATTTTCAACTTCATTTTTATAGCTTTTGAAAGCATCGAAAGCTTCGTCTTTGCTTCTCAAAAGATATACATAACAAAATCTTGTGCAATCATCTATAAATGTTATAAAATAATTCTTTCCACCTCTAGTTTGCACAAGTTTTAAGTCACATAGATCGGTGTGAATTAATTCAAGAGGTGTAGTCGTTCTTTCCACCGAATGGAAAGATTGTTTAGCCATTTTTGCTTCAACGCAAATTTCACACCTTGAATGTTTGTCAAAAGACATTTTTGGCAACAATTCTAAATTCACTAATTTTCTTAGTGTATTTAGATTTACATGTCCTAATCTATCATGCCATAAATTAGGAGACTCAGTCAAATAAACAACGGGGGTGATAACATTTACATTGAGACAATTGAGCTTGAAAAGGCCGCTATCAACATAGCCTTTTCCTATAAATTGTCTATTCTTGGACAATACAACCTTATCCCCCTCAATAACTATTCTAAATCCGGCCTTGCTTAGGATAGAGCCGGAGACCAAATTCTTGCGAATGTCAGGAACATGCATCACGTTTTGGAGAGTCACATTCAATCCCGACGTCATCTTGAGTACAACTTTTCCAATTCCATAAACCTTGGAAGTAGAGGAATTTCCCATGTAAAGCATTTTATCCTCCTTGACAACTTCATAAGTTGAAAACATTGATTTATCCTCACACACGTGCTTGGTAGCACCGGTATCAATCCACCATCCTATCGGATTACCGACCATGTTTACTTCATCTACGACCGCAGATAGGTCGAGTTCAGACATGTTGACGGGCACATAATTCTCTTCCGCCATATTTGCTTGTGGACGGCCTTTGTTCTCCTTCTTTGGCTTGCGACAATCTTTTGCCATGTGGCCACTTTTTCCACAATTGTAGCAATTCCCTTTGATCATTTTCTTCCTTTTTGAATCTTGCTTCTTTTCAAAGAACTTGCGTTTCTTTGGATTAGTGCTGGTGCTGCACTCGGCTAAATTAGCCCTTGCCTCTATAGACGGCTTGTTGGTCTTTCGATCTGCCTTGCAATTGTCCTCTTCAATTCTGAGATGGACTATCAGATCTTCGAGACTCATCTCTTTACGTTTATGCTTGAGATAGTTCTTGAAATCCTTCCACATAGGTGGTAATTTCTCGATAACAATTGCAACTTGAAATGATTCAGAAAGGACCATACCTTCGGCAAGTATATCATGTATGATCAATTAAATCTCTTGCACTTGTTCAACTACAGTTTTGGCATCCACCATCTTGTAGTCTAAGAATCGTCTAACGACGAACTTCTTTAGACCGGCATCTTCGGTCTTGTATTTTATCTCCAAAGAGTCCCACAATTCTTTCAACGTCTTTGCAGTCGAGTAGACACTATAGAGAGTTTCGTCAAGTCAATTTAGGACATAGTTGCGACATATGTAGTCGCTGTGAGACCATGCATCATACGCTATGCGTTTTTGCTCATCAGTTTCATTTTCCCCCATAATTGGAGGTGATTCTTTCAAGAATCAAGATAAATTTAAAGTAGTTAAATAAAACAGCATTTTAGATTGCCAACGCTTAAATTCAGAACCTGAGAATTTTTTCGGCCTTTCCGCATGAACAGGGGCGCTTGGAATTTGGTTGTTCGTTGCTGTTGTAAAATTCGGCGGCATGTTACTACTGTTTGTCGTTACTTGGACAAGGGGATCGGGTACATCACTGCTACTTGTCGTCATCTCTTCAACACAGTTATCGTCTTGCGATTGTTATTACGGGGTGTGTCGAAAATGACGATTATAACATTAGCCGAGGCAAGAGTTAGACTCTTTCTCCGCAAGACGATAATGCTCCGCTACTCGGTGCAAGCGGTCTATAGCACTCGTCTCCAAGATACAACGGCTTATCAATTACGAGTAGTTGCACTACTTCTCGTAATTTCGGCGAACTACTAGATATTTGGGACTAAGGAAATGAAAGATGATATGTATGTGATGAATGAAACATAATATAAAAGTTGGAGAATGAATTGATTGTTGTTTTCGTTCTCACGGTGGTGAGTCTATTTATAGGCAAGAGATGTCTCTTCTTGAATCATCACCAACGTTTCATTCATGAGGTTGCCAACGTTTCGTCATTTATTCCATGCAGACCATGCGACCATTTAATGCAACGCTTTGCAAACCAACGTGACCATATTCATGCATCTATTCACGTGAATCAACAAATTACCATCTCAACAATTAAACAACGTGGCTCTTAATTCATGTGTTGAGGCCATGTGGTTACATGCAAGTAACGTGTATGATGTTTCATAAAATAATGTGAAGCCATGCAACAATTCCATGCATTTAATAATCTCAATTCTAACAAAAACAACACAAGACTAGAAGTCCAGCAGCGAATGAGCCGCTGAGTATGAGCAGCATTGCGTATGTTTTGATGTCGTAGTTTTGTTTTTCACACATTCAACTACTTAATTGCATGTCCTTTATATACTGCTAGGCTAGCTAAGCGGTTCGGTAATAGAGAGTTTATTTTATGTATTATAAAAGTTTAAGGAATTAACCTAGAGTTTCGGTAGTAGATTGACATTGACTTGGAACAAAATTCTTCAAAATGATTAAGACTAATTAATCACATTGGATAATAACGATTAGCCTATTTATTTAACCACGACTTCATCACCTTGAGAAAACCCCTTTTAACAAGTGGACATGAAGAGGAAGTTCATTTTGTTCGGGATCGTTTACTTCTTATTAATCATGAAATTAATTTTGATACATGATTTATTAATGTTCGAAAATAATTCATGGCTTGCAATTGGACGATTTAATACTTTTACCTGACAACTCACGCCAACTCTTGTATTTTTTATTATTATTCTTCTCAAGCTAAATCATCCAAGTCTACCAACATATGTACGAATATGAAATAGAGAAGAATTAACCCGATCAAAGAGATATGGAATTAATAAATTAAGGAATTAATCAATTAATATAAATACATAAGATTACAACTTTGAAGTAAATTTAAGTAGAAAATGAAAATACACGGAACTAAGAATTAGAACTATGCATAATGCTTATATGATTCATTTATATTTTGTATGAAAAAATGAAACATAAAAAATATAAGAATTCTAAATAAACATGTAAGTTCTCACGTTAAATATAAATTCCTACATATATATATATATAGGGGAGGGTTCTTTAAGGAACACCCCCTTAATGAAGGAACTAGGAACAAATCATCTCCTTCCATTTTAAAGATGTGTGGTCTAGATTGAAGAAAATATTTTTAATTTTTAATCTCTTATTTAATTTCATTAAGGGTATAAAAGTTATTTAATTATTTGAATTTCTTATTTTATTATTAAATTTATTTTTATTATATTTAGAGTAAATTTTATAAATCCTTTAATTTAAATAAATTGCTTCAATTATCTATATATTTTATTCGTAAATTTTATGCACTTTATTCGTAAATTTTTATGCACTTTATTCGTAATTTTTATGCACTTTATTTAATTTTTATGCACTTTATTTGTAATTTTTATGCACTTTATTTAATTTTTATGCACTTTACTCGTAAAATTTTATGTACTTTATTCGTAATTTTTATGCACTTTATTCGTAATTTATACACTTTATTTATTTATTTTATTGCACTTTATTTGACTAAATCTGCAATTAAATCTCATTAAGCGTAGAAATTATCATCCCAATCACTTTCTGCAAAATTGAATCGTCATGAACACCAAATAAACAATTTCACCAAAATTGAATCTCCATGAACACCAAAATTGAATCAATTTCACAACACACCCAATACCAATTCCAAATCCATCAACAATTACAAAAATCGACAACATCCTCGACAATTCAATCTACAAACTAGTTATCTCAATCGATATCTTCCTTAATTGAAAGATCGCAAATCCTAAAACAAAATTAAAGCAATTTGGAGAAAATTGGGCAAAGAGATTGAAACTAATTGAAAAAATTAGGGTTTACTGAAACGCGGCGGCGGCTGTTGTGGTTGACGCCGGACGGATCATCGGCGCTCTCCTCGGCAGGTGGCGGCGGCGCACAGCGGTGGCGACTGAGTCAGGTTGATGGCGCTCCGTCTAGCAACGGTATGGCGGCGGCGTTACGATACGGCTGAGAGAGAGAATAGAGAGGAGAGATGAGCGACGATAAGAGAGAGAGAACAGAGAGGAGAGATGAGGCGGACGAGAGAGAGAATAGAGAGAGGAGAGAGGAGAGATGGGGAGAATAGAGAGCAGAGAGGAGAGATGAGCGGACGAGAGAGAGGATAGAGAGCAAAGAGGAGAGATGAGCGGACGAGAGAGGGGATAAAGAAAGAGAGAGAGAGAGAGAGTTTTATTAGGAATATATATATAATTTTATTAAATTAACTTTAATAATATTAATAATATTAAATAAATTATTTTTAAACAAAAATCTTATTATTGATTTGAATCGTTCATTTTATAAAATGGAGGCCTATGATATGTTCCTAGTTCCTTCACTAACGTGTTGTTCCTTAATGATTAATCTCATATATATATATATATATATATACTCCCTCCGTCCCATTGAGCTGTGCTCATTTCTTTTTTGCACGTAAATTAAGGAGAGTTATTAGATGTGAGTGAAGTGGTGGGTCCCATAAAAAGAGAGTGAGTAATTGTGTGTAAAAATTTGCCTTTTTTGGAAACAGGAACAGATGAGTGGGACAAACTAAAAAGGAAAACGAGCACAGCTCGTTGGGACAGAGGGAGTATATGCTTTCCAAAAAACATGTTTATTCAACATCGATGATCAGCAACCGCAGCCTCCTCCGCATCCGCCGCCACATCCGCCGCCACAACCTGCGGCTGCAGCGATTACCGCTGCTCCAAGAATCACCATGCCGCCATCCATCCCTCCGCCTCCGCTGCTTTGCGGCTGTACACCTTTCTCAATGTCACCTTGTTTGTTATGATCAGTCATTGGAATGCCAAGGCAACACAAGACTAAACACACGATCAGACATCCGGCAGCGACGCCGCCAAAGATTATAAGCGCAATTGCGTTATCATCCATGCCGTACCACAACTATACTATGTCTTAGGAATAAAAGAGAAGAACGAGAATAAAAGAGACACGCATAGGAGGGTATATATAGATTGTCTAAAATCCTAAACAAGATAGAAATCCTAATCCTAATTGTAATCTGAGTTAATCATAATTCATAAACCATCCCGATTCTGAAGAGGGCATCCAAAAGTTTATTTACAAGCCCTTTATATGCTGTCAGCCTGCTTTGGTCAATAGATAATTAATTTTATGCATCATAAAAGTTTTAAGAAATTAACCAATAATTCCACTTCATATATATTTACAGTTTTAATTTCTAGTTGATAATTACGATAAATAATACGCACTTCAGTTTTTTTTTAAATTTTACTTCCTTTCTCTTATTATTAATGTCTCATTAGCTCTTTTAAACCATCTCGCACCACTTTAACTTTATAATGAGATGGAGAAAGTAATAAACAATTTATAATCTTGTACTAGTTTATTTTTATTTTTATAATAAAATTAACGAATCACAATAAGATAGCTCAACCGCTCAAATCAATAAAATCCACAGATTACACTGTATAAGAAATCTTTGTACTTGAAAAATATAAATTTTGAAAAGAAGCATAGAATCTTAACTAAATTGAAAAAAAAAAAAAAAAAGTAAATCAGACAAGCCAAACACATGAAACTAAGAACTATGCAGCAGCAACGTCAACTCAATTTCCCTCCTCCACGTTCCCGTAAACCTTGTCCTGAATCACCTCCAGCCGACTCAACTTCGCCGTATCGTAAGACGCATGCAGTCCGAAGAAGAAGTAGTAAACCAGCAGAGCCGCCGACCAGACCGCAAACCTCTTGAAAGAATCCTTATCAATCGACCCAAGCAAGAATATATTAATAGCGATAGACGCCGACGGCAGCCACGGCACTAGTGGGACTCCCCACAGCTTCGGCGCCCGCGCCTGCGGCAAGGTGAACCACAGCCCTGCCGTCGATAAAATCCATATCGGCACCGTAATGCAGTATCCGATCCAGCCGTGCACGCTCAGCCCCCAGTAGATCGCAGTCGCGATTGATGACGCAAGGATGAGCACGATGAAAACAATTAGCTTGTTCCGGTTTTGATCAGACGTCTCTCCAGTGACGTAGTATCTCCGGACAATTAAGGCAAGGGCGACGAGCATGAAAATGAAGAGTGTCGCTATGGAGAGGATGTTGGCGAGGATTCCAAGGTCGGTGAAGAACGCGATGACCGCAGTGGCGGCCATCATCACGATCGTCGCGTTTTTCGGAGTCCCGGTTTTCGGATCGACCTTAGCGAACCAAGGCGGCATCATGTGAGTGCGAGCAATGTGCGTGAGGTAACGCGCTTGCCCGACCGCCCCGACGAGGAGGACCGAAGTCATTCCCTTCAACGCGCCCGCGGCGACTATGTACTGAGCCCAAGACCACCCGACCTTCTCGAACGCGACTGAGAAGGGTGCGTTCACGTCGATTTCATAGTACGGCTGCATTAAGCAGAGGGTTACTGCGAGCACACAGTATATGAAAGTGGTGATTACCATTGACCCGACGAGGCCGATCGGTATATCCCTTCCTGGATTTTTCGTCTCCTCGGCCATTGTGGATACCGCGTCGAAGCCAACGTAGGCGAAGAAGAGGACCGCGGAGGCTCTGAACACGCCGCGGGCACCGAAGTGAGTGAAGTCGCTGTAGTTCTTGGCGTCGGCTTTGATGAATCCGGCGACGATGATGAAGAGGATGACGACCATGTGGACAACGGAGGCGATGTAGTTGAGGCGGGAGGAGCCCTTTGTGGAGAGGACGGCGATGATGCAGATGGCGATGATCACGGCGACGGCGATAGGGTCGAGCTGGTTGTAGCCTTCGTGGAGGCCGTGCACCGTGATGCGGAATTTGTCCGAGTCTTGGTTGCAGAGGGTGGCGAAGTAGGAGGTCCAGGTGCGAGCCACGGCTGCGCCGCCGATTATGTACTCGAGGAGGATGTTTCCGGCGGCGATGAAGGCCACGAAGTCGCCGAGCTCCACCCTCAAGTAGGCGAATGAACCACCTGCAAAATTGATATAGCCTCTTCCTCATTAAAAAGTGCTCAACCATCTTGATGAAACGGCATAAAAACCGAGAAATATCAATATCAGATTACAATTTCGGATTAAATTATATGTTTTTGCTTTTTTATTTTTTATTGGTCAACGATGTTGATCCACAAATTTGATTATTCAACTTGTACACTAATGTCCATAAAATAAAATAAAATAAAAAAGTCAAACACTTCTAAAAGTCAATTTATGTGTCTCCTAGTGCTCAGAGATGTTAAAACTACTGAAAAATGGCTACTAGCGTATCTTTGAAAAGCGTAGATTAAAGTTATCAATCATTACAAAATAATCAATCATGTCATATAACAGGACTAACTCCATAAAGTTTACAGTATTTCAGTATGAAATACTTCCTCAATCCCAAAGATCTTGTCTTGTTTGGTTTCGACATTGATATTTTAATGAGTAAGTGATTGTGTATAGAAAGATACGCTCCATAAAAAAAGTGAGAATTTGTATAGTAATTATTTTCTTTTTTTTAGTAAACAAAATAAGTAGAATAGAACCGTCCGAAGATGCAAGACAAGTCGAGGTGGGACTGAGGGAGTAATACAATTAATCACTCCCATAAGATTTTGCAAAAGAATTAGAATTCAAATCAAAGAATAAGGAATATCAATTGAACAATTGAGCTAGATGTCTTTGTCGGATTATAATTACCAACAATTGATAAAGTTAATTATTCAACACTTATACAAGTCAATTTATTTGTCTCCTAGTTGACCTATGGAAGATCAAATAAAGGATAGTGTAACACCAAATAAAAGTGGATTCTAGCTATAAATTTGCATATGTTTATGAATTAGGATTATAACAATTTGCAATAAACTCGAGTTCAAATTATATCATAAAGTCTATGATATGAATACATACCTGCAACAGGAATTTCGCAAGCGAACTCCGTGTAGCAAAAGACGGAAAGCAAGGCGGAGAGTCCAGAAACAGCGTAGGACAGCACGACGGCGGGGCCTGCGTGGTCGTGAGCCTCTTGTCCGGTGAGAACGAATATTCCAGAGCCGATGACCGCACCCATGCCGAACCACATCAAATCCCACCAATTAAGCGTCCTCTTCATGTCGCTTCCACTACGAGCCTTCACCTCCATCTCCTCCTCAAAACTCGACCGGGTCAGAACCCGGTCCGCCAGACGAGCCGGAGTCTGCTTCAGTGCACTGACGTAGTTGCCCCAGCTCTTGAACGATTCTTCGGGGAGAAAATCGTCCTTTGAGCACGCGCAGCTCCATCTCCGCCTCTTCAGCCCTGCGCCGTCCGATTTCTCGCCGCCCGACATACTTTCCGATCAATAAGGATCACAGATTCACAAGATATTCGTGAAATTCAAATTAGAACGAAACGTAACCGCCCTAATTTATAGGCGGGTTGAAATAGGGGATACCAAACAGATCCCCAAATCACGAGCAACGAGTGGCATGAACAGGATTTCAGATCATCCAAAACTGACGTACCCAAAATTCAGCAAAATTAGCAAAAAATACTTTATAAGAAGAGGAATAAAACTGCAGTCCTTTTTTGGATGATGCAGTGACTGTTCACAAGAGAGGGGAAAAAAACTGAAAGTGAAGCGTCTCGATTTCAAATATTTACATAATCAACAAAATCATATAAAAACGTCTGTCTTTTTGTCGTATTACAGAACCAATTGTTTACAAATCAATAATAAAATCCATGGCAGCAATATCGAAACTAGACAAATAATATTTAAAATTGCTCAGGAAAAAAAAAAGGCAAGCGAGAGCGAGAGATAACCTGAGTTCGAGATCGCCGGAGGTCTCGGTCGGAGAGAGAGAGAGAGAGAGAGAGAGAGATTTTATGGCGTAGTATGAACAATAAAGGGTGAAGATTTTGACGAGAGTAGTCCGAGTAGAACTAGGAATGTGTTTATATTGAGATTTATAATTTTTTTCCTATATTAGCAAAGATATTAATGATTTGATTTCAACCCTCTTGACTGTATCCAGCTGTGTCAAATTAGATCATTACGATGATTATATTTTAAATCTTAATTATCTCCTAGGAATTATAGTATCCAAACTATACAAAAATAAATTAATTCCTTATATGCTCTTCAAAACGTCACCCATTAAGAAGAAAACTCAATTTCATGATTTAATTATTAAAAAAATACTAGATATGCACTATCTTGTGTATCGTATTCTTGTCAGCATACGCATATGATCCAATTATCCAATTTTGATTCATATTTGACCCGTTGACCCGTTTTGACTCATGTGTTGACCTATTTTTTAGTTTTTTTCGTATTTTTTTTTTCATTTTTTTTTTGCTTTTTTTTTCTTTTTTCATTTTTTAATTTTTTTGTCTTTTTTTCATCTTTTTTGTTTTTTCCTTTTTTTTTTGTCTTTTTGTTTTTTCGCCTTTTTCCTTTTTTCGTCTTTTTTCGTTTTTTTCGTCTTTTTCGCATTTTTTTCTTTTTTTTTACTTTTTCGCTTTTTTTTTAGCCTTTTTCGTTTCTCGTCTTTTTTCATTGTTCCACTTTTTTCGTCTTTTTCGCCTTTTTTAGTTTTTTTTTCGTCTTTTTCATTTTTTTCGCCTTTTTCGTCTTTTTCGCTTATTTCGCCTTTTTTCGTCTTTTTCATTTTTCATTTTTTTCGCCTTTTCGGAAATACAAAGAATGACACGACCCTTTTTTTATTTTTTCGTTTTGAAATACAAAAAAAAAAATCGCTTTTTTCCCCTTTATTATAAGGACGAGAGTGTCACTCTTTGTATACAAAAGTGTCGTTTGTTATAAACAATGACATATTTATTTGTTTGTTCTAAACAATGACACTTTCATTCGGGACAATTGACATTTTTGTTTATTACGATTGACACTTTGGGTAACATTTCTGATTATTCTGCTTCATATTGATTAGTAGATAAAAGTGACACGTTCCTTAATTCTGAGTGCCAATTTACTTCAGTGTGATTGACACTTTAAGATAAATGAC
Source organism: Lavandula angustifolia (assembly GCA_028984105.1). Classification (NCBI taxonomy): domain Eukaryota; kingdom Viridiplantae; phylum Streptophyta; class Magnoliopsida; order Lamiales; family Lamiaceae; genus Lavandula; species Lavandula angustifolia. Next base: position 24,262,725 of record CM054810.1, on the reverse strand, counting down.
ACTTTCGTTCGTTGTAATTGATACTTTTTTCATAAACAAATGACATTTTTTTTCGAAACAAATCGCATTTTTTAAAAAAATAATTGATATTCAATAAATGATATAAATGACACTTTATTCAAATACAAATGACACTTTTGTTTGTTACGATTGATACTTTGGATAAGTAACAAATGACACATTTATTCATTACAAATGACACGCCTTCCTTATCAAAAAATTTGGAAAAAAATAAAAAAAAATATTTGTTACGATTGACACTTTTGTTTGTTACGATTGTCACTTTCATAAGCAAAGAGTGACACGTCCGTCCTTAAAATAAAGGGAAAAAAAATGAAAAAAAAATGAAAAAAATTTTGTTTGCTGCGATTGATACTTTTGTTTGTTACGATTGACACTTTCGTATGCAAAGAGTGACACGTCCGTCCTTAAAATAAAGGAAAAAAGTAAAAAAAAAAAAGTAAAAAAAATTAAAAAAAAATTAAAAAATTAATGATGTCATGTTGATGTCAGCGGGTCAAACACGGGTCAATGTGGGTCAACGAGTCAAATATGGGTCAAAGCGGGTCAAAATTGTGTAATTGGATCATATTGCATGTGCAACATGATGCACACAAATTTTTGCCAAAATACTATTCACACTCCAGGAAATAAGGAACTAATTAGGAGAAAAAAGATTCCTGGGATATAAGACGACGTATGATTTCTGTTGCTGAATCTAACGGCTCAGATTCGATCCAATTAATACGGCCACTCGGTATTGCTTGTGGGCTGTGGCCCACGTGTAGTAGATTCCGAATATGATTGGAATCTCCGAGAGATTGGAAATTGCGAGGGCCGGCATCTTAAGAGTTAAACCTCAATTAAATAAAAATTTTGAAATTGAGAAAAATATTTATTTAATGAGGTTATTATTTTATCGAATATTATTTTAGTGTATTGATCCATTTCGAGATAGAAAAAAATTATTATATTAACGAGATTACAGTTAAACCTCGATAAAGTAATAATCTTGGGATCGAAAGAAAATATTCATTTAACGAGGTTATTACTTTATCGAACATTATATTAGTAGGCAAAAACTTGTGTGCATTACCCAATTTTGACCCGTTTAGACCCGTGTTTGACCCGTTGACCCGCATTCATCCGTGTTTGACCAGCTGACCCATTTATTTTAAGGACGGACGTGTCACTCTTTGCATACGAAAGTGTCAATCGTAACAAACAAAAATATCAATCGCAACAAACAAAATTTTCATTTTTTTTTCATTTTTTTCCCTTTATTTTAAGGACGGACGTGTCACTCTTTGCATATGAAAGTGTCAATCGTAACAAACGAAAGTGTCAATCGTAACAAATAATTTTTTTTATTTTTTTCCAAATTTTTTGATAAGGAAGGCGTGTCATTCGTAATGAATAAATATGTCATTTGTTACTTATCCAAAGTATCAATCGTAACAAACAAAAGTGTCATTTGTATTTGAATAAAGTGTCATTTATATCATTTATTGAATATCAATTATTTTTTTAAAAAATGCGATTTGTTTCGAAAAAAAATGTCATTTGTTTATGAAAAAAGTATCAATTACAACGAACGAAAGTGTCATTTATCTTAAAGTGTCAATCACACTGAAGTAAATTGGCACTCAGAATTAAGGAACGTGTCACTTTCATCTACTAATCAATATGAAGCAGAATAACCAGAAATGTTACCCAAAGTGTCAATCGTAATAAACAAAAGTATCAATTGTCCCGAATGAAAGTGTCATTGTTTAGAACAAACGAATAAATGTGTCATTGTTTAGAACAAACGACACTTTTGTATACAAAGAGTGACACTCTCGTCCTTATAATAAAGGGGAAAAAAACGAAAAATATTTTTTGTATTTCAAAACGAAAAAATGAAAAAAAGTGTCGTGTCATTCTTTGTATTTCCGAAAAGGCGAAAAAAATGAAAAAATGAAAAAGACGAAAAAACGGCGAAAAAATGAAAAAGACGAAAAAAGACGAAAAAGGCGAAAAAAAAACGAAAAAAACGAAAAAAGACAAAAAAAAAAATGAAAGGCGAAAACGACGGAAAAAGGCGAAAAAATGAAAAAAGACGAAAAACGGAAAAGGCGAAAAAAAAACGAAAAAGACAAAAAAAACCGAAAAAGGCAAAAAACGGAAAAAACGAAAAAAAGACGAAAAAGGCGAAAAAGGACTAAAAAACGAAAAAGGCGAAAAAAATGAAAAAACGAAAAGAAAAAAAAAGGAAAAAACGAAAAAGACGAAGAAAAGACAAAAAAAATAAGAAAAACGAAAAAAAGAAAAAAAGCAAAAAATAGAAAAAACAAATACGAAAAAAAAAAGATCAACACATGAGTCAAAGCGGGTCAACGGGTCAAACATGAGTTAAAATTGAGCAATTGGATCATGTTGCATGTGCAACATAATGCTGCTAACTAGTCCATCTCATATTAGTATATCTACTTATATCGGGACCGAAAAAAATTATTATCTAAACGAGATTATTACTCTATCGAATATTACTTTATCGAGATTTAACTGTATTACTTTATCGAATATTAATTCATCGAGGTTTAACTGTAGTTCACTTGAGGAAAGACGATATTACCCTCTGTCCGACACCATTTCAAACTTGGTGGCGCTATTTCTGCGCCATAGGATTTTGACATAAATAAAATATAAAAGTATTGGTGTCTGTTTGACCTAAATATTTTTGAAACGGATATTAATGGGTTGGTTGGAAATTATGGGATGAATGTACGTGGAATTCTATCTAATTCAAAAAAAGCTAAAGCATGTTCATGCTGTCTCCTTCCCATTTAATAATTTAGATAAATGGTTGATTGTTGGTAGATGAATGAATCCCATAAAGAAGAAGTGAGAATTTGTATAGTAATTTTTTTTAAGTCCATAAAGAAAAACGAAACAAATCAAGTGGTATTGAGGGAGTATTTGATATCTCCATATTAGAATCATGTAGCCATCCGCCCAACTTTACGACGAACAAACGTTATCTGATGCATATAGGTAAATTTCGTATATTTATATTTATATTCATATTATGTAAAAGCGGAAGTTACTCAGTACGTATCTAGAATAACACTTACTGATTTCCTTCTTAATACACACAAAACAATAGATAACATTAGGGGCTTAGTGTGGAATAAACGGCCGTTTTGATGGAGACTTGGCTTTGTATATTCAGCCTTCATTATCTTGCCCCATCTTTAGCCATACAAATAAAAAATAACATACGGGATACTGGGACAGCTATTAGCTTAACATAAAAAAAAGTATGGCAAGTTATAATATTTTAGATGTCTTGATCTAGTATGTTTTACAAATATTTATATCTTAGCAATAATTAATTGTCCTTTTCGAAAAACATAAAACTTTACTTTTCATCAGAACATATAAAATACATCTTCTCTGTCATGGTTACATCGCCCAATAAGTTCACTTTGTCAATTAGTGAATTTATCGTCTCATTTAAATATAATAATACATGATTGTCCTTCTAATTATCATTATCAATTCATTTACATGATTCTTGAACTGCATTGAAAATTTGAAATTAATGTGGGATTGCGTTGGGTGTTAATTTTTCGAGCTTGTTTCCTGACTAATCGGACTGAATGGCCCAAATCTTAAGATCGATTTTAACGGGCTGACTCAGCCCATTCTGAAGGGTCTACAAAACTCGTCGCTTCGGCATGAATACTCCTTTTATGGCGTCGTTTTAAGCGGTATCTCTTTTGCTGGAATCATGTTAATGCTATTATATATTCCACCAGTCTCGTTATATTTCTTATTCTAGTTGTCCTACTATTATTGTTATATTTCGAAAATAAAAGAATTAACTCACAACCTTAAAATGAAGTAGATTCCTCATTACTCATTACACACCCTCATTTCTTATACTCTATCTAAGAATTGTTCGTTCCATTTCAAATTTAGAAATTTATGATTCTTAACTTTTTTAATAAAAATTTAAATTATTTATTTAATTATAATATTAAAAAATTAATTACCTTAATTATGCCTTAATAAAATTTGGATAAATTCACATTTATTCCCTATTCGCATCAACAGTTTTGTAATAATAGAGTGAGGGAGAGAGTATTTTGGAGCTGAAAAGAATCCAAAGGGTATATACTTTAGATATTAATTAGAATTTGAGGTGACAATATAAAAATAAAAAACCTCAAACCAATTAGCGAACTTAAGAAACATAGTTCAAACCTACAATTACACTTGCAGTCTATCAACAGAAAATAAGATATCAAATATAACACACAATAGACTGTAAGAAAACAAATAGAATCAAGAATCAACCGTTTGTTGATTCGAATTTACTTTCTTCTTTTCCTTCCCTCGTCTATACTTCACCTTCCCAACCTTATCACTGCTGCTCCCGCTTGAGCACTACACATCTGCGATTTCAACCGGAACCCGAACCGCCTTGACACACTCCCCCACGCGGTCGACGATCCTTTCACCTTGCCGAGCTTCTCGATCACTTGCCTCATGTTCGAGCATTCATTCTCGAGCTCCGACACCCTCATCCTCATGCTGTCCATCCCCACCTTCAACATTTGGTTCTCCCTCACGGCTGTAGCCCAGCCGCCCTCGTTCGCCCCCACCAAGCCGCTCCGCAGCTGCCTCGAGCCGTCGAGGTTTTCGGAGACGAAGAAGCAGCCAGCGATGGAGGTTCGGAGCTGCAGCTGCTCAAAGAAGAGGACTTGGACTATGATTCTGAGAGGCAGCCTCTCGTTCTGAGCTGCGTGGGTGCAGGCTTCGAGCGAGAGTTTCTGGCAGTCGAGCAGCCGGCAGAGCTGCTCGGGGTCGGCCTCAGCCAACCACGGGTGAGACTGCGTAGCAAAAGCAACAAGATCAATAATAAGTTATATATATGTATATACATATTGACATATCCAAAATTTGAAGGCAAATCTACAATCTCGGAAGGATGAATCTATAAATTCTCAAAATATTTAAAGGAATTAAAAAAATTGGAGACTGTGGTGGCCCCACATATACACCCCTTTGATCCACCTATGCCTAACATATGCAGGGGAAGATGGGGCCGTCTAACCTTTATTCATGCATAATCCCGAGTTTTTTCACTCTCGAAATTGAAAATTTTAGCCTCCATATTCTTAATCATGAATCCACCTTGGCACAATTACCTTGAGGAAAATGTCGATTGCACGATAGAGGCCGTCGTCAAGGGGCCGAGCATACTCCGGCACAGCTGCAGCAAGAGACTGAAACTTGGGGAGTTTGAGATTAACATCCGGAGCAACCTCCGCGAGGTATCCGTCGATCAACTTTGCTACCATGGTGATTGGTGTTAGCGACGGAGACCCCATTAGTTGGCCATCATCAACCGAACAGGGAGATGCATCTCCGGCAACCCGATCCACGGTCAAGAAATGTTCAAGAACCCGGTGCACGCAGTCCACGTCGTACAGCGTCTCCATCGAATGGGAGAAACTCGGCATCAAGAGATCCTCCAGAGTGGCCTGGTCGAGCTGCAAACCTACTCGTTTCTCGAGATTTGATATACATGAAGGATCCGCTTGAAGAATCTTGGCCGTCTTGAGTAGCCCGAATAGAAACTTTGTTGGTACTAAACCCTTCTGTGTGGGAAGCAAGTGGTCTATCTCTTGGAGAAGGATCTTCTGATCCTCCTCCGAGAGAACCGGTCCCACACGGTTGCCCGCCTCTGTCCGCCGGCTCAAACCGGGTAGGTACCTTTTTGCGTAAGAATTGAGAGAGCCAGCAATTACTTCCTCTTGTACGCCCCTAGACTCCATAGCAGAAATCAACCTCTTGTAATGGGGGAGACTCAAACAAGAAGCATCCTCGTACCACCAATCTGAACTCGACTTCTTCGGTCGTGCACCGGTGCTTATTCCATTCCACAAAACACTCCCTCCGGGGCTCTGCATCGGGCCACCGTGCTCCATCACGGGCCACCCAAAAAGAGCTTGATTCGTGCACGCTTTAGAAGCCAAAGAGTCGATACATCGCTTTGGGATGTGAGGCTCTTCGGCGTAGGAGAGAATATCATCACACGTTTGGAGTGCTTTCAAAGAGTCTTTCCAACTTTTCAACACGGTCTGGTTGAGAAATAGTTCTGTTTGAGAAATGAGGTTTCCCTCGGCGTAGTCTTCGGTCATTTCGAGATGCTCGGCTGCACACCGGAGGTGGACCACATTTGCTGCGGTGAGCTCGAGCTTGACACCGTAGCAGAACTTAGCTACGAGCTCAAATGTTTTTGCTCCACCGGGGATGTCCGAGAGTTTAATATGGCAGCCATCTTCTGCTTCGGATGCATCCGCGATGAGTCGTTCCATAACTCCGCTTCTTGAAAGTAATGGAAACTACAGTGAACAAAAATGACTTGGTTTCAGAGGAATCACAAGCTACAGCACAATCGTTTGCTTTGGGTCTATTTTCGATTATACAAGTAGATGAATCAAAACGATGTAATATACCTTGTGAAGATGAAACGACATTTCCTCAACGTCGACAACTACATCACTAGGGAGGCCGGTGGTGCAGAACCTACGCATAAGTGAAAGGGAAAATCAAGAAACCATTTTACTTGAAAGCAGAAGGAAACTTTTTACTATTAGTTCTGTTGTGATTCTGCTTGTTGAAAACTAAACATATGACTCAAGAATGTTTCAAGATTTCAGAAAGTTTAGTAAAGCAGAGTTTAGTTAACATACAGTCATTAAAGATAATAAGCATTACACATTTTTAGTGTTGTAAAACATGTAATAAAGCAAACTTGTAAGAAAAGGTTGAAACATCATAAACCTTATATCTCACTACTAATTGCAGGAGTGATGGATAATGAACAGAAATCCATGGTCAAACCACCTAATTCAGCTCATGATTCAGACACCAGGGCAAGCAAGATTTCATCGTCCGCACGCAGTTTTTGGGATAATGAAAGAAAGAACACAAATTATGCTACTGCAAGAAAACAACAAATCAAATGAAGAAAATAAGTTGAGAACAAACCAGGCCTGCCCTTGCCGCCGGAATGCATCAGTTTTGGATCCCAACTTCATACAAGCCATCTCTCTCTCTCTCTCTCTCTCTCTCAGAACTCAAAAACTAAAGAGAAACATAAATTTGGAATACACCCAATTTGCAGAGGCTCAAATTTTTCTTACTGCAACGAATGCAGCAAAATGCAGAGAGATGATTTCTTCTCTCCCATCACTAGACCCAAATTGAAACCCACCCCAAATCTCAGTTCCAAAAGAAAATGATTTACTTACAAAATCTTGAATCAGGCAAAAGATTTAGGTCAACCCCTCCGAGAACTAGAAACAAACACAGTTGTTCTGACACGAACTACTTCTTTAACCACCCGAAGATTCCAAGGCCCAACTCAACCCTTTAAACTCAAATTAAGAAAATCTAGAGAGAGAGGGGGGGGACGGTTTAGACTCGGGGACGGTTTAGACTCGTCTAATTAATTTATTACAATGAAAAATATTTTATTTCTCTATTTCTTTCTTCAGTTTGAACGGCTTGGGAAAGCTCGATTTAGGCAATCAATGGCAGCTCTGAATGCCAAAACAAATGTCTGGATAATGCAAATACAATTTCCATGTGGGTCCGTTGGCTTCAAACATACTCATTGCATAGAGATTCCAAATTCTTTAAAGTCAGTAGCCATTTTAATAGTTTCCACCAAAATCGAATACGAAAATGCATGCTCCGACTGACTACCCGGACATTTATGTATTAAACTGCTTTCATACACATAAGTTAAAATACTAAATAAATATTTTTACAAATTCCTACATGTTTAGAGTATTTAGGAAAAAGAATCAAAGTCAAAACTATTTTTTGTGGAGTGAGATATAAACATTTTGCTAAGCCTATCCCCGGATGCATGATTTTGTTAGTATAAAAGTGAAAATTCATTAAAACTATAGAAACATTTAAAAAATTTCCGAAATTTACATAAATCTTAAAGACATCCTAAAAGTTTGTCTCTATAATTTTTCCTGGAATTTTTCAACTAACATAAGGTGTGTATTTGTCCTAGGAACTCTCGGAAGAAAAGGTAAATGGCAGGACATATTTATGTTCTCATGAAACTTATACATTTTTAACAAATAAGCTATAATGCTTGGAAGAGTCAAAACATAATATAGTATAGACATACCTATGAAGATGACCATAAATTTTCACGACAAGATGACTACGGAAATATGTGTAAATAATTTTTTGAAACAGTTCGCGAGATATGTTGGCGAGATTTTCGAGAATCTAATGTGAAACTAAATTGTGGACGAGTAGGGGGTGTATTTATAGGCGCTAGAAATCGTTATGCTAGATTCATAATCATGTAGAGATGTCAAATATATTTTATCATATTATTTTTCGTATTTATATAATTTAGATATAATTTAGTGTATCACTTACCATACAAGAGATTCAATCATAGATAAATTAGGATATGGATAAATACAACTAGATTTTTTTTCCTAAAACATGTAAATCACAAAATATAATATCTATTTTATTCACAAAATATAATTTTAAATTATCTCCTAATAACTTAATACACTATAAAATATTATGTCAGTTTATGAATCCTAGTAGGATTTAGGAAATCCAAAATAAATAAATATTTTTCTTTCCTCATAATTCTAACATAGATTTATATCTCAACAATAATAATATAATCATAATATGATATAAATAAAACGCATTCAAAGTCCAAATAATTTACATAACAAAAATGATTTAACGAAAAATAACATAGATGCTTTAATTTTTATTTTAATTTACAGTTGCGACTTACAGGAACCAAAAGCGAGCTTGATAACATATATGAATAAATATGCAATGCATTTTATATAGAAAATTTCGGGCGTTACGGGGAGGAGTTGGGGTGCATGGTTTCACCAGCTTCCCGGTTAACCAGATTGTTGTCGATCATGCTTACTGGTTCGGTGATGATCGGCTGTGCCATAATCTCTCATCAATAAATAATGCTCCAGTAAATTAATTAAAAGCTTCTATTGTGTATTTGTGTGCTGTCCTGGCCTACAGAGAAGTTGGCATGATTACCAGAAGAGAAGGGGGGAAAAATAGTTTGCCTCTATGGAGCCACTTTAGATTATATATGTGGCGGCCAGCCACTGCCTGTAACTCTGCAGGCAATGACGTGCATATGGATTGGCAGACTTCTAGGTCGCGATGAGAGGAAGTCAGAATCAAAATCAAGAATCAAAGCTTGAAAGAATGAAATAAAAGGAATGATTAGCAGAATCAAGTATTTGATTTATTGGAGGAATGAAGCTTTGATTACATTCACTGCATTTGGTTTAACATAAGGAATCAAATAAACTATTTTTTTTTAATTAAATGCATTTTATTTAATTTTTTTATGTTATATTTTAATTAAATAATATACAAAATGCTCTCCTTTTTTTTTTTCAAATATTACTTTAACACTTTAAATATTAAAAATGCGGTTACATAAATATCAAAAATCGTCTTGAACGGAAATATTGCGTCAGCCATAAACCAAGCAAAGATATTTATGGCTAGAAACATAAATAAAGCTAAATCAATTACCCTAAACTATCACCGATTCATTAAATAAATCTTTAAGTAAAGTGTTTTTCTAAAAATAGTCCAAGCATTTGAAGGGTTCAATATGATTGATGTATTCATAAACCTGCTATAACCGCTACCGAGTGTCATGATCCTCTTGTCACATCACCTCCATATTTAACATGATTATCGGTGGGCATATATTCCCAGGAATCGAAGGTTATGTAGAAAGAAGCACTTGGCATTGAGGCCCCATACGACCTTGCGTCTCGATTGAAAAAAATGAAAAGGACCTCGTAAAATAGCCCACCTTCCTTTCAAGCAATCCATAGCTTTTTATCTTTCCTAAGACATTCCTTGCTTTAGAATGCTTCATATTGAAGAATTCATCCGCCTTGGGCCCGGTTATCGGAAATCCCCCACGAATTCGGCTTTAGGTGTTATACTGATGTCGCTTTAAAAGGAAGCAGAAATCCATTTGCAATTTGTGTATGTCCAGGTATCCAGCGGAAAGTAATAACTTCTTACATAAAAAAAATATCTATCTTTCACTAGTTATAATGTTTGAAAGTGGAAGAAGTATGTAATATTTGAAATATAATTACCTTGAAGTTACTTTTAATCCATTAAGATGGTTAATTGCGTATCGCGAGCATCGTCGTCGTAATGTGCGGATCCCCTTTTGACAGGCCGCAGTGATAAGTATGAATTCCATATTTGGTGTGCAAACACCCGACACGTTCATTGAGATATGTGTCTTTCTTTATGCACGATATCCTCTCTATCTTACTATTCTGGCTTAAACATGACAATTAATTAATGTGAACATGCAATTGCACTGAAAGCGATTCATATCAAAAATAGTTAATTTAGTTTGCAAGAAATACATGCGAAATATCTTTACAACAACAAGTAGATTGCGTAATACGGCTTGAGAAATGTTTTACATCTACCATCTTCACAATCTTCCTCTATCGGCGTATGTTTTTGAAGCGAGCGAGGATGCGGCTTCATGGCCAGCATTAAGGCGTTAAGTTGACACTCCTACTAATAGTTTCCCGGCAGCCTGTATTCAAATAATTAAGCAGTAGAATACTATTTACTCTTCGCATGAGCAAGTGTGTAAAGGAAAGAAGCCACTTTTTCCTCTCTCTCGAGTTATATTGTTACTTCCCATTGAGCTCTCCGAATCCACTAACCATCCCAACCATACTTCCGAAAGAAAGTTCTCATATTCCACATTTCTCTCTCTCTCTCTCTCTCTCTCTCTCTCTCTCTCTCTCTCTCTCTCTCTCTCTCTCTCTCTCTCTCTCTCTCTCTCTCTCTCTCTCTCTCTCTCTCTCTCTCTCTCTCTCTCTTGACTCCAGCCACACAGATCTATCTCTTTCTCTCGCTGGGAACACGACCGCTCGATCTTTCATTTCCCTCTCTCTCGTGAGAAAATCACTAGATCCTATCATATACATGTCGCTCATTTGATCTCCTTCCTCCAGCTTTGAAAGATCCCAGTGAAGATCGAGAGCACAGAAAAAAGCACTCACGAGAGTTTCTTGATTTCTTCCACAATGATGAGAAATCCTGCCCCGATCTTGTTAACGAGAATTTGGATCAAAGTGAATAAACACGGCTGTTTGCAGTGCGAGTGACGAGAGGCGGTCGAGTTTCTTCCGAGCGAGAGGTCGCGATGATGAAAGCACGCGAGAGAGGTTCTTGGGTTCTGGCCAGAAAATCTTTGTGAAATCAAGAGCGAGATACTTATTGAATTCCACTCCTCTTTGACGAAAACGGACGGCGTACGAGTAACTTACCTATCGTAGAGTAGTGAAGAGAGGCCACTTTGGGCCGGCTTACATGTCGGGAGGTGAGCATCGCGATCTAGCCCCTGATTGATGTCTCCGGGTGATGATTGGGTGGAGGCGATAGGCTGCGGAAATGTCCGAATTGGAAAAATTAATGGATTCCATGATAGGATCTTGGTCCACTAATATTATACCGCGGTAGAGGAGCGTCCAAATACATCTTTTACTACTACTATTGACTTCGATTTTATTTGGAATTAAGCATTTATGTATATGGTGATGGGAGTGATGGTTCTAAAATGAGTAGAATTGTTACTCACGGTTTGCTCATGCATACTTGAGCTTGCCCTTGTTTGAGTTGCATGTATTAAGCGTGATATAATATCTTTGCCAGTACCACTGTGGTGTGATCGCGTATGAGGGTATACGAAAGGTGGTACGTTAATAAGCCGTTGGTTAATTCATGGCGGCCCGTCTTTGCTATTGTTACATCATAATTAATGAATTTGCTTTGTTGTTTATTGCATGAATATGTTGAAGGGAGCGTAATATGTGATGTAAGCCCGGAATACGATAAAGTTGCGCACATAAGAAGCGCAGTGATGATTAGTCTTCGAGTTCTTAGTTTCTTGTATTATTCATTGGTTTGTGATGCCTTAAACTTCATTATGATGATATTTGATTAGGCTAACGGCTTGTGTAAGCTTTAATGCTATTTGGTGGCTTATTTTTTTTTCTTTTCCATGTTAGTTGTCTTAGTTACCTTTTCTTTGCCTTAAACTTCTTTATGATGGTATTTAAAAATTTACACTTTTTCTGGCTAACGTCTTTACTATTTCCTCGCTTATAATTTTTTTTTTTTGTCCGTATTGGTTAATACTAGTTTTATTGTTTTTTCTTAAACTTCATTATGATGGTATTTAAAAGTTTGCCTTATTACTGCTTGTGATGCTACTTCTAGCTTATTTTTTTCGTTATTTTTTCATGTTAGTTGTTCCAGTTTTTTTTTTTTTGCCTTAAACTTTATTATGATGGTATTTAAAAGGCTTTTTTTTTCTTATTGTGATGCTATTTTTTGGCTTATTTTTTTTTTTTGTCCTTGTATTTGTTTTTTTTGTACCTTTTTTTTTGCCTTAAACTTCTTGCGCTTTACTTTTGTTTCGACCAACTCTCTAACTTCTTTAAGTGCTTTAACTTCTTAAGCTTAATTTAAACTTGTATATGAAGAATTTGCCTTGTGGCGTGATCTTTATTCTTTGGCGTTTAACAAAAATATTACTGACTAATAATTTCTGATCCGTACTCGGAAAATAGACGCCAGACTAATTACATGCGATAGCGCTAAATAACAACGAGAATACTATAGTGACAACTTCTATCTTAAAACCCCCAGAACTAGACCTCGGCAAATTAACATTCTCTACCATGCCACTTTTCCCAAATATATGAATTCAAGCATTCCATGTAACTAATTCCATAGGCACTTAGAATCGGTAGGTAGCAGAATTCTTGCACACAGAATTGCCCTTCTTTGTTAATATGTGGGATTTTGTAGCTATTTTGCCATTTTACTCGCATGATTTCCATCATGCGTGTTTGCAAACTCCTGCAAACACTTTATTTAGTGTATGTGGTGACATGATTCCTCGAATGAGCTGCCAGCTGTGAGTTACTAGTTGATCAAGCGTGGCAGGAATCGGTCTCTATTTGAGATGCTCCAGAGATGGCTCGAAAATCACCTTGGTCCAGGCGCGTCGATGCTCAGGGGTGGGTGGTTTGGTGCTTACTAGCACTTATATCGGAAACTCCTCGCTTCGGTGGCGACCTTTTTTAAAATGCAGAACGAGTGTCTTTTATGTGAGGATCTGCATTATCTTATTGTATGAAAATCTATTTAGATGCGTATGTGCAGCCCATTTCTCTCTAATTCTTTGGTAGAATTTGTAATTTTTCATAATTTATAAGTGCGATAGAGAATGATGATGATTTTAAAATCCCGAATTCTACTACAAGTGCGAGATAATTACTTATCTTTGAGATCAAGCGAGTCTTTAATCACATCACTTAGTAATTCATCGATTGGTTTTAGTAATGAGTATTTCGGCCAGCCACATTCTTCTTTGTTTCTTAGTGCTTGGCTCTTGTTTTGTGAAAGGGGAAAGTGCCTGTTTTTTCCATCAAATATAAGCTGTGCCCTTTGGTGCGAATAGAGGCTTCTAGCATGCCAATGTACGCGCAAACATGTTTTTTGTTATGAACTTCTTGTTTTGGCATGTTACGTAATGATTCGGCTTCTAGGTGTAAAGATACATTTCCCCGATTTGAGAGCAATGTCGTATGTAGAACCACTTACCGTCGATGTATTGTGTTATGTTTGTGCTCATTGAACTTCAACTCTATTTAGTGATTCTATCGAAGCTCAGAAAGCTTCTAGCGAAAGCGCAATCTTAGGAGCTTACGTTGGGGCGTGGTGAGCATGCAGTTGCATTGCTTGCCCGAGATTTGATTAGACCATCTCTTACCATTAATAGGCCCGTGCTCTTACTTGTTTTTATTACGTTTGCTACTCTCCAGGAGATAGGTTCTATTTTCAAAAGCCGAGAGACTCCTCCATTAATTGGAGATCTATTTGAACTCTTTTTGAGTACGAATCCAGTTTTCTTCCCAGGATATAAGATGAAGTGCCTCACCCTTTATTTATTTTTTTCTTGTGCATGACTTTTCCAAAAGCCCTTCGGATAGTGTGCGCCCGAGCATGGCTTGCTACCGCCCAGGAGCGATCTTGCCGTATATCGATGTTAGTTGGTGAAAGATGCTTTGTCTTGAAATGAAGAAAGGTTGGACTATCCGATTTAGCTACGTCGGTTGTGAAGATCTTTCTTACGAGGTTGTGGCATTTTCTATGTAGAAGATGTAAAAAGGCTAAAATTTGTGTTTCAATTTCTTTGTGTATGGGTATAAGTAGATGTGATTAGGTGGGAATTTGAATTTGTATTACTTCATGTTTTAGGATTGTATTTTGGTGACGAAACTACATTTCGATCACATCGATTTGTATTGGTATTAGTGATTCTTATTATCTCTACAATTATTTTCCCTTTTTGTAGCTTAATAATTTGAGAATATGAACTTTGCCTTTTTTCGTCTATGGAATCGAATTAGTGAAACGAAGCTCGACGAGTAACGGAAATTCGAAAAATGAGTGTATGTATTCAAATTATTCTCGATTTTTGATAAATAAAAAATGAAACAAATAATGAATAGGAAAATTAGTAAGAGAATAGAGAAAGAATTAATTGGTAGAGGAGAGAGAAAGATTAATTGAGTAGATTAGGAAATGAGGACCACCTGAAAAATTAAATTAACACTTCGTCTTAAACTCCGGCGCCAGATAAATGTTATTTGCAAGATGAGTGGGACGGAGGGAGTATTATTTTGTAGAAAATGTGACTAACAATGATAAGTATCTTCTAAGCACTTAAAATGCATCTTCTCTATTTGCTTTCCCATTTATAGAAAGCCCGAGCAAAAACTCTTACTTACGCGATTCCAGGAAACTACGAATCCTACCAAACTATTAAAAAAAAAAGAAAAGAAGAAAAAGAAAAGAAAATGATCTTGAAAATACTCGTTTTATTGCCCGACACTTTCCCACTTTGAGAGAAAAACATAAGAAATGACCATTCTTTATGCAAGACTCCAAGTAATCAATATGAAATGTAAGCAAACGACAAGAGCGGTGCACATTTAAACGATTTGCATTCAAAACGGCAAATGCGTGAGTTCATGTGTGAGAACGATTGCTCAACAATTCCTCGAGGTCTTTAATTTTGAAAATATAACATTAGGAGTTAGAGCATTTAGATCGCGGCGGCGTAAGTAAGTAGTAAAAAGGAAGCCAGCCGGTCGGGGTAATGCTCTCAAGATCTTGGTGTTCATCTCTTTGTTAGTGAGCGTTCTCCCGGCCGGATTGATCCGCATTGAACCAGGTTTCTAAATCGGCGGCATGCGCTGGTCGATAGGTACCCGTTAGGCTCCAGCTGGCGAAAGTGTCGAACTTTTTGTAGCTCTGGCTCGAAGCTTGTTTTTCTTTGTATACGTGAGGGTTCCTTGGCTTGAACGACGGCCGGGCGTGCGAGAAGTTCACTGCTTGCCGTCTTATGATGCTTCCACCCTCAAGAGGTGTGAATCGCTAAGCGTAGTCGGGATTGCACTTAGCGCGACTCGATCGAGGTTGTGCCGGCATTTTCTCTTCAAGCGTGAGGTGATTTATCTTTTGCAACTTTAGCACCGAGTTGTGTGCTCCTACGCCTCCAACGACTTTGCATATTGAGACGGCTTTGTCGATCATGCAGGAATGATAGGTCTTTATTTCTAGGACGTCGGTCATCTTTGTCGTGCGGCGATGTAAGATTACCACCTCCAGTCTGTTGGCGCCCAGTGCAGGTGTAGTTCTCCAGAAAGAGAACATTGGTACCAGTCCGAATGCCGACATATGCTCCGAGGACGATTATGGGTGAGAGTATAAGGATGTATGAAGAGATGCTTGTGCGAGGGAGAAAAACACTTTCGAGGATGCATTCGAGTAGACCGAGGAGTTTCGGAGCGATGATCGGAGGGAAGAACTTAGAGGCTCATTTCTATTGTTCGGTAGAGACGAGTGTCGGGTGTAGAGGGGGTGAATACACTTCGAGATACTGAAGTTCTTTTTCTCAACGCGAAGGACAGGCGTGTTTGCATGGTTGTAGCTTGATGAAACAGTGCCGAATAGTAACCTTCTAATCGCGAGTTCGAGGGTAGAATTCGACTCGCTGAGTTTCTCCCTACTTGACTTTTGTCGGTATGTTGATTCTCGATTCGGAGACTTAGTGCGCGGATAAGTGTGTAGAGATCCCGATTGACTTCGTGCTTGATTTGAAAGCGTGTTTTCGTAAACCGAATAATTTTGGCTAGTGCACTTTTCAAATGCGTTTTATACGCAAAAGTATGGGTTTGTAAGATGATTTCGAATCACGGCGCATGATACAAGCGATGCCGTAACCTGGCAGACGTTTAACGTGGATTTCGGTCACCTTGAAGATCCTACGTCCGCGGTCCTGCTTTGAGCGGGAGGAGTGTCTTGTTTGATTCAATGCGAGCAAGCCCGAAGCAAGGTATGCACATACTTACTTGCTTTGGGACGGAGCCCTTCCTAAAGTTATTGTCCTTGGCGACTTTACAAATCAAGCCGGAGTTTGAAGGGAGGGGATGTTCTCTCCTGACTGGAAGGAGGAGTTCTTCTGATAAGAATAGTCCTGAAATGTAGAACTCCTTCGAAGATTAAAATTTATGGATATAAACGATTGGCTTAGATAGAAGAGGGATCCTAAAGAAAAGCTTCCTAGAGAAGAACTAGAAATATTCGAATAAAAAGCGAGTTCTTGGCGGATCTTCATGGCGGCAGGGTGTTTTTGAAGTGCTTGGCTTTGATGTAATCCCTTCGATATCACGTGCGTGATGAAGCTTCCGGAGGAAAGACTTCTCCCATTTATAGTTATGACCCAGGTATTTGTCGATTGGAAGGGGCGAAGCCACGTGTCATCAAACGTCCAAGAAAACGACCGTATGTTCGAAATGCTTATCCTTGAGTGGATTTCAGATTCGGTGCATGAGAACAACTTTAGTTGGTGGATGTAGGTAGAGCTTAGGCTTTGCTTCTCATTAGTCAGGTTTGTAGCGGAGGTGAGGCATGTCGGACATCGGTCTTCATGCGAGTTGACTCTCGATCATCCTCGTATGATCTTACCGCCCAGCTTTCGAATGATGTTAAAGATGGGTGGATTTTAAGCCGGATACATTAGACATGATAAGATCTGTATCTTCTTAAATCCCGAAGTGCAGCGATAGGCGGATCTTAGGCTGGCCGAAGTCCGAGTTGATAGCTCTGAAGGAACTGAGCTTTGATACATGTTCTTCGCAAAGAAGTGGAGTCGGTACAGAAAGGAGATCTTCTGCGAAGATCTTGAACCTGAGAAGCTGCTTCTGAAGATGACGTGGGGTTACGGAAAGTAGCTTACTGCGAAGATCGGTCACGTACACTTACCAGCCCATAGGACTTAGACGAAAGCGATAATGAAAATACAATCGGTCCCAGCATCGCCCTATCGTCTAGACAACTACGCAAAGGATACTGAGGACAGAGTTTTGGGATCTTACAATTCCGTAGCATTAAATCGGATATGATTTCCCCCATTCATAGATAAGCGAGATAAGTCACTATAATGAGAACTTCTTGATATAAATAATCTTAGAAGTAGCCCTGCGTGGTTATTAAGATCAACATTTTGACTCATACCTTGGTATGTTGGATATATGAGTGGGTAGATGACTACTCAGTGTTGTTCGGTTAAAAGAAAATTGAAATACACTTAGTAATGCTTATGGAATTGAAGATCTAGCTTTAAGCGATATCGAAGAATTAAGTTGTGTCGTTAGGATTAAGGCGATGTATAGGTTGAGACTTGTTGTAATCCCGTTTTTCTATTCTTGTCGCTCATGATCTTGAGGTAGTTGTTGAGCGATCTTGTCGAAGATACTTTTCGGGAACCCAGCGTCGTCGGTGTAATCGCTTAATGCGTTCTTGATCGTCAGTGAAGTAAACATGCTTGTCAGTAAGCCAATAACCCGGTGATAAGTAGTAATGAGAAGAACTTACATGCAAGCCCGGTGCTCCCTGCTAGATCGCCCGGTGACCTATTCGTTAGATGCCATCAATCGGCTCGACTGTTGAAGAACGACGAGAGACTTTTCGGTCCTCACTTGTATCCTACGGAAGCGACCCGGCTGATTCCGAGTCTTTCGAGAAGTTCAGCGGAAGGCATGCGAAAAAAAAGAGGTTGTTGGACGGTCAGACTCACGACATTCTCACCAACTCACGGATCTCGACCCGATGAGAAGCCGACCAGCAACCCGCTCTACACGGTAAAGTTTGCTCTCATGAGCGGTCGTTAAGCGCCTGGCTTTGCAGACAAGTTCGGAATTATGGCCGTTTTTTCGCTTGGAAGTTTGTGTGCAGATGGCGTCATTACATCTCCAGCGAACGTATGCCGCCAACTCTTTGACAATAAAAATAGAGAAGTTTTTGAAGCTCAGTGACGGAGATTTCGAAGAGACGAGCTGAAGTTCGCCAAACGGCTCTAGAACGCTCCAAGATCATCCGAGGAGGAAAACTTCTTTGCGTACTTAGAAGATTTCTCGGTTTTCTCTCAGAGATTCTTAGAATCCCCCTTTCTTACCACAGAGGCCCAGGCACCGTTGTCTTATTTACAAGCTTAGATTAGAAGGAGTTCGACATTTATTGAATTGTTAGCTTATTTTAAGAAGCTCGCTTCACGGTTGGAGAATTTTCCCTTCGCTTGGACTTAGGTTTGGATTGTAAAAGTCGGCTAAGGTATTTATAACTTAGAGGTAGTCGTCGGTCGTAGTATCCTGGTGAGAGCTTGCTCGAGAAATAATTGACAAAGTTCTCTGCTTTGTTCGGGGCCCAGGTGGACGTAGGATCTTGCATATCAGAACCACGTTAAATCGCTTATGTTCTTTTCTTGTTTTTTTGCATAACGTGTCAATCGTCTTGAAAATCATAAGCTTGCAAGCGTATTTTATAAAGCGCGCATAAAGAATTTAATCTTGCTAAAACGTGTTTTCAAGAGACAGAATTAGGGCCCCACACTTTCCGCTGCTTGATGCTCGGTGATTCTCAAAGCGACGGCCGGTCGGTAGGAAAGGCTTTCGTATGTGGCTACTGTCCGTGATCGAAGGTTTATTTAGCGTTTATTCATTGAGTTGCAGTCCTAGGCCCTCCCGGTGACCTTCATTGAGAAAAAGCAGCCCCGAGCTTCCAGTGTATTCACCCCCCTCTACACACGACTTATCGTCTCCCGGACCAACAATTGGTATCGGAGCGCACGGTGTTCGATTGATCGCCGGTTACGAAATGCGGTCCTCGAGGGCGATCACAAGCCGTTTTGAGTTGCGCAAGCATCTTTTCG